>VZRI01008067.1:302077-381269 GCA_013397515.1 Upupa epops
TTGGTGCCTGACCACAGGGGAGAAGAAAGAAAGGCTCTGCTAAGGCCTGTAGAGAGCCCTTGGACGAGACCCCCAAAAGCCTATATGCCATAACAGGTGTGGCCACGCATAACCATCGCCATGTTGCCTTGTCTCCACTGGGCTGGCAAAGATCCTGTATGCCACTGAGGAAAGTAGGATGCGAGTGTGTGTTGGTGGCTGTCGGTTATGAGGGTTCGTGTGCACTCTTGTTACCCCAGACCTCTCATCTAAGGTCAAAACCCGATGTGTTAGCTGTCTCCTGTTTCTCTCAGACTGTGTGTAAAGGCACTGTGATGCAGTTTCTGGTTTACCTTTTTGATTCTTTTACTTATTTGGGGTTTTTTTTCCCTTTTCTTGGTGATGGGTTCAATAAACTGTTGTTTTTCTAGCAAAGTTCCTTCATTGCCTGTTGAACTCTGGGTGAGAGCTGGTTGTTGTGCTAGAATTACAGGCACCAACCCAAACCAATTTAGACCCTCTTGCTAAACCGTTACAGCACTTCACCCTGCATTTCTGGGTTAATGTCTCACTTGAACAAATGTAGGCAGCGTTGCAGGTATTTCAAAACCACTCGTTTATTTCATTCTTATTTTCCTCCTTTCCTGTGTTGACACAGGCTCTGTACACACCACACTGCACTTGTAAAAGCCCTCATTTTCTTTGGAAGAAGCTTGTTTTCTCTCCTGAATAATTCATCTCAGATCGCTCTTTTACTCCCCTGTCAAATGTGCCATTCTGGTATCTCCATAAAGGAAAAGAAAGGGAAGCAGCACACTGTGGCTCATTTATGAATTAGACCATGAGCATTAAAAATGCATAAAGCCTTGGTATAAATAAGAACTTCAGTTTAGATTCTGGTTCAATCATCTCAGCACCTCTGAAACCACACTGCTGGTTGGATGCAGATTTCTAGCGATGAAAGGGCTTATCCCAGAGCATGAAAACAGGAGCACCAGGGAGACAAATGATGAACACTTGATATTTAGCCCTGAGCTAATATGTAGGACTTGAAGGAAAACAGAAATGGTTTGAGTACAATATAACTTCAGCTCTAGACACTGCAAATGGTGATGTTTGTGAAAGAAGCAAAAAGTTGATAAAAGAACTGTGGTTTCAGCACTGAACCCATGGTAAACCTGCACATCTGTGCCACAACACAGCAAAGGTTGTTGTGTGAATTGGAGCTGAGCAGTGCTGAAATGTCAGTTTTATTCAGCCACCAGCTTCATTCAGCCTTCCCAGTCACAGAACGGTTCTGGTTGGAAAAGTCCAACCATTCCCCCAGCAATGCCAGGTCTCCACTAACCCCTGTTGTCACCCCATATCCCTACAGCTTTTCAACCCCTCCTGTCTCTATAATATTCTTTAAAATTATCCCTTTAACGATGGTTTTTTCAACCTCTTTGAAAACAGAATCAGTCATTTCATGCGTGAGCTACACCCTGCAAAACCAAAAGGCTTTGCACCACCTCATTTACGATTTAACCCAGTAGCACTGTTAAACCTGTTTCAGTCTTCTCTTGCTTAAAGCACTGCAAAGCTTGAGTGTTTCTGTTTGCTGATTTATGAATGAATTTATTATAACCCACTGTGGCTTAGAACTCCATTCCTGCAATTGAGGCACAAACTGTGCTTTTCTTTCACTAAAAATAAGTGGGAAAAACTCCTCAAAAATCTGTTTTCTTATAAAAAACAAATTAATTCCTGTTGCTTTAGGCTATGGGTGATGCTGGAATCTGAGAGATCCCCAACTTTAGAGCTGCAGAATCCCTGGGAAGTCGAGGAACTTGACGCGGCAGTGCCCCTTTCTGAAAAAAAAGGTCAGCATGCCACAGGCAGACTTGCCAAGTCAACTGCTTTTCCCTGTGGACACAAATCTTAGCTGCAGATCTGTGAGGAAACTTGGCCAAGCTACAGCTTTTTGTCTCCAATTTCCTGCAGATTTTGTGGATTCATTTGAAGGGTTTGGTTCTCTACAAATCTCACTCTCTTGTTTCTATGCTCCTTAGGTTAATGGTTGGACTTGATGAACTTAAAGCAATGGGATTTATTTCCTTTATTTTAGGGCAGCATTTTGGGGGTATGAAATCTGAACAGGCCATCAATTATTTTAAGCATGACCATAGAAATGTTTTGACAGTCAGAAGTGCCTTGGGGGGTGGCACTTTTGCTTTGACACAGTGGCTTAGGGCTCTTCCCACATGCTGCCTTCAAACTTTCTTTGGTGAGAAACAGGCATAAATACTGAAAAGGCTGCAAAAGCTGAAGATTTGATTGTATTAAATCTCTCCTGTACCCTATTTTCTTCTATTCTCCTCGTTTGCATTTTCATCTTCAATTAGGGTACCTGTTTAGGGCAAGAACTGTATCTTTGGGTGGCACTGATCAACTAATCTGTCTTTGGAGACAATCAAGTGAATTCTTTAGCAGACTCTTACCTGTTAACAATTATTCTTACATAAAAATGCAAAATGGGAACTTTGAGGTTACACTGATGAGGATTGGTGAATGGTGAAGTCATCTGAATCAAACCTGCTTCTCTCTTAATTTTTTATTAACCTCAGAAGGCTCAGTCAAGACACCAGGGCAGAACAGACCAGGAATATGTCAGATTCCTGTGTGAGTCATGAACCAAATGATGTGGATCAAAAGCTCAGTGGCTGAACTTTGCACAAGGCTTTCTTACAGTAACTTGATCAGGTTGCTCCTAGTCCCAGGGTCCAAACTAAACTTGAATGGGTCAAGGGATGGGGCATCTCCCACCTCTCTGGACAACCTGGGCCAGGGTCTCACCACCCTCAGCATTAGTTTTGTCCTTATATTCAGTCTAAATCTCCCTCTTCTGCTTTAAACCATCACCCCTTGTCCTGTCACACAGACCCGGCTAAAAAGTTGTTTCCCACCTTTCAGACCCTGTCTAAGCACTGAAAGGCTGCACTAAGGTCTCCCCAGAGGCTTCCCCGGCTGAAGAACCCTAACTCTCCTAGCCTGGCCTCACTGCAGAGGGACTCCAGGGTAACAGCTTCAGCAGTGTTGCAGCTCAACCCAAATACATTTGCCTGGGATTTGTTTTGTGCCCCAAGAAGTGTCTTATGATGATTTTCACCATCAAGTTCCATCTGTTTCAGAAAGGTGACAGATCAGAATGTCCTTTGGTGTCATCAGGAGGGGTAGTGAGATATTTTGAGGCTGACTGCAGCGCTGGAGCTTTTGGCCAGTGGTGTGTGGGATGAGCTGGGATTGGCTATCAGCAGGTCCATGTGTGTGTTGTAGCAGCAAGCATTTGGTTGTCTCTATGGGTGGTACCTCCCGACAGTTCACTTGTGGTGCTGTCCGAAAAGGAGGAGGGATACTCAAAAAAATCCCCACAAGAATTTCAGCTGGAGGATTTTGAAAAAGCTTCTGTAATCCCTCAGAAAAGGACATTGGAATGGACAATGTGTTATGGGAATTTGATATAGTGATTTTTTTTCCCAGAGGAAACTGTTTCAAACAATGAAAAATGGTGAAAGATGTTGTTTTCACCTTTCATTTCTTTAGATAATGTCTTTATTCTTCAGTGAGCTATTTATTGTAGACATCACTTTTTCCAGTGGCAAGTTTGGATAATTTCACCAATTTGTACAAAATCACCTTCATTTTTCTGAAATGGAAATTGGGCAAAGACTCTACAGAAGCAAGCTTTACCGAAGGTGAGCCAGTTGTTCCCCTTTCATCTCTTTACAAGCAGCAGAAAGAGGCTCCTTCTGACAGAAATCCGGGGGATCTCTGTGTCTCTGGACCACAGAGCAAGACTAGGGGGTGAATTTTTCTGAAGTCATGCCAGTGTTTGACATCAGACAGTGTTTGTCTAACTCATAGCAGAAGGAGGACATTCCTCCTTGTCTTCTTTTTGCTTAAGAGAAGTACTAGAACCCATTCTTGCCAATTAACTTGCTGCAGCACTAGATACAGAAGTTGATTCTGAGTTTTGAACACTGAATGCGTCACCCCATTCTCATTTCTCACCATCAAAGATATCCGGTGATCTCATGTGGAAAGTTCAGAGTGCTGTGTCATGGTCAGCAGATTTGGTTTCTCTGGAACTAGGCAACCCCAGTTTTGTCTAGTCCGACTAACAACATTTCGTATTAATAGAGTTCCTTTTTAGAGTACTGCTAGTACTGGGCCACTGTGGAGAGCTGCCTGTGCTAGATGATGTCCTAGTTAATTTGGAAATGGATTCTCCTCTATTTCATGAGCTGACTTGCACGCTTTCTCTCTTTTTATCAAAGACACTTTTTGCAAGCACCAGAAGCCAAACTGGGAAGAACCTAGGGCTGTTCTCAGGTCTGGTAACAATCTCACAGATCCCACAGCCATCCCAATTGTCGGAGTGTTTGAAAGCATCTCATAGAGTTAACCTCATTAAAACCATCTAACCTGAAGACAAGACCACAAGATCCAACCCAAAGTTCCCTGAAGGGATTTGGAGGGCTGCCAGTGATTTCACTTTAGAGAGGGAATGAGTTTTCAGTCAGTATAAAAATGCCTAGGATTCTGTTTAAAACCTCTTTTGATTCAATGGCAATTAGATTTTCCTGTAAGCATGCAAGTTTGGGGCAACTTTTTACAGAACCAATGTAACATCAAAGCATAACCCAGTTTTTGAAGTGCAGAAGGCTGTATGGGAATAACCACCAGGTGTACATCTAAACTTAAACACTTGAGAGGAACCTGTATGTGAAGACTTTTTCCTGGCCATGAAAGGCAAAAGATTCACATAGAGGTGTGAGACTGGGCAGAAGGAGAGTTTGGAAATCATTCCCTCAGCCCACAGAAAAACCCTGATCTGGGTGGAGGCAGAATGGAAAATATCTAAAGTCCAAATGTGGCAGATGGAAGTGATATAAAAAACACTGGAGATGGGGAGCGCAGGCATGTCAGGAGGGGTAAGAGAGGCAGCTGGGGGATTGCAAAGGGAAGGTCTGAGAGCAGCTGGAAGATGCCAGCAGCCTGTTAGCATATAGAGCAAAGCGTCTGCATGTGCAGAGAAAACCTGCCAAAATGATAAGGAAAACAGCTGGAGAAAAACCTTAGGATTTCAAAGCCTCAGAAACACAGCTGGGTTTGCAAATTCCACCAGCTCTACTGAATGAGTAAATGAATTACTGAGGTTTTTGTCTCTGCTATCGCAAGTTCCTCTTGATTTCACAAACAACCTCTTTTTGCACAATCTGCAAGAGTCTTCTACTGTTGTCTCCTCCACCTTGTCTTGATCTTTTGGTTTTTGGTTGTGTCTTCCACAGAAAGCAGGTGACTCTGAACAGTACTGTTAATTCACTTGTTAAGTGTCCCATAGACCAGCAGTTTAACAGAGTATTTCAGAGAATCACAGGATCTCTTTGGTTGGAAGAGACCTTTAAAACCATCAACTCCAGTCTTCAACCCACTACTACCAGAGGTCAATTCCTGGCCTTATCAAGCCTTTGCTGACCCATCGTTCTGAACATGAAACACTCTGTGACAAAAGTACATTGGTAGCTGCTAATCTCAGTAGTCCCAAATCTTCTTCTGGGTAGGACCTATAAGATGTAGTATTCTATTCTGGAGTTGCTGGCAGGCTTGACGGGTCTGATGCACAGTCTCTACAGTTTGGCTGGGTAAAAAAATATAAAAATGTGGTGAATTTGGAGATAAACTGTAAAAGCACACAGTGGAGCACTGTGTGCATTTCCAGGGCATTACACTCTGATCTGCATTTTTGCACATATTTTATTAGACACAAAGCTTACAATTTACTGGCATCTGATCACACAAGCTATTCTAGCCTGGGTGAGTGCAACACCAGTATCCACACACAGTAGCATGTTCCTTTCCTTTGACATAGTGGTTCTGCTGCTCTTCAGCTGTGAAAGCCAGTTGTGGTCCATGTGTACTGCTGCTTTTTTCCTACATATCATAAGCAACAAAGAGCTTGTGTGAAAAAACAGCACAGGAGAAGATCTTAATAGATTCTGCCCTGAAATGAAAAGAGCAAATGTGCCACCTGGCTCTTCTGAAGCTGTTTGCTAATGACCTCCAACGAACTAGAAAATGTTAGACAGCGTGGTCACAGCATGAAGGCCGAGAGAGGAAAAAATAGCAGGGAGAGAGAAGGACACAAAGAAAGAGATAGTCAATAATTCTTTTCCAACAACAACAGAACCCTAATCGGGCAGCAAACTTCTGACAGTGTTCATGTTGCCTGAGCTATGCTGTTCTGTCCAGGCCAAGAGGGAAAAGAGCAGCTGCAGAAGTTTGGGAGGGCATCAAAGCAGACTCATGGAATAATAAAATCATAGAGCGGATTGAAAGTGGAAGAGGACATAGAACTACAAATACAGTGATTATTTTTAAAGCAGGATTTTATCAGACGCCTGAAAGCCTTTGACAGGGTATTTTAAAAGAAGACATTTTGGTTTTAGAAACCCTTGAGAGTACATTGTCCTAAAGGAACAATTAACCAAAGGAATAAACTAAGACACTGTATGTAGAACACTTACTGTTGCACTTTATAAGCTTAAGTAATTTTTTTCTCTGGGATTTGTCTTCCCCTGCTCTTTTCCTCTGTGATGAGCAGCACGCTAGGCAATCTATTATTCTGTATTCTGGTGTAAGTACAGGTGGCCTCTGTTTTTATGGGAAATGAGTGCAGGTGCACTTCTCTGAGGAGCAGGGAGAGAATGGATTTGAGAAATAATGGGGGAGGCAGTGTCTAACTGTTTTTTTCAGTTACTTGAATTAGCTCTACCTTACACATCCTACTCTCCAGCCTGAAGATTTAGAAGTGCTTTGCACCACCTTGTGACTTAGAATTTCCCCCCTGGATGGTTGTCCATGTTGATGCTGCCATAACCCTTGAGAAAGAAGGAGGATTTCAGTTGCAGAAGGAAAAGCACTTCAGTCAGTTCTGGTTTTAGTAAAAGGAGGCAGTGGTGGAGTGACTGCATTTGCAGGAGGCCCTACAGCAGGAGCATGGCCCTGTAAATTCAGCCAAGCTGCTGTAAAGTCTGCAAACCAGAAGTTCAAAAGTCAGTATCATTGACACTTTTACCCGTATGACTGACAGAACCTGAAACTTTGCAGGTAACTTTGACTAGATTTAATAACATCCCAGTGAGAAACAGTTTGTTCTCATGATGGCTTATTTATGACTGTCCTTAGGAGTCACCAAATGGGAAATAACTACCCTCATTTTGCTATTAATCTTTAAACTCCAACCTCAGAAGCCCATTAAATACTAAACATCAAGAATCCATCAGTATCTTCTGATGTTTACAAGTAAGAACACTTTGACCACCACTGAGCAGATGGTACTTCTCACCCCTCTTAGAGGAAACCTCTCTGGCTCCAGTTCTTGGGTACTGGGACTTGGTTATGCTCAAAGCTTGCTTTTCTCTCTGCAAAAAGGCCATAGCAGGCATCAACCAAGCTGTCCTGTTGCAATGCAATACTGTTAATGCAGTGCACCAGTATCTCAAACAAACTGCATCTTAAATGCAGCAGAAGACAGCAGAGGCAGTGCCTGATTGTCCCTAATACTGCCATCCCTGGAAGTTTTGGAAAGCCACATTCCTTGAGGCTCCTCCGCAGGCTCCTTCTGTTTGTATCTCTGCCAGCTGGGATCAGACCAAGGTGCTGTGTAACGTTTGCATTCACTGTCAGGGTGCTGAGGCACTAGAGCAGGCTGCCCAAGGAGATTGTGGCTGCTCCATCCCTGTAAGTGTTCAAGACCAGGTTGTATGGGGCTCTGCTAACTTGGTCTGGTGAGAGGCAGGGGATTGGTGCTGGATGATCTCTGACATCCCTTTTAACCTAAATCATTCTGTGATTCAGTGATTCTTAGGTCCTTGCTCAGCTGAGCTGCTGCAGCCATGTGAGGGACAGCTCTCTCCCCTCTGACACAGCCCTTTGGAGTCTCACTGGACCACATCTGTCTTCACACTGAGCCTCTGCTCTCGGAGCTTCATGTTAGATTTTGATTTCTTCTGGCAAGGTCCCAGGTGTTGCTGGAGTAGGTCAGAGGAGAGCCAGTTTTGAGATTACAGTAGGGTGCGTGGAACTGGTGACATTTACAGAAAAACAAAGCCTGGAGATGCTTGGGTCCTGTCCTACATGAAAAACAGAAGAAATTATGGTGGTGCTGGGGTTAGTGAAAGGAGGTGGCATTTTGACACCTGTTGCTGTGGTTTGAGTGGAATTGCTGAATTCCTTCTGAAGAAGGTGACTTGTGCATAGGATGTTCAGCAAGTTTGAAGTGAAAGACTATGGAGTTTTCTTAATGTAACTGAAACACTTCACCCTGTTTAAGTCTGAAGGAGGAAGAAAGCTGGTGTTTGCATGAGCCCTTGTCCTGGGGAGCTCATCACCCACAGTCTGCCTTACCTAAAGCAGAGAGAAGCAGCATCAGGCACAGTGCAGCATGCTCTCCTGAATTTTAGGAAGAATTTTTCACTGAAAGGGTCATTGGAACAGGCTGCCCAGGACAGTGGTTGAGTCCCCATCCCTGTAGGTATTTAAACTTATGGATCTAGTGTTGAGGGAAATGGTTTAGTGGTGCCCTGGCTGTGCTGAGTCAAAGGTTGATGATCTTAAAGAGTTCTGACAAACAGATTCTGTAATTCTGTAGTTAATCAGTGGCTACAGAGCTATGGAGTGTGTTCATCTCAGAGACCTCCCACCAGTTAATTTGAACGGTGCCATCCTTCATTTTTGTTGAGTATTCACCTGCCTCTCACACAAGTGCTGCTGTGACTCAGTTATTTGGGTCCTGGCCATAGGAACTGTTGGTGTTCAAGCATGTGAGG
This sequence comes from Upupa epops, assembly GCA_013397515.1. Taxonomy (NCBI): domain Eukaryota; kingdom Metazoa; phylum Chordata; class Aves; order Bucerotiformes; family Upupidae; genus Upupa; species Upupa epops. Next base: position 310,927 of record VZRI01008067.1, read on the forward strand.
TGGTACTGAGGTATGTGGTATGTGCAGTGGTCTGTCCTGCTGCTGATTCAGCATGTAGTGCACCTAGGAGCTTTCTTTGCTCGTTGAGCTCGCACAGGTTCATTTTTGCTGAGGTTATTTGATTTGTTGGGTTTCAGTGCCAGTGTGCAGATGACGTTTATAAACTGAACAGTAAACTTCAGTTCTGTTCCTGCCCTGCCAGGGCAGCAAGTAGTCCTTTCATGTCCCACCCTCGGGCATGTTACCTGCCGATGGCGGCAGGGGAAGGCTCAAGGACACTGTCAGGGCTATATGTAAATAGGGTAAAGATGCTTTACTCATCCTAGATCAAGTAATTTGTTACTGAGCTATCAGTGTCATCTGTGTTCCACTCAGAGGTTTTAATTCCTGCTTGATACCAGGTCTTGCAGGCAGATCCTCTGTGGGAAATGGGAAAATGAAGTAGAAAATGGTGTTATTGAGTGTTTCCTACTCACCTCCCTGATGGGTGTTTGCGTGCTTCTTAGCAGAAGGAACAGGCCACTGAGCTCTGCAAGGTCACAAATGTTAAGGCCACTCAGCCACACACCTCAGCAGCCAGGTTGTGGGCACTCGGTGTGATCAGAGCATTGCAGCATCAGGCTAGCACGCTAGTTAGTGCCCCCGACTCTCCTGATCCCCCTGTGTTGAAACAAATTCTGATCCAAAGACCAGGAAAACACTTTTCTGGCACTTCAATTTCTCTTATGCCTTCTTTTGGGGATGAAAAAAGCCTTTGTGAGTGCAAGAAAAGATCAAATTCTGCAGCTGAGCCTATGCTTCTGCTGAAATCACTGTGAGTGACAGCTGCAGAAATGAGCTTCAACCTCACTGTCCCTCAGAGAACTGACCAAGATGATCACACATTCACACAGGCTTTTTCAGGCATCAGACAACTTCTTTGGGTTGTTAGTGGCTTGAACTGATCTGGAAATGTTAAATACTCCTCAAGATTACAAATCCATCAACTGAATTTGATCAGCAACTTCAATGCTTCCCAGTTCAAGTACCATACAAAGGTGCCCTGGCCTTTAGGGTTTTATTAACCATGTTGGGTGCTTATAGGAAGGGTTCAAGGACAAGAGAATTGATTCAAGGACCTCTTGAGGAATCTCAGTAAATCCATGGGATTGGGATGGGCTGCACCCAAGGGTACTAAGAGATCTTAGTTATGAATCTGCTCACAATCGTCTTTGAGAGGTCCTGGAGTTTAGGAAGGTCTGTGACTGGAGAACGACAGATGGTGCACCCATCTTCAGAAAGGACCACCTAGGGAATTCAAGAACAATCATGGGGCGAGCAATCTTGGAAGGAACTTCTGGGCACATAAAAACAGAAGGTGCTGATTGGGAATAGCCAAAAGGTGCTTACAAAGAGAAGTCATGCCAGACCAACCTAATTGCCTCCTGTGATGATTTAAACGGGACACTACAGGGCTAATTAGGTCATGGAATAGATTACCCAGAGGAGTTGTGCAGTGTTTACACAAAGGGTTTGAAAACCAGACTGGACAGAGCAATAAGCAACTTGGGACCTCCCAAGGGCACTCCCACTCCTGATTATTTTATAACAACTCCCAGGATGAATAGCAGATAGGGCCCTAGGAGAACTAAGTATGAGCCAGCAGTGTGCCCAGGTGGCATGAAAGGCTAGTGGCATCCTGGCTTGTATCAGGAATAGTATGGCCAGCAGGAGTGGGGACATAATTCTCCCTCTGTACTGGGCATTGGTGAGTTTTCCCCTCCAGTACTGTGTGGAGCTCTGGGCCTCTGGCTTCAAGAAAGATACTGAGGTACTGGAGACGATCCAGAGGAGAGCAATGGATCTGGTGAAAGGACTGAAGAGGAAGTCTTACGGAGAGAGGCCGAGGGAGAGGAGACCTGGGGGGGGGGGGACGACCTTATCACTCTCTGTAACTACCTGAAGGGAAGTTGAAGTCACATGGGGGTCTGGCTCTTCTCCCAGGCAATTAGTGATAGGATGAGAGGGCAGGGCCTGAAGCTGTCAGGGGAGGTTTAGGTTGGATGTTAGGAAGCCCTTCCTCATGGAAAGTGTGATCAGACCCTGGAATGGACTGCCCAGGGAGGTAGTGGAGTCCCCATCCCTGGAAACATTTAAGAAAAGACTGGATATGGTACTTAGTGCCATCGTCTAGCTGATGTGGTGATGTTAGGTCGTGGGCTGGACTTGATGATCTTAGAGGTCTTCTCCAGCTCAGTAATTCTGTGCTTCTGTGAATGTTCTCCATCTTCCCTGCAGAATTTCTTTTGGGTAATACAGTTCACATCACCCCAGAGGTCCGGAAAACTACCTAAAAGCTTGTGCAAAAGCTTTGAGCAAGAACATCACTAGATGGGCTGAGACAACATTGTTTTTATTGTTTTAATACGAGTGAATAGATTAAGAGATCCAAAATGTCGTAAAGCAATGTACATACTGAATAAATAATACGCACAGGAGAGTCACTTCTGTGTCGGAACACTGGCTAGTATTCAGAATACTTAAAATAAATCCAGTGACGTCGGATAAAGTCCATAAAAAGGTGATCCTGGCTTCCCTTGTATGAAATTGTTCAAGTATAAAAAAAAATTACTCCGATACAGTGTAAAATATGAAATTCCATTTCGGTCAAGAATAAAAATTGCAAGTATTGTAGTTTTCACAGGACAATGTAAAGCAGCATTTTCTAGCCAAGGGAAAAAAACAGTCAGTCTACGTAGAGACGAGTGAGAAAACGGCACTAACGGATCTGAGAGGTCTACAGGATGGACTAGTAGAAGGGGAAAAAAAAGAATGAACTAGCAAGGTTTTCTGTAAAAACCTAAGAAAAAAAGGTGTTAATTTAAGAGTACCCTTGTACAGTGCACGTACTGAATTTAAATAAATCCAAGTCAACATCCTTTCATTAGGTTAATATTTCAGATGCTACATCTAAGCCTACTAAATAATTTATGCCATGAGATGAATACATAATTTTACAGTGTCACGTCTAAAGTCGCTGTCTGTAGAGCGCAGCATAGTAAAACTTTCAAAATAAATATTTCTTTTCTTAAATAGCATAACAATTAAGGCACAGTATAAATCACGTACCATTAACCCTTCGAGAACTGCAGTCTTGGTAACAAAAGGCGCCTCGCGGTACTGTGTGTTTGCTAATAAATATTTTAAATATGATCCTGAAGTTCGACGTTAAAATCGTACAAATGGTTTCAGCAAAGAAAATTCCCTTAAAACAGTTCTTAAAAAGGTTTTGAATTCATTAAGCTTCTCCCTGCCTTTATTCACAAGTCATGGATAGATGCAATAAATAGAAAGAGAAGGCTGTTGTAGTAAAGGGCTGATCCTATTTTAGAATCAGAAGAGCTGACACCAGCAGTTAAAGTTTCCCAAAAGTGAAACAGGATGGGGCGAGGGATTAGGATGTGACAAGCTCATCACATGAGCACAAGTGATGTTTTCTGTCCAGAACTGTCTGTGTTATTGATTGTCGCTACAGCTGTTGCACCCCTTACTTCCACATCACTTGCTCCATAGTTCCACTCATCCAGAGGACAGAGAAGAAAATAACTTTGGTGCCTCTCCGCCATCGTACTAGCCGGCCATCTTCCTTTAGCTCGTTCGATGCCTGTTAGCGGGACGGGACTAGCTCGTGAAGACAACTTCTGAAAGCTAGGAAGGACAATCAGTGCTTTAAGCTCGTTTCCTTGTAAAAAAATGGATAAAGACTACATATTGCTGACTCAGGTGTTTCTTTTCTCCCTGGTTCAAACTTTTCAAAGACCATTTTCTGACTTCTGAAAGGCAGTTTTGCTTCCCTGATACTGTAAAACACACACCTTTGCTTCTTTTATTTGGTTCATTTGAAAACATCAAGTCCCACTGCTACTCCTGCCGCTCTTTTCATGACAGTACAGTATTTTTATTTCTTTTCCCCATTTTTCTTCTGGCTTGATATTTGAAACTAGATACGCCACCCTCGCCCTCCCCTCTAACAACACAATTTGGATGCCAACTGTGTGAAGACAGTGGAATAAAAATCTTTAGTTTCGCAACAGCATCGCTTTCCTTAAAGCTCCTTATTCAATACCGATTGTCTCCCATTAGCTTATACTTATACTGGAAGGCTGAGAAGAGGAAGAGAAAGAGTGAGTTTCCTTCAAGAGTCCATCTGCTATTGCATGCGATCTGTCTGCAGCTGTTGGGGCTGGTACTGGCCAAAGGCGGCAGCGGCCGCAGCAGCCGTCCCAGGAGCTGCTGCGGTGATGGGCTGCTGCACGGCGTAGCCATAGCCCCCCGCCGTCACATAGCCGGCAGCAGCAGCTGGCGAGGCGGCATATGGGTACTGCTCGTAGGCTGCAGCGGCAGCGGCGGCGGCTGAGTACTGGGCATACGCAGCTCCGGTGTAATCAATGTAGGGTGTAGTGGAAGCAGCGGCTGCTGCTGGCTGAACATGAGGGATCACCACTCCGGGCTGCACAAAAGCCTGTGGATAGACATAGTGAGCTGGTATCCTGTTGGAAAGATGGGAGAGGGAGTTAGAGTTGGAACGCGAGGCATGGCCGAAGCGTCACATCCAGACTCTGAACTCAACCAAACTGAATTTAGTTGTTGTTATGAGCATAGGGTTGCCACAATAACTGGACTCGATGGGCCAATTACCAGTGCTCTGCCCTGAAAGTGAATCAGTTCTCATCACTTCGAAGCACAGCATTACAGACAAATTAAATAGGGGGGTTTCAATGTTACTGGAGGATATTCTGCTTAATGTGCTGCTATTAAAATCTTCAGAAGGACTGGGATTACTGATGTCAGCTTTAAAACAGCTCTAAGGTTGATTATTCCATCTGGAAAATTGTGGTGCTTTTTGTGAATCACCTGTAAGACACTCTGCACTACTTGACACTTAGTGAAAATTTTTCCTGAGGTACTTTTATTAATAGTAACTGAGCAGTTTGACAGCACTTGACAGAGATTGACTTTGACAATAGCCAATAAGGCAGAAAACGGCTGAACCCTGACTAGGTAAAGTCTTTTCCAGGAGTGCCAGGGGGTGAGTGTATTGTGGCAACCCTACTTAAGTTGCTATGCAGACTCAGCACACATTAATTTCTCTGCAACCTCAGTCACCCTTATTAAAAATAAGAAAAAAAAAAAAAACAACCAAAAAAACCAACACAGGCGACAAAGGAGTTTAAATAAAGTTCACAAGTGTGGTAAACACAGCAAGAATCACACTTTCCAAACGAACGATAGTGCAGCTCACTCCGTCACAAGAGGCCATTGAGGGGAAGCTACATAGATGCTATTAAAATCCATAACAGTGACTCCTTAAGTACATGTGCATCACACTTTTATAAAAAGATCGGTAAGGACACAAGGGTCAAACCTGTTGGATTATCAGGCCACTGATGTCCTGTTTTGTGCCAGCTTGTTTATTTCTATGCAAGACATACAGCATAGAGTGTTTTTGGGAGGTGGGCATAGGATTAAGTCTAAATAGATCCGGTGCTTAACAAAAGCAAAAAACAAAACGAAAACAAAACAGATTTACAGCTTAAGCAATAACCATTCTGAACAGATCAGCACACAGCATCTTGAAGTCACAAAACTGCCTTCCTTGGCTTGTTTACTCAGCCCTTCAGTACTGCAAATTGGTCAGATCGTTGCCTTAGCACGCCAGGGTATGGACAAGTTCATCTTGTAGCTGTATTTTATCAGACAATATGACTCAATGATCTTAACGACCTGTTGCAGCCTGAACACTTACATGATTCCATGACTTTTCAAACTCATATTTTTAATATAATTCCCATTTTACATTTGTATCCCTGGATCTGGATCTCCACAGAAAAGTCCTTTGTACATGCAGCTTCTTTTCCAGTTACTGGATCTTTATAAATCCTTGGAAATGTGCTTGTTTCATACTGAACTTAGAGACAGCTCTAAGCACTGCACCAACCTTTCAGCAGACTGGAAGCACAAGTACAGATCACAAACCCCAGTAAAACCCTTCCTCTTTTCTCCAAATTCAAAATTTAATGGAAAAGGTTGGGCTTTTTTATTTCATTTTAAAAATAACTTCATCGTTTACTTAAGTGGTTCAACAAGGAAACATTTAAATCCAAAGGAACACTGCCAACTGGATTCATAGCAAAACATGGTTTAAAATAAATGATAAGCTTTAGAGCCAGAGAGAAACATTCAGATTTGCCGTGTTTAAGACATGGAACACCACAGTCATAAAACCCGGACATGTCACCAAAATTCATTTCCTACTGGGAGGAATAGGAAGAAAGAAAAAAAACCCCAGAAGAGTGACAAACAGGGATTTGGAAGAGAAAGGAAACATAAGCCAAGACTGTGAGTTGAGTTTTTGACACTCACCTAATGTATGAAGGGCTTAGCCAGAAGCTACTTAAGCTGTGCATTTAAACACACACTGTTACCTGAGCTCTCTGTACAGTGCTGAGAAGCATGAACAAGACCAAGGACAATCCTAATAAATGCAGCTCCACCTTTCCTTAAGTGTTGGAAACTCTTCTCCATCAGTGAGAGTCCATTTAACACCACATCAAAGGAACCTATCCATAGAGTGTTTATGAAACCCAGAGGAGCACCAGCAAGTTTCTCTAGCTGCTTGTGTTGAACTGAACTGATGCCACCAACATTCTTCTGAAGGCACTAGGACTCTCAGCCATATCCTTGAGCAAGACAGAAAGATACATGTGCTCCCGCTTGTGACTTGTTTTATTTAAGCCAAGGAGCTGACAGGTGGTGAAGTCAGGAAACAGTATCTGCTGGCCACATCTCACCCCACAATAAACATAACCCCCATGCAGGCTCCTCACCACTCGGCCATTCACACACACTGAGTGACAGCGTAAGCTGCAGCAGGGCTATTTTTGATCATCTGTCATGCTGCAACTGGTCTGAGTCAAGGAAAATGGCTTTATATGGCCAAAGGAAATTTCTACAGAGGCCAGCACGTGCAGATCTCAGCTGGTCAAACCCCACTGCTTTTCATGCTCTGCTAGGCCAGAAGCTGAAAAGATTACATTGGATGTCCTTAGTCTCCTTAATTTTAATTAAAAGCTGCTGCTTTATTTCTGAGAGTGTGAGTACTGGACATGGCTTGAGCTTTCTTTCCCAGCAGTAGTTTTTATTTTAGAGTGTGTATTTACTGCTTATAAAGGACAAGGGAAGCCACACTGAACGTTAAGCAGCAGCTTTGGGATACTCAGAATTCAATCAGGTACATTCCTGCCTCATGCTTTAAGACCTTTGTTATTGCCAAGACTTCAAAAACAATCCTGTGAGCAATAATAACATGAAAGCTGATTGTTTCAAAGCAAAGAAAGGAGCTTCCAGACTAATGCAGACACAGAAATTCAGCAGTAGTAGCATATCATGGACTCCCAACATGAAATTCTTGTGGAAGGTACGTATTTCACTTGGCACAAGGGTGTTTTGCTGCAGCCCTTGCATGGCATCATCTGGGTTTGCAAGCCTGATGAAGGAGCATCTTTTCATCAGTTCACACCTTTCCTTAGAGCAGAAACAGGTTATGTAAACACCAAGACATCCAAGACCCTTGATGTTCATGTGCCTCCTGCCGTTCACAGGACACTTGGCATTCTGCAGGTTAACTTCTGATTGCTCTGGCTTCATTCCCTCTCTCCAGATCACCCCTAGTCTAGTGTTACACAGCTTTTTTGATTGTGAACTCAAGAGAAGGTTTTACCTTTTCTCTTAAGAGAGGTTTCTACCTTTGATTCTTAAGAAAACCCTTGGAAGAAATACCAAGCAGGGAGCATCATCTAACTGTTTGATAAGGAACCTAGTAACTTTGGATTTACATCTGGTCCTTCTAACAACAGCAGGAATGTTCTCATTTTGATCAAAGTACAGGATTTAGACAGAAAACACAGAGGAGGAAAGTCTTTTCCAACAGAGTAAGTCATATCCTACAGCAATAACTCTGTTTAATCCACATTTTCCCCCCAATATTAAAGTAAAAAGGACACAAACGAGGAAAGGTATCACAGGAGGCAAAGTCTCCCCCCTCCAGAAATTCCTATTGACTTCAGAGATAATATTTTAATAAACAATCCTGAAAGCAGAGCTATGTGGATAACCAGTCCCACGATCAAACAGCTTCCTACAAATCACCCCGACAGCTGCTGAATGGAAAAAGCTAGGAGAAATGTTACTTTGGAGGACAAACTGATCTCTGCAGCACTGAATGAAGAAAAATTCCCTGTATTTAAAATGTGCTGAAGCTAATCTAGTTTCTGGTTCCCACCACCACCATAATGTTGTGGGTAATTACATTGTACTCTTGCATCTTCTTAAAGCTCTTCATCATGAGAGTGGTGAGAGCCTGGAATGGGTTGCACAGGGAGGTGGTTGGGGTCCCGTCCCTGGAGATGTTTAAGGCTGGGCTGGATGAGGCTCTGGCCAGCCTGCTCTAGGGTGGGGTGTCCCTGCCCATGGCAGGGGGGTTGGAATTGGATGATCCTGTGGTCCCTTCCACTTCTGACCGATTCTATAACTTCTTCCCAGTGAGGGAGATGGGGCACTGGAGGGGGCTGCCTGGGGGGTTTGTGGAGTCTCCTTCTCTGGAGACATTTTAAACCTGCCTGGACCTGGTCAGGGTGTCCCCCCTGGCAGGGGAACTGGACTAGATGATCTTTTGAGGTCCCTTCTTATCCCTGATGATTCTGTGATTCTATAATAACCCCACTGTTTTCAGGTTCTTGTTTGATGAGGAGGTAGACTGTGTCAAAGCACTGCTGACCATATCAGAACATGGCAGCACCCCACTGATTTGCATGCTGGTAGGTAAAAAAATAGCCCAAACACAAAGCATTTGGAACTTTCATGTATGGATTAGCAGAGGGTTGGTGGTGAACTGCCACTACGGCCCATTTTACAGTGTATTAGTAAAGTGCCCTTTAAAAAGGGCAGCTGTAGAGAAGGAAGATGGGCTTTTAGGTGACCACCGTGCACCATCCTTGAAGAGTGAAGTCTCCAATAAAAGTAGGTCTGAGTAAGCAGTAGCAACCCCTCTTCCAGGAAAGGAATATGGTGAACAGACATCCATTCATCCTAACAAACACTCTGTGCATCTGAACTACGTTCTTTAGGAAAGGTTATCAGTCACAGGGCAGTTTGTGGAGGGACCACGATCAACTTTGTACTTAAAAGGCAGAAGCAGGGATTGAAAATGACCTGTTTCATGTACACATGGCCCTGCAACCAACATTCCTCTTCTTCAAATTTATGAATGCTGCATTAGAAATCAACTGTTGTTGGGTCTGGGTGAGGAAAGAGAGGAAGAGGCTTATATTTGCAATCCTGGATTGCCATAGTTAAATCAATTTAAATTAATTGATTGCCACAGGTTCCTGTTCTGCTCAGCAGAAAAGTCTCTCCATGAGGTATCTCCAGTCTCTATGGGGGACTGGACTAGATGATCTTTCAAGGTTCCTTCCAGTCCCTAACATTCTGTGACTCTGTGATCCCAAAGCAATCCACTGGTTCCTCTGTGCAACCAGCTCTGGAGACAATGCTCTGCACCTCCTGCCTACCTTAGCAGAGGGATCATAAACCCATCGCTGTATATCATCTCCTCACACTTCAAAGAATTTGAGTAAAATACAACAGAGGATGATCATAAGAAGAGAACATAAAAAGGTTTCCACAAGCTCCCCATGGATCACCAAAGAACTAACCTTCTCTTGTGAGATTCCCAGGAAACTTTTTTCCTACAGTTTTGAGGGCACTGTTTCCTACTGTTTGGATAAATCCACACGGTGCTTACCCATTGCTTACTAAGAGATACTCTACAGCTACCAAGATGTGACGCGTTGGCCCTACTTTAATCGTTAGCGGACTCATTAATTAGCAAAATGCATCGTTTTGCTGGAGGTTTCTCAGTCAGTGAAGTGCATTAGTGAAGTGACACTGTATGGAGAGTTTAAAGCAGACTTCACTTCCTCATTGTTATCTAAGAAGCAAAAGTTAGATCAACTGAGGAAGAGGATACTCAAGTAGAGGAGAAATGTGCTACGTATTAACCAGAGATTGAAGAAAAAAACCCATCAAATCTCAAATTAGAAAGCCCAAATGGCCGCACATTGTTAATAAAGAGCTCCACACCCCTCCCAAGAACACCCTCCCCTCAAAAAGAATAAAATTATGTACATGCAAGCAATACGCTGATTTACTTCAAAATCAAGAAGTCACACAATTTAGCACTCACTACAAAATGTGGTTAAAAAAAGTCACAGGCTACAGCTTGAAAGCAAGGAAACAAACCAAACCAAAAAGGCCCTTTGCTCCCCATGGCAAAGTCACTCCTCAACACCAAAAAAACCAAAAAAACCACCCCAAAACTTTCACTACAGCTCTTTCAATTAAATAAAAGCACACAGTTTAGCTATCAACACCACTTCATTACTGTAATAAATAAATAAAATGAAAAAAAGCACACGGAGGTCTATGTACTATATGAAGAAAACATACATGCATCGTTAATCACCATTTTAGCTTGTTTGTGTTTGAGTCTACGGGTTACAGAGTTTAATTCCAAACAGAACTATTCCACCTCTTATCATCATATCCTTCTGATCAGTTATCTTAACTGTAAACGAACCCTGTCAGATTAGAAAGAGATAAATAACATTGAGTCAAGCTGAAAAAACGAGAAACGGGGCACAGCAATCTTGCATCAAGGCATACCTCCTGGGGTTTCTATCATAGGGTCATACGGGACTGGAACTGCGGAGGTAGAAGGGACCCGTCCCACACAACTTGACTCAGCTGCAGCATTTAGAATGTGGCTGACATGGTGAGTGCATTTACAGGTTTACAGTTACAACTGAGAGCTTCAGCACTGCTGTTTGAATTTATCAGGCTACTACTGCCAGAGGCCTTCGAGGATCTTATTTTTTCTTTATTTAAAAACCACAAAAACCAAACCAACAAAAAGTTTGTTTCCTCCCCTGTTTGAGGTCCCATTGAACAAACTTACCCAAAGGGCCTCTGGATGAGAGCTGGATGAAGCTGCTGGACACCAAAGGCAAAACCTACCAACAGAAACACATCACATTCTCTCTGTGGGTGTTCTTTTGGTCACTTGTTTATTCTCCAAATACACACAAACATCCTTCAGGAGAACCACAGTGACAATGGCCAAGCCAATGACTAAACACCCGAGTATCTCCATCCATCCATCCATCCATCCATCCATCCATCTGTCCATCTCTGCACACACTCAGCCACACAGGACTTACAAAGCAAAGCCACACACTCTCATAGAGATATTTCACAGAACAACTTTTTCTAAACAAGCAGCAAGAGGTTTTCATTCATGCTTTATTTTGTGCTCCGTTCTGGGAGGTCAGGGGAGGCTCCTTTAGAGCTGGACATGTCCATACTCTGCTCCTGTCTCTGCAACGCAGCGGTTTGGGGAGCAGCTGGGACATCAGATTGGCTCAGCTGAAGTCTTAGGATGAGCCATTTCATTTTAAAATCCACACAATAGCTCACATCTGTTTGAGGAGCTGGCATTAAGATACTGTTTGTATTAATAAGACCTTGCACACTGGAAGCGATTCATTCCGGGGCCCCACAATGATACTGTAAATGGTCAGTGCTGGCACATTCCCAGCAGCAAGGGAACTGGGATATTTTACCTCTGACTGTTTTAGGGGTTTTTAAATGGGCAAAATAGCCAGAAAGTTACTTCATGCTGCATTTAAAAATTAAAACCCAAGCACATGCAGGGCACTGGGTGGACCATGCTCCATTTTTCCCAAGTTTTACCCTCTTCAGCAACTTGAAGGAGAGAGAGAGAGAGAGAGAGAGAGAGGGAGAAGCAGTTTCCTCACCTGGCTGCATGATCCTTGGCTTGGCACCCAGGTAGGCGAGGTTCACGTTGGCTTTCCTGCCGTCGATGATGGGGTTGGGGTCTTTGCAAGCCCTTTCAGCAGCAGCTCTGTCCGCCATGGTGACCTTTAACAGGGCGATGCTGCGCTTTAGAGCCTCTTCCCATCAGTATTAAAGGGAGAAGCCTCTCACCCACCGGGAACCTCACAGCCCGCCTCGGGTTGCACTGGGGGATAAGGGGGACGAGCTCCAACCCCATGCTGAGCCAAACCGAGCAGGGAGGGTGGAGGGTGCCGACCGAGCTCAGCCGGTGGAGATAACCCCAGGGAAGCCGTATCAGGGAGCAACAGGCGCTGCGAGGCACACGAGGCGATTCCTCCCTCAATCTCCTTCTTTGCAGCAGTTCCCACCCCGCTCCTTTCCCAACTCCTCACTGGGGAGGGCAAAGCTAAAATAAACCCCCAAACCCCAGTGTGTGCCCCTTTGACCCCGGCACTTACAAATCCATATCCCCGGGACTTGCCCGTCTGCCGGTCGGTGATGACCACGGCCTCCTCGATGTCGCCGAACACCTCGAAGTACTTGCGCAGGCTGGAGTCGGTGGTGTGGTAGGGCAGCCCCCCGACGAAGATCTTGGTGTAGGTCGTGTCCTTCTGCGTCGTGTGCATCTTCGCACCCAGCCCCACGCGTGGCCCTGGGCACGCAGCGCCGCTGCCAGCGCCCTGCCCCGCTGCGCCGCGCTCCTTCCCTGCCTCCCCTACTGCCTCCGCTCTTCCTCCCGCCCTTCCTCAGTTATTTCTTCTGCTCTACCTCCTCTTCCTCCGTTACTGCCTCCTNGCGGATGCAGCAGCGGGAGGAGAAGCGCAGGGCCCGGGTGCTGACAACTGAGTGGCCTCCCCCCTCCTAAAAGCCACCGGGTCGGGCACTCTGGGTTCCTCCTCCTCCTCCTCCTGGCAGGGGCGGGGACGGCGGCGGGGCGGACCCAGAGCCCCGCCCGGGCTGGCACACAGCTGTTGGCAACAGCTGGATCCTCCCCCGCCGTGCGGAGGGAGGTGCCAGGCAAAGGGGCTTCTNCGGCGGCGGGGCGGACCCAGAGCCCCGCCGGGGCTGGCACACAGCTGTTGGCAACAGCTGGATCCTCCCCCGCCGTGCGGAGGGAGGTGCCAGGCAAAGGGGCTTCTTCTGAAGGGACCCCCCGGGCAGATTCGTGCAAAGGGAATGGTAGAATCGTTGTGTACGAGTTGGGTTGGAAGGCACCTTTAAGGTCAGAGATACCTTAGAGATCACAGAATCACAGAAGCTCTTTGGTCGGAAGAGATTTTTAAGAACATCATGTCCAAGATCATGTAGTTCTAACCCCCCTGCCATGGCCTGGGACACCTCCCACTGGACCTGCTTGCTCAAAGCCCCATCCACCTGATCTTAAACACTTGCAGGGATGGAGCACCCACAGCTTCTCTGGTCAACGTGATCCTGTGGTAGAGGGTCTTGTGGGGTCACTGCTGCCTGGCCAAGCTGGAGAGCCCACGGGCAGATTGAGCTCACCAGCAGCTGGTGGTCCTCACATGTTTCCATTGCTTCGCAAACGCTGGCGGTGAAAGCCCTGCCACCCACACACCTCTCTCCCTGGGCTAGCAAAGTCAGGGTGCCACAATGCTGCCAGTATTACTGTTTTGGTGTTAATGATGGTTTTAGTTCTTGTTATTTGCTTGGACTCTGGATGAAAACAACCAAATTGTTGCCTTCCCCTGTCTTTCTCATCTCTTGCTGCCTCTGCCCAGCGCTGGGACTGGGAAGGATGGAGAGGAACAAACTAAAGGAATGCCTGTGTGACATGGGGAGGCAAAGGAGTGTGGGAATGTTGGTGAGGGAGATTCACAGGAAGGATGGGAAGAAGGTTAAAGATTGGGAAAGACAGATGTGCATATGTGTATGGACTGTAAAACCCTTCCCTTGCAGTCCCAACGTCATATGAACTAACCCCTCAAAACTCACCTTTACCTTTGACTCCCATCTAGCATCAGACCTCTTCCTGCTTTGACTGTCCTGAGCAAATCTAGAGTACAATTATCAAGCCTTTATTTCTGTGTGACAGAGCCTACAAAAAACAATCAGGGGCCTCCAGCTCTTGTGTGGATGTTCTTTAGTATTTTAGGTAATGCTGCAGTGAGGTCTGTGGGCAACTTCCCCAGTGTCTTTATCCCAGCTGCTTGGGGTAATACATGGTGAGTGGTTTGGGATGGCTCAGTAGGATGATTTGCTGCTAGGGGTCTGCAAGTATGGAAGAAAGAAGTTTCTTCCTATATTCTGCTAATTTTGGTCAATGATGGTGCAAATGTGACAGTTCAGGCAAGCAGTGAGAGCATGTGCGAAGAGGGGTATATAGGTAGGGCATTCCCAGCAGAGATGTAAAACTGGGGGTTCCTAAACCCATAAAGAGATTTGGAATTGGAATCTGGATCGCTCATATTCCAGTAAATACATGGAGACAAAACCTGATGGAGGTACTGGTCCACCAGGCAGCTAGTTGGGTATTTCTCTGAATCAAAGTAGGCTTCTCCATCGCCACTGTGAGTCTCTCCCATCTGGGTCATAGAACCACAGAATGGTTTATGTTGGAAGAGGCCTTAAAGTCCATTGCTCAAGGCTGTTGTAGCTGATGTTTTAATGGTTTTCCAAACTATATCTGAGGTTTCTAAAGAGCAGTGTAAGGTTTCTTTAGGAACCTACTACCATAAGTCAATGAGAGGAAGCCCCAAAGCTATCGGTTACAATTAATTGGGTCTTTTTGCGCAGAGGTTTTGTGGGTAAGACAGAGAAGACAACTCGCCAGCTTCCCAAATGTTACCACTCACTGGTTTCAGCGTAGCTGTAATATCATGCTGTTTATTTATTTATGAGCACCATATGCCTGTCATGTCGGAAACCAGTGGATGTTATGTGTTCATTCATTAGGGTTCTGATGACAACAAAGCCCCCCCTCTGATTATGTTGCACAGCATTCATCCTAGCTAGTGCTTTATATCAATAAATCCTAGTGCTCCTCAGAACATTCAGTGCTTCACTGAGGAAAGGCAGTTGGAGTTTCTTGATACATTTATACAGACATTTTATTTGCTGACATTATTTAGCCCAGGGCCTAAAACCCCTGGCTTTCAGGTAGGGCTGAAAGGTAGTTTTTCTGTTAACCTATTGAGAGCATCGGTGTGGTCAGCGAGAGATTTCTGCTGAAGTTCCGTGATGCCATCACTCTGTGAAAGCATTGGGCTAACAGCATTAAGCACGGCTTTGTCTCTGTTCATCTGTGCACTTCCACCAAGTACATCCCAGTGTGCAGAGGAGCACAACGTCTGCCCTCTGCTCTGCTCAGAACAACACTTTGGCTTTGTCTGGGCAGGCACAAAATACAGCAGTGGGCAGGGAACTCATGTTCTTAGACAGACCACAGTGTGAGAAACTTAGAAACCTCATGGTCTTCTTACTGGGGTGCCATCTTCTGTGATTTGTTCTTGCGTTGTCAATTCCTGCTAGAAGTTGCCTGACTGGCAAAGCTCCCACCACCTTCCTTCTGAGAGTTAGTCCCTATTAGAGCAGATTTCTTCAGAAGATTTCTTTTCCCTGAAACCATTAATCTGAACTGTGTTCCAAAGCCCCTTTCGGTGTAGTATTTGAGCATGAACCTGCATGACTATCGTGGCCTCCTTAGTCCCAATTCAACCACCAAACACAGACAGCCAAAGGTAGTTTGTATCTGGTGAGAATCTTCTTCCCCTTAAAGGGCAGTGGAGGAAGGTAGACAGAACTGTGGTGATTCAGCTAACAGAATTCTGAGCTGGTGGAAGTCGTATTGCCCATGTATAGGGCAGGGATAGCCACATCAGGTAAAGCAGGGGCAAAGAAATCCCAGAAAGGTTTCTGTGAGCACATGGTGTTGGCAGGGAAACACATGGAAAGGAAGGGTAGAAAACCCCCCAAACAAACAAGGGAGAGGGTTTCTGAACACAAATCACGAGTGTTCTGCTGGATAGTGCTTCCCAATGCTGGAACAAGTCAGCAGGTGCAGTGAGGGTGGTGCCTGGCATGAACTGAGGTTGTCCTATGATGCTGTAACGGAGGGAGTGCTGACACTTGTATTTCAATTGCAAAATAAAAAGTCCTGGTACAAAGGACAGTGTTGAGAAAAAAATTCTCATCCAGTTGGTGGGACTCTGAGTAGCCTGGTCTAGTAAGAGGTGCTCCTGCCCATGATACCTCCTTCACCTCCTGCCCAAGACCTCCTTTCCCTTGGAAGTATCTTGGGCACAAAGGTACTTCCTGCCTTCTTCACCCATCATCTTTCACTTAGGGACATGGTCCTTCAAATTGTGCCTCAGATACTAAAGACTAGAGCTCAAGTCTTCCTCTGCAAGGGCTGGAAGAAGCATTTTGGATGGCAGATGGACTTTAGGCAGAGCTCATCCCATTTCCATGCTGCATTCTCTCAGGATAGACACTGTATTGCCCTCAGATGCCGCTGAGTTGTGTGGTATGAGCATGTAGCTTGTTTACTAGTTCAGCTGTGTTGATCCAAAGATACTGTGTGTTGCTGTCACGTATTTTTAGTCTGAGCTTCTTAATACTCAGTTTACTTTGCAGCCTTGGTCTCTTCAGCTAAAAATATCTCCACAACAATAACTTTTAAGGTGGTTCCACTTTTTTGCGTTAGACGTGATTTGTTAAGAAAAGTAGTGACTTGTGATGGTAGGTCAGTTCCTTCATTGCAGAAGGACCTAAGAGAGATTTCTGAGCCTGCACCGAGTCCCACCCCTTCAGATCTCCACCTTGACACAACATTCCTTCTCATCAAGGACTGTCTGAGCAGATTATCTTCCTGGGTGCAGAGACATTTTTTCTCTCTGAGATCTTTTCTTTTTTTGGTGGGTGGAATGAACTAGGTTCGAACTGGGCCCAAATGCTGGAGTGGAATGAACTTCCAGCTGAGAAATATCAAGGAGGCTTCCTTCACACCCTTCCAAAAGGTCAGGATTTCTCAGTAAGGTGACACCTGCAGTATGGAGCACTTCTCCCATCTCCCTCCCATACCCCAACAAGAGTGACTCAGGAGGGAGGAGCTCTGCCCGCACTGAATCACCGTGGCTTTCTATATTTATCCTACAAATTTTCAAGTCAAAATCTGTCCAAAATTCAGTTTAACTTCTGTCACCCTAACCCTGAGGGCTGCAGCATCAGAACAGCAGGACAGGTGGTGGGGTTTTCTTGTTTGCTTTGCAGTGCAGGTGGAAATGCAAGCATGTTCTTGCTCGAGCAGGACAAGTTGCATCAGTGTAGCATCTATAGGCTCGGTGCTGCAGCCCAGGAAGGTGGTGTGAGGTTTTCAAGCTGTCTTAGAACCTTTATTGTCCTCAGTTGGAAAAAGACATGACTTTCGCCTTTAAAAAGAAGTGCAAAAGCCCTTCTGACATCGTAATGAGAAATGGTTGGCTGGTTTGGGTGTTTGTCCCTTAGCATTAAGTTTCACAGCTCATCTGTGGCGCAAGGTTGTGAAGTGGGGCACGGAAAGCGGGTCGTGCTCTAATGCCTCTGCTTTCACCCCTGGAAGGGACCTTTGCTAGGACATGACTGCTCTAAGTATGCAAACAGTTAGTGCTGTGGACATGGTATCGCATTGCCCTTTGGTTCACCATGCACTGGGAACTGCAAGCAGAAATAGAGTGGAAATTTGGAGAAATAGCTGGGTTACTTCATTTCAAACCACAGCAGTAATCTGGGGACCTGGGATGCAAAATCATTAAATCAGAGTTACGAGAAGACATTGGATTCCTGCACATTGCTAAACAGGATTTTGCGCTACTGGCTCGTTAGCTGCTGTCACACACAGCCTGTCACATAGTCCATATGAAATGAAACACGAGACAACAAAAACTTCATATGAAAGCATAATTTCTTTCTTTAATCTCCCAGGGAAACCCCTTGGTCCTTCCAGCCTATCAGCTGTTCCCTCCGTATTTATTTTTACTCCGTTCATCTTTGAAACTCAATAAGGAAATCAAATACCAACATAAATAAATGAAGAAGAAGGTTTCTCAACACCAATAAGCCAGACAAAAGAAACAGAACACTGGAGAGTGTTTACTTATTCATGACATCTTCATGAATGCCAGGCTTTGGAGGGAATAGGAGAAGTTTTTGTTCATGTTTGACTCTCGGGTGTGTTAATCAGGTTTTATTAAATGGAGGCGGGGACACACTCCGCTTGAAAATAAGAGAGGCTGTGTGCAACCAGACTAGAAGTTCATGTGAAAGATGAGAGACTAAGAGGAATTATTTTGAGCTCACGTATGGGAAAATACTTTCATGTCTTACTTAAGGGGAGGAAATCTTTGTGAAAAGATATGTGCTGGAAGTATGGGGTTTGTTCTGGGGGTTCTCTTGCCTCGTCTGTAAAAGCACCCTGAGTTATAGCAGTTCTGCCTAATAAGCATCAGCTTAAACAGGTGAGAAAGCCCTTTGGAAAGGATGAAGTTATTTATACTGGGGTGAGTACATGCACGAGGGGTTTCAGGCGTTCAGAGTCTCCCTGCAGTTCAGCTCTTGGTGACTGTTTTGCATTAGCATGTGGCACAGGAAGTTCTTGGGGTTTCTCTGCGCTGCCGTGACCCCGAACGTGTCAAGAAAACAATCCTAAACGTGAAACCCAGAAATTGCACAGCAGTCCTCTCATCTTGAAGCACTGGATTCAAGAATACAGTCACTGGAGCCTGGTTGCTGCTCGCACGGTCTGTCCAATGTCATTTCAAGTTATCTGATAGCACTTCTTAACATGCTGGGAGTTTCCATGCTGTTAGGCAAATGAGGCTTAGCAGAATTAACATATATATGGCCAGGGACACAATACAGAGCGATGTATATGGGTTTTGTTAAGTGGTTTCTATATAGGGGGTTTTTTTTCTGCCTCCCCCCAACCTCCCAGTTCCTTTGCATTTATTTACTTCTGCATTATTCTTCTTTTTAAACAGAGAGATTATCCTTTACTATCAAGCAACCCGCTAGCATGCTGTTCTACTAGAAATATTTGCTTTCCAAAAATCTGTATTAATAAATAAAATAGCATGGTGCCAAAAGCCCAACTCTAAGTGCTGGTACTGCCACTGTACGTAAGGTCAGTAGTTTCCTTTGCTCTCCCTGCTCTCCCAAGAAGGTGACTTGTGTCAGGAGGGGCTTGAAAGCTACAGGTCAGCGGGAGAGTTGTCATATTTTCATTTTCTAAATCCTTATTTCTCTTCCCTTTGCATGAATTTCCTGCGTTGGTGCCAAAAAAACCCCAACCCCCAAATGAACTTGGTCTAAACCCCCACAGGTGACTGCCAAGAGACACCTACAGATCAATATTAGCTATTTCATGTTCACATAAGACTGGCAAGGCCAAGCACACCGATTCCATCCAGAGCCCCAGTTGCTCTCAGGGTCTAAACAAGGTGCCATTTAAAAAATATGGGTTTATCTACTGAAGAAAAAGAAACGAAAAAAGAAGACGGAAGGCTTTGACCAGCCTTCAGTATCCTTGAGATCCACCAAAGTGCAGACAAGCTCAGGAAACCCTCTGAGACATCTCCAACCCGCCACAGACTCCATCCGCAAAGCACAGCACTTGCAAACGTGCCAGGAGGCTGTGGCCATGTTTGGAGAGTTCAGAGACTGCACGGACACGACTCGCACATTTCCACCGTGTACTGCACGTAGGGCCTCGTGTTTGTGATTGACATGGCCAGGAGCACATGTTGTACATGGGGCCTGGCAAAGCGTCAGCACCTTTTCTTTTCTATTTCTGGTGAGTGCCGACACAGACGTCAGCCAAGACTGTCTGTTGAAAGCAACAGGTTGTTTGGTGCCATCATTTTTCCAGCTCTGTGGAATGTTATAGCTGTTCTTAGTGGTGAAGGGTCACTGCAGCATCTGAATTCAGAACTGAAGCCCCTGGAATTTCTCTGTGTATAGGCCAACAACTTTGGCCATTGCTAGCAAGATGGGGAGGCCATTGCTGATCAGAAGTAAAACTCCATCCAGGAAATATTTGTTGCCATAGTGACCATATTTAGTTGATTTTTTTTTTCTCCTCTACGCATCTGATGTAATTAATTCAGATATTTATATATAGCTTCCCACGGGGCCAGAACTAGTGGCTATCAAGTCACAAAGGCTTTGGGTGGGCAGCTCTGGAGGAACAGACCAAGAGTCATAGAACTGTAGAATCATCAAGGTTGGAAAAGACCTTCAAGGCCAGCAAATCCAACTGCCAAGACCCCACTTCAGCACAGTGGTTCCCGTGAGGTTTTCAGCCTCACATCTCGTTTAGCACAGCTCTGCACTCAACAGCAGAGAATGAGCACTTCTGTGTGGAACTGGGGTTTGTTTTGATCTGAGTCTCATAAACCCCCGTGGAACTAAGTCCTTCGGTAGTTACACCGTCAGTCACACTGGGAGTGGCCAGGTGCTGTGACTATTAGAGCAATGCACCTTTTGTGGGTTTGTGTTCCATTGGAATCCCCAGCCTCTGTGAGTTGTCCTTTTCTCCTTACTTTTAATAAGAAACTCTCTTGAGAGCTTCATGATTGTCAGGTGCCGAAGGCCTTGAATCTTCTCTGCATCATTTGTGGAGAAGGTGAGTTCTACATCCATTGTCTCCGTGCTGTCCCAGGTGTTGGTCCTGCCTTGGAAATCTGTGAACTACAGAATGGTTTGGGCTGGAAAAGACCTTAAAGATCATCAAATCCAACCAGCTGTCCCAAGGCCACTGCTAAACCCTGTCCCTGAGCTGAAGAGCTCCACAACTTTGAAGGATGTCCAGGGATGGCAATTCGACCCTCCCCACAGGCAGCCTGTTCCAGTACCTGCAGTCACCCAGTCAGCTGGGGAGTGAGAGAGAGGCAGGAGGAAAAGGTTAAAGGATTTACAATCTCTGCTGTTATCCCCTCCAGTAAACCATGGCATATACACACAGTTCCCTCTGCATTTGGCACCTCAGGGGGCATTAGCTTGTCTAGCAGCAGGAGAGCAAGGGACAGCTGGCACTGGAAGAAAAGAAAGGGAAAAGTCCAAGAGGAACTTCAAAATTACAACAACCCAAATGATCAGAAAACTGTTTAACACCTCTAACATCATCTTTATCCTTTCACATGTTTCCAGACGCTAGTTTGCAGCAGCAGACGTTTGACACTGTTCCGAGTCTCCGGCACTCAGTCTTTGCTGAAATCTGGCTGTTGCATTGCAAATCTGGCTTTGTCTGAGCCAGAATCCAGGTGGCATCCCTACTGAAAAAAGATGGGGTTTTTTTTCTACACACCTCAGCTTCCCCGAGCTGCTGTTCTCACTTTCTCCATCCAGGAATTACACAGTCTTTGCCACTTCCTCAGGCTTAGGGAGCCCCAGACTCTAGATCCTTTAGACTGTGAAGAGAGAGGATGAGTAAACTGAACTTCCATATTCACTCTTTCACCTGTGCTTAGAATCCACAGGATAGAGTCAGGACATCCCGAGACTGTATCTGCAAATGTCCCATAGCAAGATCTGTGCCATGGAGCCTCTTATTTCTGTCCCTGGTCTGGAGGTTTGTGGTGCAGGACATCCTGTTGCTGGACAAGGAGGAAGGTCTCTGCCTGCAGCATGTATTCTGCAATATCCGTTAGCTCTGGAGCGTGGTGGCTGCTGTCCTTGCTTTACCCTGCACGGTTGTGGGCAGTATACCTTCAGTTCTACCCTGCTGAAGTGTTCTGAGGTGGGTTGCCATGCTACTCTGCCATGAGGTGCAGCTGCAGCTGGGATGTAGGCTGGGAAAGGAGGGCTGCCAAAGCCATCCCTGACCTCTTCTCTCTCCTGTCTTATGGGATAACAGGAGCCTTTATGGATTCCTTATTTGATAATTGCAGGCTTTTCTGTTAGGTAGTTTTCTCTCAGAGAGGTGCTGTGAACTTAGTGGAGGATTGTTCAAACAAAGAAATGTCTCTGTTTTTAACCCTGTAACCTCATGTCATGACAATCGGGTGCTTTTGCTCTCCGTGCTGTATTTACCAGTGACGTGGAACTCCTACATCCCCAAATCACCCTGTTAGTGGGGACAGGAAAAGTTCTCCTTTCCACATCTCATCACACCTCTGGGTGAGAAGGTCCATTCTGTGTCAGAAGCTGCAACAGTCAAACTCAAATGAAGGCAGCAGGGCCAGGCATTCCTCTGCCTTGGCAAAGCCAGAAAAGGACATGCTGGAGCACCCCAATGAGGAGGATCCAGACAATCCCAGAGGGACTAAGCTGTGATACACTGTATGTGGTAACCAGAGGCAGATCTGGCAAGCTGTGGCCCCATGGAGTGTGGCTCCAGCTCTGTGTGCAAGAGGCTGTTGTCCATCAGCTGCAGCGTGACCCAGCGCAGGCTGTTGTGACAGCTGGTGGAAAGTGTTATGTCAGTGTACCCTTTCAGGCTCCTCAGGAATAGAAGATGCTGTGCTCTTTGGGATTTTTTAATGCCCTGCTTAGTCTGGATCACAAGTTTGTGAGATACTGATGATGTTAACCCTATGCTGCACAAAGGTGCTTGATTGTTCTGCTTCTGGCAAACACTTCCAGAGGCAGCTGCACAGAAAGTCATTGAAATAGCTCCCTTTGCCACACCTTTACCTCCCCACTTCTGCAGAACAATCCTATTGTCTTCTTTTAAAAGGAATTTCTCCATCTGAAGTTATTCCTTTCCCAGTAGCTTGATATCAGGTTGGATTTTACCTTCACAGTAAATAAGTTACCATTTCTTTCTGCTCTCAAACCTACACACATCCACTGCAATGCCAATTTTACAGCTTCATCCCCTGTTCTTCTACCCCTGCTGCTGTTTGATTTTTCAGAGAGAAAGGGAGAAGTTAAATATTTATACAAGGGAAACTGAATTTACATAATAAATAAACAGAATAAGCAGAGAATCACTACCCCCCTCTGCTCTTTAAGTTGCAGCGAGACCGCGTGTAGGCTCTTTCAAAGGGAATGGAGCCTCCTATCCTCCCTCATCCCAGTTTCAGCAGACACCCCGTTAACTGCTTGTCCTCCTCTGCATAAAAGAAAATCTCCCATTGTGCCTCAGAAACTCAATCTGATACGGGAACCCAACAGGCTGTTTGTTGTTTGGGGTTTGCTTTTAAAAGGAACGGCTCCTGCCCAGCTTTAGCATGGCAAGGAAATTTGATTATCACTCGCTGACAGGCACGCGGGTCACGTCAAGTGTTCCTGATGTGTCTATTTTCAGTTAAGCTGGGATTTGTGTTTTGATTACGACAGAGTAAAAATACTTGGGCAAGAGATAGGCTCTGCCTGTGAATGAAAAGTGGAATGTTGGGTAGGGTCAGGCAGATTCCTGCTTGGGAGATGAGGCTTTGCTTGGGTCACAGCCCAAACGTCCTCGTTTCAAAACTACAAAAGAAACACACACATACACACCCCCCCAACTCACACACCCATTCCCCTTCTTGTTCGTTTGAAATAATCACAGCAATGCAGGAAAACCAACGTGAAATTCTGTGTGAAAGACAACTGGAGGTTTTCCTCCTGCCCGTTTTAGTCTGAGTGATGAAGTCCCCATCTCCTTCTGCTGAACCGTCTGTTTTATTCCACACGCACGAGTTTCTGCAGCATCGCAAGATGTTTGAAGTGTTAAATACCCTGTAGGTCCTGGCTCCTTCTGCATGAGGCACTAACTTAACTTCCAGTGAACAGCTGAGACCCTGAAGGGAGGTGGTGTGTGGAGAGGAGCAGGACTGCAGCCTGGCCAGAAATCTCTTGGCCCCCTTCATGCCTTCAGGACTCCAGCAGCAAAGTCAAGAGCCCAGTGACAGCCCATTTATCCCTGCTGATGTTTAAGCTTAGGGAGTTACCAGATCCAGAGTGCCAGTTTGCATTGGGGTCACCACCATCTGAGAACCTCTGACAACGGCTAATGAAGACACCGAGTGTGAGAGCAGCCCTCAGCAGAACATAATTGAGAGCTTCCTTCCAAGCAGTTGTCCCGTGAAATCTGGAAGTGAGCACTGTAGTGGTCAGGGCTCAGCAAACAGACCCTTGGAAGAAAAGAATTGCCAGAGGATGTTTCCAAAGAGGGGGGCTGATGAAGTTTTGCTGGATTCAGTGCCTATTTGGTCTCTTTTCCAGCTCTGAGCTCAAAGGCAACACTTGGGATAATACATTTTCTGCCCCATAGAGACAAATGCGCCTCCTGAAGGCAAAACCAGTTGCTTTGACATTTCAGGCTGGGAAACCTGTCCTTGACACACACAGAGGCTCTGACACGATGTCTTGGCTGCGCATGCAAGCGGCTGTCTGGGAGGTTGGCACCGGCCCTGCTCTCAGTGGTGAGGTCCCCGCTGGAGACATTTGCACTGGGAAAGCAGCAGAGCCCATCAAAATACCACCTCTGTCATGGGAGATGATGTTCATGTTAGCCATGGTGTTGCGCTCTTTCTCACACGTGGGAACGTATTTATGTTAGCAAAAACCCCTATGGGATGCGAGGGGATATAAACCCACCCTGGCATTATGTTGTGTTGAGGCTGCCAGCAGTCGCAAACTGTAGCGTGGCAGGAAGCTGAGTGTAAGAATCAACTGTGTTTTCAGACTTCGCCTAGGAGCTGCAGCTCTGACTTGCAGAGCTGCCAAATATCCACAGAGCTCATACTTTCAGCTGGATGGAGTAGCAGTCACTCTAGAAACGTGTCCAAGGGATTTAAAGCCAAGCCCCTGGCTAGTAACTGCACTGTTTGGCTAAATACTAGTGAAACAGTGACTGGGCAAAGAGGTAACTATGCCGGAGCATAAATGACTAGTATGAGTGATAAGGTGAGGCACAAATAAGGGGGATATTCCTATTGTGCAGTGGTTCTTCCTCCACAGTCACCTTCCATAACCCTAGCTGGCCAAGACTGCATCAAAACTTGACTAACAAGTGTGCTCTGACAGCTCTGGAGAGTTCAGTACAGCAGCTTTACTGCCTATTTGTGCTTCTTCACCATTAGAATTCTCCTCCAGTAAAGTAAGTTCTCATGTACTGACCAACTGACTGCAGAGCAGGGAGGTTACAGGCTCATAAAACTACAGAGGATGCCAGGAGAGGATCTCTACGTGTGCCAGTAAGATGATCAATCACGTCCAAACACAGACTGTGCAATTAGTGTGATGGACTTTTAAAGCACCATTATCCCTGCATTGTTCACTCTTATTAACAGTTAGTCACCCAGGCCCTTGAGAACTTGGATACGATAATCCCTGCAAGCCCATCAAGTGAATCTCACACAGTTGTAAGGCTGCAGACAAGATTTATAAGACTGAACTGGTCGGATGTGAATGTGGGAGTAATGGTCCATAGGCAAATGTGGCAGAAAAAGAAGTGAGCCAGGAGGGCAGCCTGCTGAGCTCAGAGAGCTGAGCTGTAGTGGGAGACACTTATTTCAAATCAGCTTTCATCTTGTGGGGTGTGAGGGAGTCATCCTGTCCTAGGGAATAGCATTTACACACTGCTCTGTGGAAGTCACTCCCAGGTTTTGGAATTGTGTAGCTTTGTACATTTCCCACTGAGTGCTGTGTGAGGAGAGCCTGTGTTCCCCTGCTCCTCCTCCAACCCTCTCCCCCCGCCTCGGCTTTCCCTTCTCCTTTTCAGCAAAAAAGCAACCTCACCAACAAAGAGAAAATAGATTGAAAGCTCCTGCATCCAGACCCTTTCAAGCAAAGCTCGAGAGAGACTTTGGCACCGAACAGCTCTGACATGATGTTCACTGCCCTTAGAGAGCAATAACCAAACACTCTGCTGGCAGTTAGCAAGTGCAGTGGTTTCCACACAGAGAAGAGAGGGCTAAGAAAGAATATGCTCAAGAGCATCCCTGTGAAACCTGTGGGCCAGCTGGAGAGTTTACAAAGCTCTAAGGGCAGCCAGCGGGGAGCTGCAATAATCTAATTTTAATTATGTGACAAAAGCATGAAGAATCATTTCAAGGGCTAACAGAGGGAAAATGGGTGCAGCCTGCCAATATTCCTTAGATGGTAAAAGGAGACAAGTTAACTCACAGAATCTAGTTGTTTCTCAAAAGACTAAATGGGATCTATCACAGCTCCCAGCCTGTTGTTGTAAGAGAACAAATTGGTTGCCAGAAAAAGGCTTTAAATGTTAAAGAAGCTCCCAAGAGACATCTAGGCAGAGCAGTGATACCTATGCTCCTCGTCTGAAATAACTCCACCAGTGAGAAAACACAGTCCCAGAAGCACTGAGGAGAAGGACTTGGGGGTGTTGGTGGGTGAGAAGCTCAACATGAGCTGGCAATGTGTGAGGGCAGCCCAGAAGCCAGCTGTGCCCTGGGCTGATCACAAGGAGTGTTACCAGTAGGTCAAGGGAGGGATTCTGCCCCTCTGCTCTGCTCCTGTGAGACTCCACCTGGAGTCTTGCATCCAGTTCTGAACTCTCTGATGTAGGAAATGTTGGAGCATATCCAGAGGGGTCCATGAGGATGACCAGAGGGCTGCAGCTCCTCTGCAATGGGGACAGGCCTTGTTCAATCTGGAGAAGAGAAGGCTGCAGGGGGACCTTCTAGCAGCTTCCAGTACCTCAAGGAGTTACAGGAAGTTGGAGAGGGTCTTTTTTCGAGGCATTCTAGTAGTAGGACAAAGGGCATAGTTTCAAGCTAAAAGACAGGAGATTTAGATGAGATCTTGGGAAGAAATTCCTCCCTCTGAGGGTGCTGAGGCACTGGAACAGGTTGCCCAGGGAGGTTGTGGCTGCTCCATCCCTGGAAGTGTTCAAGGCCAGGTTGGATGGGACTCTGGGCAGCTTGGTCTGGTGAGAGGTGTCCCTGCCCATGGCAGAGGGCTGGGACCAGATGATCTCTGAGGTCCCTTCCAGTGTGATTCATGGGAGCTTTCCCCAGTAGCATGGCTTATTTCAGAGCTTGGTGATGCCACTGAGCTGTTCTTGCCACAGCATCACTTGGCCAACACCATCACGCAGGATGCCCTGAAGTGCAGGCAGTCCGGTTTTGCCTCTATTCTTCATGATTCCATTAAGTGGCATAAAGTCAGGGTGGTGAATTCTGGAGGGATTTGGGAAGCAGATTAGAAAAGGGAAGAGTGGGGAAAAACAAACCAAGGATTTGGGATTGTCATCAGCTTTCTGGCGATCTGGATGCTCGGTAAAGGTTTATGACTACCTGCTGACACAGATAATTCCCCAAGCAAACATTTTATCCTCTGTGATTATTTTCTGTGTTATCTGGTGAGGGACAGCTGCAGTTTCTGGAAAACAGAAACCCTTTGCCTGGAAACTGGTGAAGTAGGGTAGGATTTTGATGAATAGTCTGCAGGGAGAAAAACAATAAAGTCTTAGAAGAAGTGTGAAACACTCCAGTTTAACTTCTCAATTTCAAAGTGACCCTCTTCTATAAAGTTTAAAATGTAGGGTCTTGCAGCTCCAGTCCCAGGCCACAGGATTTTCAGACTTTTTTTTTTCACTGACTTGATGCAGAGCCTGAAATGGAAAGTCCATCATTCAGTCAGCTCCAAGGGGTGTGACTTTCAGAAGCCAGAACAGGGAACCGAGGTGGGAGAGCAGGGCACAGAGGAGGGAGTGATAAGCCCCCTCCAACTAGCTGTTGGTTGACATTACAAAGGTTGTTTTGAGGTGGAAATACCTCCTCTTCTCTTCTATTTTTTGTTCTTTCAAGAAAGCTCGCAATGACATTCCCAAATGATTAAAACCTGTTTAGGTCAGCAGTCCACTCTCTCTCGCAGTTACCTTAAGAACCACGAGGCTCTTAGCAATAAACTCTCCTAACAATAAACTCTCCTCACTCCAACAAGATGTGCCTGGACCCTAACACAGGTGAGAAAACGGGTCCCCCTCTATTCACAGTTTGAGTTTTCTGAAGTCAGAGACCCTTTACATCAGAGATCTTCCAAGACAGAAGTCGTCTTTGTGGAAAAAGTCTTCAAGAATAGTATAGATGGTTAAAACTGTTAGACAGAGGTGTACAAACATCTGGGCACGTGGCCACCAGTTAGCGTTACCTGTACTGAATCTAAACCGTTGTGTGACACTGCCCCATCATCCCGGGACTGCGCAAGGCACCAAGGACAGGCTGGACTCCCCCGTAACAACCTCAGATTCCAACTGGGCTATCTGGTAGCGTCATGGGTTGAATATAAGCAGGGGGAAGAGTCCAGAAGTTTGCCCGCTGCTCCATCTAGTGCTCGTGTTCAGCAGTTGACAGGATCGTGAAGCAGCTTTCTGTCCTGAACGCTCCATTTGTAGGAACAGCACGGATATGCCAGGGAGCAGCTGGAACGCTGGAGAGCACGTGTAGTCCACTGGCTTGCTAGCTGAGGGCTACCTATGGGAAAGTCTTCCCCTTTGCTGGCCACTGCCTTTATTTTTTTGCCCATCACCTGCAGTAGTGAACAAGTGATGCCGAAGGATGGCTCAACTGCCTTGGCAAAAGGGTCATCTTCCAGGAAAACTTGTGGGAAAAAAGAGCAGGTGAAGCGTGAGACTAGAGCTGTTGTGACCAAACCAGTGTTTGATCAAGCAGCCTGGGCACAGAGTAATGTATTTTTTATTTAATATGACTGTTCGTTAACTGGAGTAGCTCCTTTCTCCCAGGTAAGTATCAAATCGTGGGGTCACCGCTTTGGCAGTGTTCTCAAAGCACAAACCGTAGGGGACAGAAGATGGAATGAGATTCTTTGGCTAACTCACAACACCAAGGACCATTTAATAGGGTGGAAGTTGGCTTCCATACCGCTTGAGCCCGGGCAGGTTTAAATTCCCGATGCAGTGTTAACCCAGTGTGTGCCTGAGAGCTTTGGTCCCTTGTGGCCCTAGCATGAGAGCTTCAGCTCTGTGACACCTCATGTTTCTAGCTCTGGGCATCCTGTGAGCATGAAGGAAAGGCAGTGGCTCTCACAGCTAGGTGAGAGGATGCCTTCAGAAGGAAGTTTTTAGTGTCTAGCAGGACTTCAGTGTCAGCACAGTAGAGTCTGCAGTTCTGCAGATCTTCAAATACATAAAATAGGAGATGGCTTCTTTAACATGGAACTCACAAGGAACAAGAGAAACCAATGTGGCAGTGGAGTGGAAAAGTGCTGGCAGAGGACAAGTTAATTCTGCTATTTATATCAGTCCAAACAAATCTCTCCACAGCACAAATTCCCAGGCAGAAGGGTTAATGGGGTAGTGGTGAGTGAGGGCATGCAGGGGTCATACTCCCTGGGAGTACATTCTGACCAACTCTGTCCTTACCCTCCTGGAGATAGCAGCCTCTATCAGCTGGAAAAGCATCTCCAGAGGTGCTGCTTCACAGTAAGAGGAGGCTGGGAGCACAGCTCTTGTACGATATGGTGGTATCTTGGCAGGAGAGCTCCGTTAATAACCCTGACAACATCTCGTTATCCTGTGGCTACCTAATCTTCAAGAGAAAGGAAAAGAGAGGGAATTCTCTGTGCTAATTTGAGTCCCTGCTGTGTGTGATTTGCACTGGGTTTTCTTTGTAGAAGTTGTCTCTGTTTTATCAAATGTTTTGTGTTTTCTTCTTTATTTTTATCAGTAAGAAAAGAGAACTATTATTTGTTATTCCTTTCTGGGAGTAGTTGGTTGCACAGCAGAGATTTTTCTATCCTACAGCATCCCAGGATCCAGCTCTCCCACCTCACTCCTGAATTTACTTTCAACATTCCAGGTAATATTAAAAAAGTGCACAAAGCAAGGTCAGAAACAAGGCAGCTCCACAGGAGAGAGCTCTGGAGAGGAGCTGCTGCAGCACCTCCTGCCAGTTGATTATTAGGGATTTATTTGGGAATGTCCCTTTCGCTCTCGGCGTGTCTTTCATTGCTCCTCAGAGATGCAGGACATTGTGGTCAACCAGGTCTTGCTTTTTGCGAGAAAGCTGTTTGTGCTTCACGTAGAGTTGTCTTTGTACCAAGAGAAAGCGAAAACAGAGAGTCTATCCATCATTTTACTTCCCTTTGACTTCTCTTTCTGTATTCTTGGAAGTCTATTTTTTTCCCCCTTGTTTTTCTTCCTAGCGACAGCGTGAATGAATAGTTCTTCACATCTTGCTTTGAGCTGAGTATCTTAGGAACCTGTGACTGAAAGGGACAGCAGCATTGATGTTGTGTGCACAGAATTTTCTCTCTTCCTCTTCAAAAATGGGGG
This sequence comes from Upupa epops, assembly GCA_013397515.1. Classification (NCBI taxonomy): domain Eukaryota; kingdom Metazoa; phylum Chordata; class Aves; order Bucerotiformes; family Upupidae; genus Upupa; species Upupa epops. The sequence goes on from VZRI01008067.1 coordinate 341,057, forward strand.
AACAGTTTAGGACCTGGGTTTGGCAGGCAAAAGGAGTTGGGGCAAACCACCCCTGTGCTTCCTCCATCAGGCACCTGCATGCTTTGTGCTGGAACTCCAGTAAAACACTGGAGAGGCAGGAGCAGCAGGCAAGTTGCACAGAGCCCTAAGCTCAGAGGAGTTTGATGTGGTGTTAAAGCATCATGGCCTGAGCATCGGGTGAGCAGGAGGCTCTAAAATGCTTCTTCCCACAATTTATCTGAGGTGAGGGCTTATAGCCTCTCTCAAAGGCACCTGAGAAGTCCCTGAATTGCAAGGGTTGGAGCACCAGACCCTGAGCTCCAGTGATCCTGGTGCTTGCCACACTCAGATGTCTGTAGCCCTGGCTCTGTTCATCAGTCACTCAAGTTTGGTTTTGCCTCCCGCTAGTGAAGCTCAAGGGAGCAAATTCAGGCAAACTCTCTGATGGAAATGGTTCATGAGGGATCTGTCTGAGGAGAGCAAGCTCTGGCTGGCCTGGCTGACTGAGATGCTTCTGCCTTTCCTCCTCTCTCATCCCTACCTTGGGAGAAAAGATATCTTTGCTCGAGTCACACTTGCTTAGACTTGTGTGTCTCTCTTCCTCCATTCCTGGCTACCAGAGAGAGATCAGAGCTGACAGAGAGACTGGTGCTCTCTTGCACAGTTGCTATGGTGCTGTGGGCTCCTTCTGCCTACTTGTTACCTTCTCCAGATCTGTCAGGGGACAGGGATGAGTGCAAATGGGGCTGTGACATGAGTCTGTGGTGTTTGGTCACCAACACTGCTGAAGTGTCCACCAAGATCTTTAGGAATAGACCTACCAGGCAAAGAGGAGAACGTTAAATACTTGAAAGGCATTTCAGAAGCAGGCACCTGGCACCTACTTGCTCAGCTTTTTTGGTGCAAGCAGTTAGCCATAGCTGGAAGCCCTGCAGCCATCAGATTAGCTCCTGTCTTGGGCATCAATAGGCTGATCTGACATAGAAGTTTAGGTTGGACATAAGGAAAAACTCCTTCATGGAAAGGAGTTTGGAACAGGCTGCCCAGGGAGGGGTTAAATCGGATGTGTTTCCAAGTTAGACAGACCTGGAGCTTTGGAACCATTGGGTTAATGGTTGGACTCAATGATCCTGAAGGTCTCTTCCAACCTAAATGTTTCTGTGATTCTGTGATCTCTGAAAGTAATGGAAAGACACGGGTGGTTTCCAGTGGGAGTTAGATCAGTGTTCAGGTAAATAAATAAATAAATTCGTTAAGGTGGCCTCTAACTGCTTCTTAACAATACAAAGAGCAGTTTACTCAACAGAGACCTGATCTTTATTTTTAAATGATTTCCAAGTTCAGCAAAGATGGAAACTCCGCCCAACCAAGGGTTTGTGTCTCCTGTTGCAGGAAAAGAAGCTTACTCTGCTCAGAAGCATGAAACTGGGGTTTCAGCAGATCCTTCCAACAGAAGCTGGAATGAAAGATGTTGTGAAAAGAGAAATCCCTGTCTTTATCCAGAGGTTGCCTTCTGCTGCCTGTACCTGCACTACTAGCACTGTGTGGTGAGGATGTACCCTCGTATCTCACATGTTTCCTATTTGGCAGCTTCTCAGATAATCTTGAAGCAGCTCTGTAAATTTTCTCAGTTTCCAAAGATTTTCTTCTTTCTTCGTCCCTCCTGCTGTCTCCAGGCGGGACAAGATGATGTTCAGGTGCTCATCACTGCTAACAAACCTTTGATTCACAACAGCTGCCAGTTGGGCCAGGCCTGGAGGGAGGCTGAAACCTGCTAGGGGCTTTTGGGTCTTCAGGTGGGATCTCAGCTGCTCAGGAAAGGAGAGGAGCTCTTGCTCCTCCCCTTAGTGATTTAGTGTAAGTGTGGCAAGAGAAGAGAAAGCAGGAAAGATTTGTTCTTCCCGAGAGTGGTAGGCAGAACTGCTCTGAGCCTACAAAAGTAGGGGCTCTGCTTTAATTTGCCGTGTAGGACCTGACCTGTGCTCTAGGGGAAGAATTGTCCTGTCCTGAATTTCTTTGGCTTGTGTAGTGCAAAGGAAGAAGGAGTCCCCTGTAGCTGGAGGTAAGAAAGTAAAAAGCTAGGTTAAAGAACAGAGGGGTGGGATTGAGAGGGGAGGGAGGTGGGTGGCCCATGTAGAAGTAGGCTGCATGGTTTAGAGATGGCCCAGAAGATGGTGATAGAGCTGATAGCATCACAGTTATTGTAGTCCTTGCTTTTGGAAGAGCTGGTTGTCGTAAATGTTGTGTGCTTGTTGGAGGTAGGGCATGGGGTTTCCACAGTTAAGAGACTGAGTAAATATGTTGTGTGCTAACAGAAACACTTCTCTGCTGTGTGGGTAACTTACCTGAGCCTGGGGTTTCTCTGCCTGTTCTTTTCTCTGTTGAACCTTCAGTACTTGCCCTATCTTTCCCTTGAATAGCCAGTACTTGACAAACAGGTGTTCTTGCGGCCCATTGTCACTGAGGTGGCTCTGCAGGCTTGATTTTCAGGGTCCTGTTGTGTCCTGTTGCCTCAAATCCTTGCTGATCCCGTTTTTTCACCCTGCACATTCCTGCTTCTGTGTCTTTCCATGTATGCATGGCATTTAGAGATATAACTGGAATACCAGAGTATGTTTAGTAGAATCACAATGATGTGTACGTGCTCAGACTTAGTGACTGGCTAGTTGCTAATTTGCCTCTGCCTGTTTAGTTTTTACTCAGCTTAGTGTGTAACGGTGAGGTTTGGCTGCCCCTGTCTCAGGTGGGATACATAAGGGGTAGCAAGACTCAGCTGTGTCCCATGATTGACTGACTGCCTCCCACAAAGGCAGCTTTAGGGAGCAGAGCACTTAATTTCCATCAGACCCCTTGGCCCAGATAGCTTCGTAGGGGCAGGTATAAGTGTCAGAGTCCTCAGTATAATTGTGGCTTCTGCTGCGATTCTTTCCTTCAGCAGCAGCAGCCCTGACCTGCCATCTCGGGCTGATGACTGTTTATACCTTCTGGGCTTTCAAAACCCAGTCAGTCCCCTTCAGTCTGTTTCTCCAGTGGGTATTTTCTGAAGTAAAAGTGATGTTTTGTGGTGTTTTGTTCAGTTTCTGTTCCCTGACCTAGAAGAAAACATCCAACCCAGTGAGGTTTTGTAATGAGGGATGGCATCTGATAGATGTCAAACATGCAAGCAGCAGTTCTTTGTGTCTTTCTCCCCAGACGTGGTCAGAATGCTACTTGGGTTAACACTGAATTTAGTCATTCTGGTGGCTGTGGAAGATGGATACAGCATTTGCTGTAGGGGGAAAAGAAAACAGACTGCTCCAGGAGTTTTATGAGTATTTTTAGAGTACTCTCCCAGGCTTTTGCAAAAGGAAACCTGCATTTCAGCATCTGAGAGGAACGTAGGACCTGCTGTGCCTCCATTATTCAGATGCTGGTGGTAAATTGTACGTAACCTGTCTGTCAGCTTGATTTATGAAAAGCGGTAGGTCTTAGAGGATAAAGCACACGCCACACAAATCCACAGCAGAATTAGATGACCTGTATTTCTGCTTCAGCTGGAGTCTTCAAGTCCTTGGCTGTAAAATCACCTGCTGCCTGCTTTCCAAACGGAATTTTTTCCAGCCTGGCTGGTGGTTTCTTCAGTGCCTTGCCCAGGGCATCTCTCTGTGGAGACATGACAAGCTTTCAGCAGAATATGCTTGGGTGTTGGGGTGACACTTTGCTGCTAGTGTTCTGCTTTCTTTATGTGTGGAAGGGATGGATGGTGGTACCATCTACCCAGTGAATGAGGGGGTTTGGTAATGGGGTTGTAAGTATTCAGGGAAGTGGCTTTATTGCTGCTGAAGAGATGTAAGAATGGTTCTGTCAGAGCTTTGCGATCGTGGTGCTGCCGTTCTCGGCTGCATACAAATGAGCAGCCCCATCCTAGAGCTCTGCTCCTGGAAAGATCTGGTGGTTATTTGTTCAGCCACCAGGCTGAATTCTCCTGATTTCTGTATGATAAGCAATCTTTGCAGTGTTAAACCCACAGCAAGGACCTAGGGTTGAAATAATTGCTATCCTGTTACAAGTTTCCGGAGTTATCTGCTCTTCAGACTTCTATTTCCATAAATAACTGTAGAAGTCAAAGCTTGCTGGCAGAAGTGTTAATGCTGCGAATAGTGTAGCAGATGAGTCATTTGGTGAGCTGAAGGTGGATCATGAATCAGGGGGGACGAGAGCTGATTACAAAGGAGACGTTTTGAATGCCGGTGACACAAAAAGCTGAACAAAGTAATGTTCAGTCGTCACAAAAATGAAGCAAAACGCTTCTGTAAAAGAAGAAATAGTCTCTTCTGGCAAAGGTCGTTCTAGTGAAAGCCAAGAGTGGGGATTTATCTCATACCGAGCGTGTCATTCCTTACCTGGGATAAACTGCACTGCATAGGAAGAGGTGAATGGAAAATTCATAGAGTGGTTTGGCTTGGAAGGGACCTCAGAGATACTTCAGTTCCAATCCCCTGCTGTAGGCAGGGACACTCCTCACTTGAACGGGTTATCCAGGGCCCCATCCAACACCATCAAATGTCCTTCCCAATGTGTCCAAACTAAGCAGAGTATGAAACAAGCAGGCTGCTTTCCAGATGGTTCTGTGTCTGTGTAAGCTGAGGAAAGAGCTATTGTTTGAGCTAAACGGTTTGGGAGGTTCCAGAGTCTTCATAGCTTTGTCAGACCCACACTGGAGCCAACAGCAATGAAGAAGCTGGAACAGTAGCTCGTGCATGATAACTCTGGGTACGTGGATGAAATTACCAGAGGTGGTTCCATGTGAGTGTTTTGGTCCTTTCATTCACAGAGAGGAACAAAGGTACCTTTGAGGAAGAAGGTACCTGATGGTTGAGATCTGACTGCAGTGTCTAGTGCTGCCTGTAACCCACCTCCCGCCCTTCTTGGGAGTAGGACTTGTTTATTAATGACTTGGTGTAACCCTTCAGGCAGAAGGTCCGTGTTTGGCATCAGCTATGCCCAGGAAGGGAAAATTAATGGACAGATTTATCCTCAAAGGGTTATTGTAGGAATAATCTCAAACCTGTTTGTGCTCATCTCTGGTAGCATTGTGAGCTCATTCCTTTTGTTGAAGCTAGACCTGGACTAAAATTAGACCTAAAGCTGTTCCTCCTTATTCCTGGTTGATTCCAGAATTTCAGATCTGAATTCACTTGTGCAAATGCTTAAAACCCAGAGTCTCTACTAAGGGAGAGCTGGCAGTGAACAGCTAGTGGCAGTTCTATATTTTCTCTTTTAGGCTGTCCACCTCAAATATAAAAATATCCCTTGGAAAAGTCGGCTTTGTTAGCAAAAAATACGAGGCTCATTTTTAAAAGCTCTACTGATAAGATTAAAAAATGAGTGCTTCCTGTTGGGAGGATAGGAACTCTCTGAGGAGGAATAGCCCAGGCTGAGTTTCTGTCAATAAAAGTGTAATTTAATATCAGGCAGGGCAGGTTTTAATACAGGAGGGTGGAGAAAAGAACAGACACCCCTCTGCCTCGTGAAGGAGAAAAATACAAAAACCTGCCTGCAGGATGTTACGTAAATTTAGTCACAGGAGATAATTCCCTCTGATACTGAAAAATGTGTTTGAGAGAAGTAAAGGCAGTGCAGAAGCTGTTCTCGGAGATCTTTCAGTCCCAAAGCGCTGGCAGCAGCACTTATGTTAGGCAGCGCCAGTGTACACGGTAGAGTGGTGTTTGCTCTTAGAGTCCTTTCTATAAAAGCTGCTGTTTGATCTTCAGTGATTAAAGTGCTGAGGTTAGAGAGGTGTGAATGGCCTCAAGTGATGAAACTGCTCAAGATGGCCCTTGGTTCCAGCTTGAATTGTTTCTGTGGTGGTTCCTCAAGCAGTGCTATGGGATGATGTTTTGGACAACCCATATCCATAAGAGTGTGCCCTGGCAGCCTCCTGCAGACCTTCTCCTCCTTCCTGGCATCTGTACTAGAAACCCTGTCTGAGGAGGCATCTTAACACTATGTTTGACAATGGGAACAAACTTGGGTTCAGAAGCTGAAATAAACCTCAGAAGCTGAAATAAACCTTTTATGGACTTAGGAAACAAGTTTGTCGTGTAATTTCCACAGAGTTTTTTCAAAGAGCAGGTTCTCAGTGTTGTTGCTTTATCCCCATTTGAAACAAACCCAGAAGCTGTAAACAACTGAAATCTGCTGCCAGGTTCTGTTGTAGGAACATCCCTATAACACAGTTCTGTTGTCTAACTTGCTTCTGAACTGCTGGAGGTGTGCTTGCAGCAGAGTCAGAGCTGTGGCAGGGGTCCTGTCTGGTATAACAACACTTACCTTGTTCTCATGTGCTTCTCCAGTCCTGTCAGCGGGACTGTAGCTCTTGATTAATCCCTGCATCCTCAGCTCCTCCAGAATTTCAGAGGATTTCTGTCTTTCTCGTTCTTGTAAGTGCTGTGACTTACGGATGAGCCACCCATCTGCAAATGAAGTGAGCATTGATGCTTGTAAAGCATTTGGCATTAAAACAACATTGTGATGTATTTCCAGTGTCTCAGCTCCTAGTTCAGAGGTGGTGTGCTGGGAATGGCCAGTGGAGAAGGTCTGCTTGAGCCCCCTTACTGATTAAACTTGTCAGTAAACATTTTAGTGGTGTGGAAAACAGTGTGGGCACCTAATGCTGGGTCTCACTGTAGCTGATTACACCCAGGAGAGCATGGAATTGTGTGCTGAAGGCTGTGACACCAGTTCTTGAGTGTGTTCCTTTCCACAGGAAGCTCTTCCAGTTCCAGTTGGAAGAGTTCTGTGATCTGGTCAGAGAAAGGCTGGGAGAGGGTAGTGCAAACAAATGGGCCATCATGTAAAGATTGCTGTGATCATCTGTTAAATGACCCCGAATGTTCGTGTGCTTTGGTCTAGGTTTCCGTAGCAATAGCGTTTCTAGGCTGGAGTTTGATCGTGAGTATTCCATCACTTAATTACACATTCATAACCCACAATTCAGAATGAAAAACCTGAATTGTTTTGATAACCCTTCTGAGCGGCTGTTTAGTTTCCACATATTAGCCACGAATAAACAACGAACAACTTGATTGCCAAGACCCGTCAGGTTTTTCAGCCCTCAGCTGACAGTTCTACCATCTGCCCAACCTCTCTTGGCAGAATTTGGAGCTTTTGTATGAAGAACGCTTGGGCCGAATCAAAACCGCGGTTATTTGACATCTGCCAGTCTTGATGAGCGGAGTGAGTGGGACAGCATTGCCTCATTTGTTTTTTCTTCAGTTGTAACACAATTCAGAACATCTCCCACCTCGTCGAAACTGACTCTGTACCTCTCCTCAAATAGCTGAACCAGTCACCTGCAAAGCACTGGGGTTCTCCTCTCGCTCGAATGTGTGAATGCCAGAACCAGGTCAGAGCACAACCCATCTTGGCAGAAAGGAAAAGCTTGAGGAGGGGGCAACGCTAGGCAGCGTTGGGGTCTGTATGGGGTCTGTATGGGGTTTACTGGTCATTCAGGGGAAAAATATAGCTGTCTTTATGGTGTGTTGGGTTTGTGGGGTGTTTGTCCTGAAGCAGAAGACAGGCATGGTTTCAAAAACTTGGTTTAGAAACTCAGCAAGTGGGAGGAAAAAGGAACCCGAAACGAAACACCATTTCAAACAAATAATTTGTGCTTCATCTGAACTGAAATCCTTCCATCACGTCCTTGTGTGGCATTGGAGTTAAGTCCTCACTGAATGAACAGCAAACACCAGTAATTATTCCTTTCTGTGTGGCAATGGAAATATTTTATTAAACCTTTGTTTATGACAAAGAGTAAACACTCGCTGTAGATTTTCCATTTAGTCTGTCTGAGATGTAATTCTGAGCGTGGCACTCAAAACACTAGAGTTGAACTCCGCAGTTGGGGGGGTGAAGGCACTGACGCTGGTTCTGCTCTTCCTTTGGCAACTCTTAACTGCAGCAGTTTAGGGAAAAGTTGGGGCTTAAGCGGTCATTTGTATTTAAAAAAGAAAATCCTTAGTGGACTTTTGCTTGTTCTTGAGATTCCTGGAATTTTAACGTCTTGTTTTCTACATGATCACTGTAAACATAAGGAATACAGTGGTATTTACTCACTGCCTTCACCTGCTGCTACTCAGAGCCATTGTATTGGCCATCCCCTTGTAAGAACAGACTTGTGGTAGAAGCGGACTGATAGCCCTCACGTGGGCTCCTGTCATCCCAGTGTGCTGTAGTCCCAGTTACAGAGGGCTACCCCTGGGGACAAAGTTGAGTTTGTTCTCCTGGTGTGTTCCAGGCGTCTGCCAAGAAGAGTGTCTCTACCCTGCTGCCTGCTCTGCTACTGAGGGTTGAGTCATGCTGCGGAATAGAATCAGCAGCTAGGAAACACTTGCTGCTACTATTCCATGGGTGTAAACCGGTGCTAAGAGCTCAGCCCTCAAGGTGTCACAAAAGGGATGTTTCTGGATATAGAAGTTGGCTGCAGCAATAGACTCCTGAGATTCTTTCCTCCTAGGTCTCTATTTGTCGAGCTGGTATGAGCTTTAGTTCCTGTTTACCTGTGCTTTGTGTGTTGCTGCTTTCCTGAGATGATGTAAATCTTCCTGGAAGATCCTCACTGGTCTCATGTTCAGGTTTGGCTCCTTTCTTTGAAGTGTCCACAGCACAAGCTGCCCCATCCTGTGAGGGGCCAGTCTCTGGTCCAGCCATGTTGCCACAGTCAGTCTGCAAGAAAATGATGAAACAAAAAGGAGAGCTGCTTCGGGGGCTTCTAAACATTGAAGGTGGCATCTAGAAGAGTCCCATGGAATAGTCAGGTTCAGGGTGGAGTAGAAGATAGTATTAAGAATGATTCATACCTGTGTTCTGTCACAGGTCAGGGAAGCTCTTGGAGCATGCAGGAGAGGGTAGCAATGACATGAAGCCTAAATGCACCCTTAATCCAGGTTTTGGAGTATTGCTTCAGTACTTGGAAGGCCTTTCTGTACATGGATTATCAGAAATTTACAACTGAGCTTTAAATTAGCCCATGGTAAGGTGTCAACCTGTGCACTTTGTAAACTAGAGCTTTGAGCCACCGAAGAATGTGGGGTTAGAGTCTAAATGCGTTGTCTTGACTTTTTTCTCTCTGTTTGCACTTGAGACAAGTTGACAAGTGCCTAGGCACACACATATACTGTAGCAGTTGCGCATATGCAAGCCCCCCCATTCCCTCAGGCCTTTTTTAAGGCAAACCCTGCCTTGTGTGTTATTGTAACTCATCCCTGGTAGGGGAAGTGAGTGCCCCTAATTGCCTCTTAAACAAGCAAGTGGCACGGACTGTGAAAAGCAACGTTTCAGGTGCTGCAGCATCAGACCAGGCAGGAGGTCAGGTGGCAAATCTGCTTCCCCTGGAGCAGATGGGTTGTGTGAAGCTGTGAGCGATGGACCTTCTCTTAAAGATCTCTCTTATAGCCAATGCTACTGTTATCAGTAAACGCATTGCTCTGCATGTAAGAGTCTGCAGGGAAGAAGTCACTACCTGGCTTTTGGCTTCCTGGTTGCTCCGAAGCTCCTCAGGCACCTGTGCAGCAGCCACCTTGCTGGAGATATTGCAGCCCATGGGGAAGCTGTAACCATCTGCTTCTCCTTGTTGTAGGTCCAGAGAGTAGGAATGGTCTCTTCGCTTTCTTGGTGACTTGTTATCACCATGGAGTCCGATGCCAGGGCCTGTTGCTACAATAAATAACATCACACAAGGCTTTTCTTATGTCCTGGCATAGGGACGTTGCTCTCTTTGTCCTCTGGAGTTGAGAGCTGCTGCTTCTGTGTGGCTGGGCTGTTGGTCTGAGCTGTTGGTCTGACATCCAGTCCTCTGTGCAGGTCAACTTGCTGTGGGAACTCAAGTGAAGGCACTTGACTATCTCCAGCCTTTCCGGCTCTTTTCTTGAGACTAATGAGATTCTGTTGTGCAAAACACGTTTTGGTCTCTGCTCACACACTTCTGGCTGAGGCAGGGTTTCTGAAGTGTTCTCCAGCACCATTAGCCATTTGAGAAGGGCAGTCCTCTGGAAATGCAAGCAGTAAGGCAAAGCTTTTAAAGGGGAGGAAATCTCATCAGGGGACGGGGACAGGCTTTGGCCAGGGAAAAAGGTTTTAAGTGTCCTTTGAGATCGTTGTACAATTTCTTGATTGTCGTTGGAGCCTGTTCATGTCCCTAGAAGTAGATGTCTGCAGCAGATTAAATCGTGGCTGCTTTTTTTTCTTTCCTCCACAATCTTTTGTAACAGCCTCTTGGAAGTAGAAGTGTTAAGGCAGTGCTGTCAGCTGAAGATGATGCTTTGGGTCTCTGGTGCTGAGATCATCAGCTGTTACAGCTAGAAGAAATGGGGCTCATAAATACATGGATTTATATATGAATATAAACGTTTTCATAAATACAAAACCACTTACTGAAATAAAAACATTCAAAACTTACTATCTATGAGGAATTGCTTGGAATTTATTCCCTCAAACACATGTAAGGTGATAAATGGGAACTAAATATCCCTTAGCAGAGGGAGAACACTGGTTAAGTGTGAAATTGTAGGGCTGGAGTGTGATGAAACCCCAGGTAAGCTTGATGAGCTCTGCTTTGCAAATGGATTATTGGCACAGAAAGCAAAACACAAGTGAGTCTGAAGAAGGAGGGGTACCTGGGCTGTGACAAGTGATGTGAAATTGGCCCTTGGGGTTTCTTGCTAGAAGAACCGGCTCAGATCTTGATGGGATTTGTGCACTTGGAGCCAGACCTTTTAATATCTTCCACACACAATTACACCTCCGTGGTGGGCAGAGTGGTTGTTAACAGTCAGAGCTAGGGGTGTTGCAGCTGATGCTGAATGCCCACAGGAAAAGCCTCCTCTCATTTTACACATTTTCATGAATCTAAAACTACAAGTGAGTAGGTTTCGGTGTAGTCCAAGTCCAGGCACCAGGCTAGCTGGTGCTGTTGCAAAAGAGGATAATTCTTCACCAATACAGGAGATTTCAGGTTAAATAACCCAGCACCTATGTGAGGCACTGAAACTGGAATCACAAAAGGGTTGTAAGGGACCTCAGAGATCATCCAGTCCCAACCCTCTGCCATAGGCGGGGGCAACTGTCACCAGACCAGGTTGCCCAGTGTCCCATCTAACCTGGCCTTGAACACTTCCAGGCACAGAGCAGCTACAAGTGGAGAGGAAGAGGTTCGGTGAGAAGGCTGCTAATGGTGGGAAGGGGCTCTAGGTGGAAGTCTATACCTTGTCCTGTGAGAATGAAAGCAAAAGTCAGCTGTGGGACTGTGCAGACGTGAAAAACCAGAAACGGCTGTTTCTGTAACTGCTGCTGCTATCTGGAGGAGAGCTGGATTGATGTTGCTTAAAGTGAGGAGAGTTGTCCTGCAGTCAATGACTGTTGGTGGTACTTGGCTAAACCAGCTCCACGGCTGGTTCTTTTCCATGTGTGTGGTGTATTTCAGTGCTCCACGTGATCCCAGAGCTGTACGTAATCTCTCCATGGTGACTGCACAGCGTTCCTTTCTATTTAAGGAGAGAAAGTGGCTTGGGTTTTCTGCCAGAATTCCCACTCAGGTAATTACACTTCTGCCTGCAGAATTTCCCTGTAGCTTCCATTGTAGTAGTTGTTCTTCACTCCCACCACTAAAAGCTGCAAACCTGGACCTGCTGCTGGGTTCTGGGAGCTCAGTAGCAGTGGCTCTGATGAGGCAAGTGGAGTGACCCTGCCACGCGTTGCTTATGCTAGATTTGCCCTGGTGAAGCTTGCCGCACCCAGTCATCCTACTCTGCAGCTCTCATCTCCCCGTGCCTGCCTTTGGCATAACAAGTTGGTCTTGCTAGTGATCCTGCTAGATGATAGTGAGACAGCCAGCTGGAAGCCAATGAAGAGATGGTTAAGAGCCAAGAGAAAACCATATGGAGAGAGAGAGAGAGGGATTTCTCTTTACAGAGTTATAAGTAAAAGTGTTTATGTCTTTGGATTCTACTAGCTAGTGGGTTTTTTTTTTCTCTGCATTAGTTTTATGGATGGGAAGTGGTTGCAGTTGATTAGCAAATTGTACCAAATCTCTTTAGCTAGAACAAATGTTGTAAACAGTAGATATTTCGGGCAGCTCTGTCAGTCCTAAAAATCAACATGTCAGCGTTGTAATAAATATTTCATGGTTATTGCGCCAGTGTTAACTATGATACTGTATCTAACACAATTCACTAGCCTTTTTTTTTTCCAAAACAAGAGCTATATTGAAGGAAGGGCCTCTTGTCTCAAATTTAGATGATGTAGTGGGGTGGTTTTTTTCTGAACTTGAGAGGAAAGCCAGAGGAAGTCCAGCTCAGCCTGAAAAACACCTCTGCAGATGCTTAGCTCTCTTTGAAGTCAAAATAAATACCAGCCTTGTTCAGTCAGAGCCTCATACAGAGATGTAAAACAGAGAACGCTCAACATTAATAAGCGAAGACTCATCAGACAGTGTCGGTAGTAAACAGAACCAAGACAATTGAAACAAATTATTGATTCATGGGATTTAGTCTTTCTCTTCACAGAATATTCACTTGCAGATCGCGTTGCTATTGAACACAGCTCTTATTCAGCTTCGAGTGAATGTTATGGTGAGTGTGTGGGTTTAAAGAAAAATTCTGTTAACGGCTTCTGCATAGTTCACATCCTCAAGAGTCAAGCTGTTTCGCATATGTTATCGTTTCAGCTTCCCTGACTGCCTGCTCACCGTGTGAATGGGGCTGAACTCCTGCCCCATTGGTATCGGGAGTCAGGCTGCTTAGTCTCTCTGGAGCTGTGAGTGTTTCATGACCGTGGGGTAGTAGGGAATGGGAATTTTAGGCAAAACTTTGTCTTCCTTCCTCTCCAGCAAGAGCAAGTGAATTCCACTAGTTACTAGAAGAACCAGGAACTATTGCCCTTTAGTTGGAAGCAGGCTGTGGTTGTGTGTTCTCCTCTTGCTGTGATCAAAGCAACTCTTGCCCAGTGCTCCCTTGAACAAGGCTTGACGTTGGTCTGTCATGGCTTGAGTTGAAATACAGTGAGATACTAAGTGTGTGTAGGGGTGAGGGAACTGGTATCTGACTGCCCTGATGGTTTTGAAGGACACTTCTTCATGGTGTCCAGAACCTCTGTGTTGTGTCCCACATCTGCATCCTGTTCTGTGCAGGACACAGCTTGTTGAAGAGACAGGAGCTTTTTCTTGAAGCAGTGGATGGTTTATTTTTAAGCCAAAATACCTTTTCCTAAAGGAATGCAGGAACCTGGACGTGAGGAATTTTGAGAGAGTCAGACCAGAGCCCTGTTAGAACAGGGGAACCTGTGTGGTTGGGAGAGGGTGCATAAATGAGGACCTCTTGGCAAAATTCCTCTAGCCTTGTAAACTAGGTGGGATGCTGTGCTAATGGAGAAGGAAGTCTGGATACTCTTCACACTGAAGATGCTAAGGCACTGCAACAGGTTGCCCAGGGAGGTTGTAGCTGGAAGGATTCAAAGCCAGGTTGGATGGGGCTCTGAACCGCCTCAGCTGGTAAGAGGTGGTGTTGCCCATGGCAGGGGGTTGGAACTCTCATCTCTGAGGTCTGCTCCAACTTAAGCCATTCTACGGCTCTGTATACAGAGAGGCCCACCTTGAGCTGGTCATCACTGAGATAAGGTTGCGTTTAGGGACAGGTTACTGTGCAGGGAATGCAATAGGCCTGTGAACCCATGCATCTGAAGTGACCTGGGGTGCTGGATGGCCCTCTAGCCTGAGTCAGCTGGTGTCCTCACTTGTCCCTGACCACAGTTTGTGGATGAGCTCAGGAGAAAAGCTGATGTCTAGAACACAGACCTCTGTCAGGGATACAGAGAGAAGCCTGACCTGGCTGCAGTTTTCCTGAGGTAGAGGTAAGGGAGGTCTGTGATGTTAACCAGAAGCCACGTTTGGACTTCCCTCATAGGAGAAACTGATGTTCTCCTGTCAGCTTCTCCACACATAGAGCGGCTGCGTGTTGGCCTTGGGATGCTCCTGCAGTGAGGAACAGAGCGTGTAATGGAGCTGCTTTCCAGGGACTGCCTTGTCAGAGTCTGTGATTCAGCTCTTTGCCTTATGGATTCAACTTGGAGCACTCATGTACTTGTACATTTCTTTTAAAACCTTTTGCTGTGAGGCAGTCTGTGCTGTTAATTAGAGCTCTGCTGCTGTTCCAGAATGCTGGCTGTGCTGAGCAAAGCTCTTCACAGACAATTTTCCTGGGTTTGAACAGGGGGAGTACAAAGCACCAGCCTCTGGTGCTCTTAGAGCAGACGCTGGGGATGACAGTGGCATTTCTGTGCCTGCTGTGCTGTGAGGTGGTGCCAGCACTGCTCATCCTCCTGGGTGTTTGGGGCAGAAAGATGCTTACTCAGTTAGTGTACAGGTCCTTACTTGTATTTTAACCTTTTGCCATCACTACTCCAATCCTTTGATGGGATCCACTTGACTCAGAGAGCTCCAGCTTCTGCCCCTTCAGAGCAAAGGCTCTTCATGCTTTGCTGGTCCTTCCCCAAGCCAGTTAGGTTTTGTCTGTCTTGTTTTGGTGTGGAGCAGGGGCTGTAACTTGCCTGGCTAGAATCGAGGCTCTCCTGCTAAGGGTTTTACACATTGTTGTGCTGTAAATAGTATGTGGGAACAAATTTTGTGCATATGTAGTCGGATACTCTCCCTTGCTTAGCTGCTCATACTCAGTTCCTGAAGTCCTCTGCTCCTCGATGCAGAGAGTGTTTTCAGCCCAACGCAAAAGCTGTTCGGAAATAGATTGATTCCATTTTTCTGTCTAAATGGGGAATGGTCCAGATTTGTGTGTGAGAGCCGAGATCAAAAACTTGTTGTTTGCTTCTATTTAAACAAAATATGTTTTTTAAAAAAACTAAAGTAATCTGAAAAGGCTCCAAAATTTCTCCTGCAATGTTTTTCACTTCCTTTATATTTGAAAAAAATAATCAGCAGAAACACAGAGCTGCTCCAGCAGTTGTGGAAATAACTCCTGGGGTTTCCCTATTCTAAAATACTACTGCTCAAGCTGGGAGGAACAGGAGGCTGAGGAGTGTTTACTAGAAGTATCCTGGCTGGGTTTAGCTTTTAGGTTGGGGAAAGCAGCACCAACGTGTCCTCTTTCCATATGGACGAGTGATGCTGCGCCAGAGTTGTGTATCCTGTGTGTGCCCTGATTTCTATGAAATGCCTGGTTCCATCTCTGGAGTAGAAGGCAGCAGCTATTTTTAGTAGCGTGCAGCACCATTACCCAGGAGAGCGCAGGATCACGCTGCTTCCCCAGTTCACTTCATGAATGATTTTTCTAATGTACTAAGGAAGGTTGACAACTGCATAAGCAGAGACACAGCTTCATGCTTTCATCTTCTTTTGAAAGAAGTCAGCAAGGCTGTGCTGAGGAACAGTCTCAAACACAACAGCAGAAATTGCTGCATTGGAGGAAAGCTTTTTATGCTGTGCCTGGAACTGTAGGAGCTTGAAATATCAGCAGTCCCAGACTCTTGTTGCATGTGAGATCGGTCGGAGACGAAACCCTAACGTGAAACCTTACAGAAAAATGTCATTGGGTTTGCAGAGCCTGTGGTGAGCCCTGGCACATGGCTTGGAGTTTCCAAGCTGACATCTTGGGTTGCACCAGGAGAAGTTTAGGTTGGACCTGAGGGAAGATTTCTTGATGGAAAGGGTCCTCAGACCTTGGCACAGGCTGCTGAGGGAGGGGGCTGAATCTCTTGTCCCTGGATGTGTTTCAAAGTCATGGAGATCTGGAGCTCAGGGACAGGGTTTAGCAGTGGCCTTGGGACAGCTGGGTTAATGGTTGGGCTTGGTGAGCTTGAAGATCTCTTCCAACCCAACTGATTCTGCGTTTTGCTAGGGCAATGACAGTGGGACCCTGGTGTTTATTCCTCTGTAGCCTGCTGCTGGCGAGGGTGATAACATGTGGAATTTGGTGCCCGAATTCTTAAAGGATGTGATTTCAGCAGTTATCAGGGAATAGATATGTGAGATGTAGAACTGCAGAACTGTCTAAATTTGGCAAGTACACCCAGGATCTACATCTTCCTGATTAGCTGAAGTGCTGGGGTTAGTGTAAAAGCAAAGCTTAACTGTGCGTTACTCTGTTTTGATCCAAAAATGCATGCAAACCAGTAAGGGACTTCGGCACAGCTCAGAGTTATGAAGATCCGGCCTTCAACTGCTACAGAGCCTTGCGGGAAGGCAGTTTGTGAGGTGTATTTATGCCTGATGTTTGGGGGGTGCAATGATGTTTTGTGAATTTGCAAGCAGGGACCCTTGGCTGCAATCACAATCTAAAGATGAAAAATACATTGATTTTTGGCTGCATTACGAGCTTTGGAACTTGTGTTCCTTTAAAGGAGGATTGCAAATAGGTTTCTATCCCTTTGGGGTGGTGATTTGGCTTGTATACCTGTCACCACAGATCCTTAATGCTGTGTGTAGCTTAACGTATGATGCTGTAATGTTTCTCTTCAGAGTAAATAAAGCAAATGTTCAGCCTTTAAATATCCATGATAATTTCTCCTGTTGTTTACAAGGGACTCCCATTGTGGCCATTGAAGAAGAACATATGGCTTATTGATACGATGGCAGCTTCTCCAAGTGCTTCATGCTGTGCCTTCTCCAGAGCTGCCGGGGATCTGATGTGCACTCTGGAGCCCTGAGAAAAACATCTTTTAGGTGTCAAAAACAGTTCCCAGGTGAGAGTCTCACAGCCAGGAGGATTCTAAAGTGCTCTCTGGCCTTCAACCAGCAATTAAGTTCCCTGCCCCTATGCTCTTCTAAGATATTTTGGCTTCAGCTTCCTCTGAAAGGAATTTCAAGGTTTAATTAAGTTTGCTGTCCTGTGCAAGCCTGTACAGCACAATTTGTTCTCGGTTAGAGGGTGTCCAGTCCGGGTGGTGGGGGAGTGATTGTGCTGTGCCCTTCAGAAAGCTTACAACATCTTTTCAAATAATAGTGCTAGAATACATTTCCAAGTGTGGCCTCAGTGCTTCTCTCCAAGAGCTCTGGCAGGTTTTGCTGACAGTCTGGATTTACCACGGCTAAATTCAGCAGTCCCTGTTTAAGAGTTTTAAGTGTCTCACTGGGTCATTCTGGATGTGGATGAGGTTTTTGGGTTTGTTTCTGTAATTGTTGATTCCAGGTCACAGCATAATTCTGCTTTTGCTTACGTAGAACAATCTTGCTACTGAAGCCTGGGAAGTTCTTGCAGTCTAAGACAGATGTGAGACTGGAGTTCATATTGGCATATGTGATGGAAAACATCCCAGGGCTTTGATTGCTGTGCTGTAAAGATCTTCATTTTAAACTAGGAGGGTAGCAAGAAAAGAGCAGGAGGCTAGGAAGGTTATGCTGTATTTTATTCCTATGGGTACCCTGGTGTCAAAGCTGTTGCTCCTGTGGTGAAGGACCCTCTGTTGTGTAGCTAGTTCCAACACCTACAGCTAGACTTGCTCTTCAGAGATGGTATTAATATTATTGCTTCTCATCAGAGTTAACCTGAACATCATTTGCTAGTTGAAGCATGAGTTGGTTGCACAGATTTATTCAAGCAACGATTGCTGCTGAGGCTCTGGTCTGATTGTTAACAGCTGTTTGGGTTGTGTTTTTAAGTGGAAGGTCTATTTATAGGTGGCAGAACACATGCACATCCTTGTTTCTGCTGCTGCAGGTGCTAGTTAATATCTCCTGATACAAAAGCCTGGTCTAAGAGCTAGTGTGGGAGAGTCTTAGAGGAGGTTTTGTCCCTCCTTACACTGCTATCTTGAAGCTTTGGAGCAGACTGATAGCACAGAGAGGCTGCTTGTCCAAATACCGGGGCCAAACATTTCCCTTGTAGCTGGTCCTTTCCAGGAAGGAGGGGGTAGTGGTGTGTGGCACTAAATACCATTAAGAAGCTTTCTTGTGGCAAAGGCTCTGATGGTTTTAAGCAGGGATGTCATGTGTGAGTGAGTGTGCATCACACACCATCCTTCACCCAGAGGAGGGCAGAGTTAGATTTTGTTTGCTTCTTGTCAGGAAAAGTCTCAGCTGATGGGAGCCTGGGAGCTGTCTTCTTGAGCAGGGGCTGTGTGAGAAGAGGCCGTCAGCCAACACCCAGCAAGGGAACATCTCTCTGTATTTTCACACCTGACACCTTCAGTGAGATGGGGAGTGTGACCCAGTGCCTCTGAGCTGGGCTGGGGCACTCTGGACTACTCAGATGCTGGTGCTTGAGGAACTCTTGGTGCCCTTCCTGCTGCGGATGAAGACGCTGTGATGCTCTAGCAGAGCACACAATGAAGGGCCTGATTACAATGTTGGAAGCAAAGATAGAGAAGAAGCAAAGTTAGAAAAATGAGCACAGCAGGGTTTCAGATCAAGATAGAGAGGCCTTTTTTTTTTGCAGTGCTTCAGTGCCTCTGCTGTTGTAGAGGTTATGGAGGAGAGCAGGGAAACCGGATTCTTCTTTCCCTCTGTTTGCAGCTTCTGTGTTTCTCATCATTGGGCTGCTTTGCTCTCCTTTTGCCCAAGAAAGAATTCCCCTGACCTCTCACGTCTGTCTCTGCTGTTCTCTCCCAACTCATGCTGTTGTTTCTCAAGTAGAAAGTGCAATCTCCCATTTCTCCTGCCCCTGGGAGCTGCTCTGTTCTTGGAGTCCCGCTGCATTCCTTATTCAGAGCTTTCTGTCCTGCTGGTCGCAGTGTTTTCAGCAGCATTTTAGGAATCCCAGGAAGCATGTGGCCAGTGTAAAACTTAGTGGATGCTGAGGCTCTGGTTGCAATGAAGATGATGAAGAAAGTAGAGCATCTCCCTTATGAGGAAAGGCTGAGGGAGCTGGGTTTCTTCAGCTTGGAGAAGAGGAGGCTGAGGGGATGACCTCATTCCTGTCTATAAAGATGTGAGGGGTGGGTGTCAGGAGGATGGAGCNTGAATATGTTTCTAGCATGTGAGGATGGCCTCTGTGGCCTGCAACTGGGACAAGGATGGCTGCTTGTGCCTATGCACAGGAGTGTTTCTATCTGAGAAGTGAAGTGTGTGTGCATGGAGGGTTGGAATATGCCTAGATTTTCCACTTTTGTAATGAGTGTGTGCACAGACCCTACAGCTGAGCATCACTCCAGGCTGTGCTGCAGGTGTAGCCATTGAGTTAGAGTGGAAGAAATTGTAATGTGGGCTGGATGTTTGGCATTTGAGAGCCCCTGTTGTGCCTTCTGGCAGTGTTATGGGCTCTTGCTGTTACCTGGTCCCCACTTAAACTATGTGGGGACCACTATGCTAAGTTGCATCGCTTTGTATTGGTAGTCTTGTGGGATCAGATCCTGAATGGAGGAACCACTCTTTGGTGCAGCCTTGAAGTCTCTGCCAGTGCTGGGGCAGGTTCTGAGGGATCTTTATTTCATCCAAGTGGGAAGTTGTGGCTGGATCAAAAGCTTCTCCATGGAAAGGGTCCTCAGGCCTTACAACAGGCTGTCCAGGGAGGGGTCTGAATTGCCATCCCTGGATGTGTTTCTCAGTTGGAGATCTGGAGCTCAGATGGGGTTTAGCAGTGGCCTTGGGACAGTTGGGGTAATGGTAGTCTAGATCTTGAAGGTCTTTCCCAACCTAAATGCTTTTGGGACTCTGACAGCTTGTGGTTTGTGATTTGTGGCCTGGCATATGTCTCATCTTCTGCATGAGAGATTCCTGTGGTGGGAGTGCGAGCTGCTTTGTTTGTGAACGAGATACAGATTAGCTGGGTAATTAGTAAAAGTGCAAAGGTACTCTGCTTGTCCCATTCAAAACGACTTTGGGGGCTTGGCTACTATGAACAGGACCTGTGGGTGGAAGCGGAACGTGTAGCATAACTGGTGCTCACAACATGATCCTGTAAGGATTATGTGAACCCCCACAGGCTTTATTCCCTGCTGGCTGGCACTTGCTCCTGGTGAGGGATGCGGAGACAGGCTGTGGTGCTTTCTGCAGGGCACTGTGCCAGCACGGTGCAGATGAGGAAGAACTGAGCAGATACTTAACATCCCCCTGTAAATCCTCTGTGCTCTGTCACAAGAGCACCTTGTATAAATAAAAGGGATGAGCTAAGTCATGCTAGTCACTAGATGTCTGAGCACTGGCTGGTTGCCTCATTGCAGTAGGTTTTTCCAGACTATCTACTTGTGCCAGGGAAAGTGTTGGATTTGCCCATGGGTTTCTGAAGGCCTGAGGTGACTTCTTTTTAATTTATTTTTAAGGATCTGTTAAATGCAATTAAGAGAAGCCACATCCTTATTGCAGGGGCTCAAATCGACTCTGCAGGATTAGCACCTCTGTTAAATTTGCAGACTGCAGCAACTCTTGAAGATGTTGGTGGTGCTGTGGGTGGAGTCCTCTCAGTTACTGAACAGTTAAAGGTGACTGTAGGGTCTCTGGCACTCAATGCCAAGACAGCTCTGCCTTCTCTAATTTACTTTGGTGGGGCTTGTCTTGCTTAATAAAAAGAGATGTGATGGCAGTCTTGAGTGCTTTAAAGACACTGAGAAAACCCCTAAATAAAGGGCATCTCTACTTGCCTGGGTCAGTTTGTCTGTGAACAGCCTTTTGGCTGGCTCGGTGCTTAGGGAGGACCTGTATTACAGTAGACACCAGGGCAGTGCTCATTAAGGAGCACACTAAGTGAATCAGAGCTGAGAAATGATAGGGTACAGGTCTTGTCAAATAGATTAAATTGAGCTGTGATGTTATCTAAGGTGTGTGTAGGCAGCTTCTCAAATCTTTGGGAAGACCTTGACAATAGGAGATGAGGTGGGTTTGCAGAGAATGGGTAAGAAGTGAACTTTGCAGTGGTGAAAGTGTGAAGTACAGGTTGAAATCTTCTACCTTGCAGCTCTAAGTAGGATTTTTTGGTTCTGATACTCCTGGGGGGAGTGTGGGGGTTGTGGGTGTCAGGATCCTCTTTAGAATGGGTTACATGAGGGTTGTGTAGGCAGCTTAGCTTTATCTGGTTGTGACCATGAAAAAGGATTGTTTTAAGGGCAGAAATGAAATCGGAGAAGAGCTGCTTTGAAGAATGTCTTTCCTACAGTAAAAAGGTTTTCTTTGAATTTTAGATGATCTGAATGGATGGGACCTATGGATAGTGTAGTGATGTTTTGGCTTGGTTAGAGCCAACCTGAATGATTCTATGGTGTGTCTTAGCATCATGTTTTCTGTGTGCTTTTGGAGTAGCAATGTCCTGCTGGTGCTACACCTGCCGTCTCCATGCCAGTAACCATGAACCTGGAGTGCACTTCTCCCTGACCATGCCTCCTGTACTGCACCGCATTCTCAGACCCTTCTGCTTTGCTTCCCTCCTCTCCCTCACACCTCTCCCTACCTGTGAGACTGGGAGGTGGGAAATGGCATAGTTGGTTCTTCGACCGCCTCCTGTTCCTCCTCTTCTGTCGGGGCAGTGTCGGGACGGGGCCGCCAGGGGGCGCGCTGCAGCCACCCGCTCGCCTTGGGTGAGGGGGGGGGGGATGTTGGGTCTGGGAAGGGGCTTGGGGATGTTTCCCACCTTTAATTCTGCCTCATGGTAACTCGTCCTGTTTACCGTAGATGTCATTATTTTGGTAGTTGAAGAGTATTGGCTGAGCCTTTATCTTGTTAGTGCCCTTGGTGGCTTGGTGCAGCACAGGGTGCAGTGCTGATGCTCATCGTGCTGCTGGCTCTGCGACACTTCCCAGAGTCATGGGATTTTTCAGGCTGGAAAAGTCCTTCAAGACCATCGAGTCCAACCACTAACTCAGCTGTCCCAAGGCCTCCACTAAACCCTGCTCCTGAGCTCCGGATCTCTATGACTTAAACTTGTTCGGAGATGGTGGTTCAGCCCCCTCCCTTGGCAGCCTGTGCCAAGGCCTCAGAACCCCTTCCATGAAGATTTTCCTGATGTGCAACCTAAACTTCCTCTGGGGCAATTTGAGGCCATTCCCTGGGGATGTAGAGTCTCCGAGTGGACTCGGCAGCAGATGGGGAAAGGGGCTCAGGAGCTGAGTTTTGGAACTGGGGTCAGAAATGCACAGGTTGGGGTTGAAGGCAGAATGGACGGAGTCCTCCTCAGGCACTGACCACTGAAGAAGAGAGCCTGACCCTAGTGGTCCTTCAGCTTTACATCGAATGTGATGTCCCCGGAGTGGAATATCTCACTGATAGTATAGGATCACTTGTCTTGCCTGCTCCTCCCTGCAGGTGGCACCTCCAGCTTCCCTCACCCCTGAGTGGTACCAGAGTTCAGCTGTGACCCTGGTTTACGCAGGAGCACAAGTGGAAGAGCTTCTCTGCATCCCAATGCTTGGTAGTAACTATAAATACCAAGTGTTACTACTGTCTGCAAAGTCTACCCTTCACTTGAGCAGGTGCAGTTAGAGACAGAGCTGAGCAGTAAAACCCCTGAGCAGAATTAGTTCTGCTCTAGCTCAGGACAAGCAGATGAAACGTGTCTGTGTGAAGCAGCGCAGCTTTTTGTGTGAAGCAAGCTTGTTTTATCCTGACGCTGGGGCACCGAGTGTTACCTGCTAATGGAGCTGAAACACTCACGAGGGCAGCTCTTGAAATAGGAGAAAGAGGGACCTGGATGGTAATTGCCAGTCTGACATCTATCCGAGTTACAGAGCACTGCCGAAAGGACGGAGCATAGCGCCCTTCAGGAAGTCTTGTACGACACCAGCTTTTAGGTAGGATCTGTACTTGAACTCTTCTGACAGAGGAATTTCTAACTTAAACCCCTTCCAGTGAGAAGGATACTGTGACCCCCTGAGTAGCTGGGTCTCCTGTTTAATTGTACCTACAGCTCAAGGCTTTTCACCCTTATATTGAACCAAATCCTCTTGCCTGCAAATTACATGAGAAGTAGTATGTGAACAAAGAGCTGTGGAAAGGCTTCCCTGGATTAATAAAACCCAACCATTTGTATCTCGGAAACCAGTTGTCTCTCACCGCTTCTTTCTCTAACGAAACAATTATTTTATCTTTCTCATGACTGTTTTTCACACTCCCTCAGGTTTACTGCCCCTTTCTCTGTTCTGTTGAATCCAGCTGTGTGTTTCCTAGCTGGCTGCACTGAGGTGGATGCAAACCCCATGTAGCTGTCGGTGTGACACGTGGTGATTTTTATCTCCCTGAATGCCTGCAGTGTGCACTTAGGAAGTCATCGGGAGGATTTCGACATTTATTACAGAGTGCTTTTCTATCGGGCTGGCATCCTTACAGCAATGTTTTTAGATTGGAGGGGAAAAAATAGCAGAGCTTTTATCCCTAGATAAAGCTGCCTGTTCAATCACCTTATTTCAAGTAACTACCTAATAAAATTAAAGTGACTCTATATTCCTCATGTGCCATAAAGTTTTGCTTGGGGCTTGAACAAGGCTGCCTCTGTTCAATTAGTCTCTGGCATATTAAAAAGGAAACCCTGACTTTGTTTTTCTTCTGCACTGATAGACTGCTTCAATGAGATGTCTCACGGCAAAGGTTAGAGCAGCATGTACCTCTTATGGGCTGCTTTCGCTGGAATTTATTAGTGTGAGCCTGGGCTCTCAGTACTTGTGTTCTGGGTTGTTCTGTCTGCTGCATGTGGATCCTTCAGTCAATTCCATCACTTGGGTCTATGCTGAAACAGAAGCAGCTGTTGTCATGAGGAAAGCAAGTTCCCTCACTCTGGGTCAGCAGACTTTGAGCTTGGTGAGTGTCTGCCCTAACTCCCACTGCCTTGACTGGGAGCATCTCACATTGCTCTTAGAATCACAGAATCGTTTAGGCTGGAAAAGATTTAATCCATCCATTAATTTAGCTGTCCTGAGGCCACTGCTAAACCCTGTCCCTAAGCTGCACATCTCAGTGAATTTGAAATAAATCCAGGGCTTTCTCGGAGGACTGAGGCTCTTCTTTGGAGTGCTGGCTGTTCGTGTACAGAATCCAGGCCCTTTCTCAAAGGTAGGCTTGCTGCGCCTGTGTACAGCGTTCTGGGAATTGTGTTGAACTTGTCCTCTTGCCACACGCAATGCCCTATGGTGATGTTTGCAGCTTCCCAGCCTCTTGAATGATGATTCTTTCCTGTTGGCATGTTTGCTGTGTAACCCACCAGACACACTTCATCTTTATCTGCAGCTTGAAAACCTCCTCTGTCTGCAGAGGCATTTTACACGATTGCATTCCTCAACCACAAGGTCTTAGAAGTCAGGAGGGGTAAGCAAGATAGATTTTTGTGTGTGTACACATAGATATAAAAATCTGCTGTCCTTGCATAAGGAAAGGGGTGTTTTCTTTTGTCTTCCAGTACTTAGAGGTTTCTTTCATCTTCATTTTATAAGTTATAATGAGGTGAACAACCCATGAACATTTTTATTTGACAAGGGGAATATTTGCCTCTGGAAAGAATGATAAGTGCTGCTGGAGGGTGGGATGCTCGGTGAGGGGTGTTTTTAATGCTGCTTACTTTGGCTTGTGGTTTTATTTTCATCTGGATGCATATTTCTCTGAAAACTCTCCCAGTGTACCAGCTCTGGCCTTGAGGTTAGCATTCACATGAAACTTATTCTAAACTGAACTTATTCTAAACCGCTTTGGTTTTGCGGGGTCTCTGTTCCCGCTTCAGTGAATTTGGCAGAACTCCGAACAGTTTCCTGATTTATAGCTGAAGTGCAGGTAGTGTAAAGCTTCCAATTGAAAGTTATTTATTTGCTCTCTTTCTGTTTTACACTTCTGCACTAAAGGCAGATTTACTACTGCTCACTGTGTTCATTGTCCCTCCTTAGAGAAGACCAAAACCATCAGAGAGGATAAGGGCAGCGCTTTCATGTTGGAGTATTTATGAAGGGGGGTGGGGGGAGTTGTATGAATAGAGCAACAGAATCCTCACCCTTAATTCACAGTTCACTGGTGGTACATCAGGAACAGCAGTAGCAGCTTGTGACGCTTCCGAAGCAGTGGAATGAACTCTGTGATAAGTTCTGGGCTTCTTTCCTCCACAATGTGTGCAGAGGTGCAGCTTTCCTGTCTGATCTGTCCAAAAAGTTGCGTGAACTGCCTCACAGACTAAAGGCAGTGACAACGGTGAAAACCAAGTGTAATTACACACACATATATATATAAAATAATTATCAGACTTAATGACTTCTACTGAAAGGAATAGTGAGGTTTCCAATATACTGGCACGTTTTTCCCCCTCCCAGTGCTCATTACAATGTTTCCTGGCATTCATCAACACTTCTAAATTACTAGGAAGAATGTGATTAATGATTTGCTTCCTTCTAGCTGTGCCCAGATCACTGCAGGCAGGTTCAAGTGAGCCATCTCACACTTTCAAACACGCTGCAGCTAGTGGAAATCTGGGGTAAGCACCAATTTAAACAGTCTATCATCAGATCCCAGCACAAGAGGTAACGCAGTGTCTGACTGTGACTGAGGATCTGATGACTAACGGTCGATGAGTTGCCTCTGTCACTAAGTCAATAAAAAGCCAGGGAAGGAGTTTATGGAATTCATTTTGAGTCCAGCCCAAACGTGTCTCAAAGCAACTCGAGAAACCGGAGTTCATATGTCAGAAGCCCCAAACCGTGAGCCAAACCTCGAGAGCTGACAGTCCTGTGTTTGCGTTGGGATTTATTTGGGTTTGCTGGATTAAATCAGAATTCATATACATAAAAAGCTCTGTTTGGGCCAAAAAGGAACAGTAAAACCAAACAGACAAGTTCAAACTACAAAGATCAGAGTTTTCATCTTTATTCTGCAAATATGGAACACTTGGAAAGCGCTGAGTAAACTGAGCTGCTGCCAAACTCCTCTGAAATAGATACCAGCTCATTTGCCGGCATTGGTGAAAATGCCTCTTGCTCTGGCTTTCTGAAAGCGAGCACTTACCCGTGCACTGCGACCTGTGGGGATGGAAAAAACCATCTCAAACCGTTTGTCAGTACCAGTTTAAATCAGCTCCTGTCCCAGTCCACCCCTGCTGCTTCAAACTCGCATCGCCACCGGAATAAAATCCAACCCCCCCCCAGCAGTCAAGGAACAGCAGCCAAATGTGTTTAATGTGCTGCCCCACGAGAAGGGGAGGGAACAATCTGGCCAAGAACTGAGCACAAGTACATAACCTCATTCCTTCTGAAAGAATGAAGCAATCCTTTTATGTCCTTGTAGGAAAGGAAGAGCTTTCTGTGCTGCCTCTGCAGCCTCCTTTTCTAGAAAACGGCTCTTGAAAAGAGTCTGGTGCCTCCAGGCTCTTCAGCCTCTGACCTTGCTTCAGCCTCTGACCTTCACACCCGTAGCCGTAGGAAATGAGAGAGTTTGGGAGTTAGTGCTTAGGTGATCAATAATTAAAGCCCAGTAGATTAAAAAAAACACCTTTGAGCATTGTCACTGAGACAAAGCAATTGCTAATTGTCTTGGCGGAAGGGAGGTAGCAGTGAGGAGGGGCTCACCCTGGCAAGTGACTGGGTCAGAAGGAACGTGTGCTGGGTATGCTGGGGAGGTTTAGGCTGGGCGTTGGGATGAATTTCTTCTCTGAAAGGGTTATCAAACACTGCAACTGGTGGCCCAGGGGGGTAATGGAATCCCCCATCCCTGGAGGGATTTTGACAAGGTGTGACCTGGTGTTGGAAGGGCCTTCCCCGGGAGGCGGTTGAGTCGCCATCCCTGGAGGTGTTTAAGTGTGTAGATGCAGTGCTTTGTGACAGGTTAGAGGCAGCCTGGAGTGGGTTAGTTTGTGCTTTTCAATCTCTCAGGTGTTTAGGTGTTTTGTTGGTGTGGGGTTGGTTGGACTTGGGGATCTAGGAGTCCTTTCCAACCCTGATAATTCTGTTTAGGGATGTGGTTTAGTGGTGATCTGGCAGTGCTGAGTCAAATGTTGGACTAAAAGATCTTAAGGTCTCTTCCAGCCAAGAGTCTGTGAAACATCAGTATGAAATCTCTTCAATGTTTCAATGTTAAACACTGCTTTTGAGCAACTTAAATGAAGAGATCTAGCTGCTGAACTTACTGAAGACCTGTTTTCTCAGTCAGTTAAACACACGAGTTGACCCTAACACACATGGCCCAGCTATAGCAACAGCTTTGCTTTATTTCTGACCCGGCCCTTTTTATCGAGGCTTAATTGTGCCCTGTCATCACGTCTTGGAGGGGTAAAACTTGCTGTTGCAGTGGAAGTAGAAGTGGGAGAGTGTCTGTCCTCACCTTGCAGCTGCCTGGCATGGGAAATATGTGAGCCTGCTTCAGGCTGTGGTGCTTAGACTCAGCTTGTTGAAGGCATTTGGCCAAAGATGGTCTCACATCTGTGCTGTGAAGGTTGGGGGAATTACAGGACGTGTAGGCTCCCTGTTTGGTCCTGTTATAGCCCAAGTGTGTTGTTCTTCTTTACCCTTTAGAGTTAAATCTTGTTCCTTTACATTGCTGTCAATAAAGGAAGTGTCTGAAGTGCAGCAAGAGCCCCACAGATAGATCCAAGCGAATCTCCACATGGGGGTATTCTGAGGAATTAGATCCTTTTTAAACGGGAAAGGGTGGGGGAATGCAAGAGGGGAATGTAATTGTTGTGTTGGCCATGATCCCTGTCCGTGGAGGAACCATGGCTGTTGCAGGAGGGTTGTCTGTAGGACAGAACGAGCCTGTAATCTGTCGTAGCAATTCCACGTTTGGCTCATTGCGGTAGCTCAGTCTGGGGTAATCTTGGAGGTTGAGGGGGAAAAAGGAATGAAACCCTTTCTCAGAAAACCTAATTTGAAGGAAAACGAGATGCAGCTCAATACCTTTTCTTCTGTCTGGAGCTGCTGGAAGTACTGCACCCTTCTTCATACAGACCATAGCCTGGGGAGGGTCCTGTTGTTAGAACCCAGCGAAGCTGCCTAATGTTGGGTTCAGTTCTGTGCTCTGGGCCCTCCTTGGGGTCCTAAGCTCTACTGGGATGTTCCAGTGTTACTTTTTTCCAGATCACTCCAATATCAGTGCCTTCCTTTGCACGTCCCCTGTTTGTGACCTGTTTTTGACGACTTTCACATCTGCTTCAGCAGCTCTTTGACAACCAGAACACAGAGCTGTTTACGGAGCTCACAGCTGCTGCTGAGCTCCATTGCCACCAGCCAGAAACGGCTGTTTTCTTGGTTTGCTCATCCTGTTGAATGAACCTCTCCGTGGGGTTTGTTACAAGGCTGTTTCAACTGGAATGGTATCAAAAATTCCCACATCTGTGAAATTCTCATACTTCAGCCTTCCTAGAAACCCAGAAACATATGGACTCGCACCGATTCCAGTCCCTTTCTTGTATTTCCCATGGCTTAACTGCATCGGCTTTCCACCGACAGTGGAAATACACAGTGTGTTACAAGGATTCCTACTGGCATTAGTTAATGCTAACGCTGCTGACAGCTCTGCACTTGAACAAAGGCTTTCAGGAAACGAGTCTCCTGGTCTGGTTTAAGGACACCATTACCTAATGTTTTGTGTTGCTGTGTTTTCTTGTGGCTACTGAAGTACCTGTTCAAAAGTTGTGTAGGTCTGGAGCTTAGGGATGTGGTCTAGAGGTGGGATTTGGACTTTGATAATCTTCAAGGTCACTTCCAGCCTAAATGAGTCTCTGATTCTAGGTTGGAGCTGTATGAAGTCTGGGTGCAGTTTGGGCTTGGTTGGTTTTGCCCCCAGGCATTGGTTAACACCACAATATTCCAGGTAGTCTGTGTGCTTCTGGAAGCAAAGAGAGATCTGTGTTTTCTAAGTCACATCTTGGATCTCAAAAGAACCCCTTCAAAACTCTATATCCTCGTGGGGTGCATGTTACAGATTCACTCTGATCTAAATTACAGATGTGGAAACAAAGGCACAAAGAAAGGGCTCTGAAAGACTTGCTGGAGTCATTTCAGTGCGTCGGAGACAAAATTAGGCAAAAAGATTTCTGACTCCCACCTCTGTCCTACTCTTCCAGCAATTTTCATGCTTCATTCAATTGGAGAGCTTTTGCTGTCATGGCATCTCACGGGGAGCGTTAACTCAATTGTTTTTAAGATTGACTCCTCTCCCTGCCCCATTATTGGAGCATATTATGACTTCTCTTTGGTCCAAAGCTTGTGGTGGTGACTCTGAGTTACTTACTTTCTGATCCCCACATGCTAACGATACTGTAGGAAGGGCTGTTCTGATAACCCTGTAATCTTGCCAGAAAGCTCATTCGCCGAGTTGTTTTTTTTAACATCCAAAAATTGTTCTCCACTGATACTAAAGGAAATGCAGATGCACAGCAGCCCTCTCTGGAACAGTATTTATTCCACCTGTCTCAGATATTTATCTTGAGAGGTGAAGTCTTTGTTCTCTTGAGATATCTGCTGCGTTTCGTTTGCTTTTGAGCGCTATAGGTGGATTTCAGCAAAGCTGGGAGGAAGGGAACCCAGCGTTAGACTACAGTAAAACAGGGAGTTGGATAGCAAAAATGCCGAGTTCCTGCGGCACGGTACAAATCAGCAGATTCTGCAGCCTGCAGGAGGAGAATCCTTCCAGCCCCAACTGAGAGGGATGAGGTAGTTCGCACCTTTCAGAATCACAGTTTAAGGCAGCCTGAGAAATGATGGTGAGCGAGCTTATGTCAGCATATGTTCAGAGCGTGTTCCCGACTTCATCTGTGCATGCGAATGCAAGAGAGTTGGCTTATTTGTTGGTTTTTCCAGAGTCGTGCTGGCTTTCTGCAGCGCAGTCCTGTGGCGATGGGTGAATTCCATGGGAAAGCTTTACAGCCACAGAACATACAAAGTCTGGAACATGGATAAACGGGTTAGGATAAAATAGAAACCAGTGAAAACCCTCTGCCAGAATCCAAAGTGAAATGAATAGAGGTTCAAAAAAAGTTCATTCGGTGCGGCTGGCTCCTTGTTTCCATCGTTTAGGAGTAATTACATTTTTGTCACTAACATTGTTTTTAAATGTCAATAGAAACCAGACAAGTAGATCTGTTAAACCCAGCCCTGTCATATTGAATGTATTAGGTTTTCCAATAACAGTCCCTTTTAAGTAAGGCTGAGGAAGCACTGAAAGCTCAGTAACTCTCAAGTGTGAGGAAGCTATTGAAATAGCTCGTTAGGCTTTATGACAAGCGGGCTGAGATGTAATAGACGTGGAGCTTTGTGAAGGAGCCGGCGAGTCGTGGTTGAAGAGAGGACAGTGCTGGAGAGCTGGAAGGCTGGATGATTTGTGCAAAGGGGATGTTGGAAGTTCAAGACAAAATAAACAGAGCTACCCACAGAGACGGTGTTAAGCTGAGACCCAGCAGAGGAGATCCTTAGCTCGAGTTCTAACCACCACAGTCTGTCTGATCAAAGAAGGCTTTTTCTGTGTTTCTTCCTTTCTGTGCTGGGGCTGAGGAGCCGTTTTCTCTCACCTAAATGATCATGCTTGTTCTCACCCAAACTTTCCTTGGCCTCTTGCTTAGTGAGCCTGTGGTCTCCCACTTCATCCAGTACAGCGTGTACTTCTCTTCTGCAGGAGGATGGAGGTTTAACTGCCCTGACAAATCTGTGCTTATCTCTCTGCTTTGGCATTCTGTGTAACTCTCTCCTCCTTAGCACCTATTGTTTGTTTTCTGTTAGCAATCAGGGGATTTCTGGTTATGATGTCTTCTAGAAGCCACTAGGGTACCTGGTAAGCATACTACTAACAAAGCAGTTTTCCCCATTCTCAAATCAACCACCGTGGCTTGAGTAACAGGATAAACAGGTTCTTAGCATCTCTAGCTTTGTGAATCTGAAGATGTGAAATGTTACCACATGCCTCCTTGAGCTGTAGCTTAGAGGTGTGTACCTGCTTTTGGTCATATCAGCTGGGCATTGATAGCTTCCCAGGAATTTTCCTCTGTCTGCAGTGGAGGTGTGAAATAAAGGAAGCGGAGCTCTGCGGGAACAGCCTGGACTCGTATTAATCACTACATTCAGCGACTGGGGAGTTGATCGTGTATAATTCATGGAGGTGCCAAAACGCAACTAAGCTTAAGTTGTCTGCCACTTACAAACCAGGTTCTAGGACCCTGAGTGTAGGTGTCGTCGTTAGAATATGTCAGCTCAAGAAAGAGTCCCTGGCCAAGCAGATCAGGAAGCTGCTGCAGCTAAGTAGCTGTTATAGCTGTTGACGGCTAGCTAGAGAATATGACATTACACTAACTTGATTTTCCCTGAAGGATAGGGATTTTTTACGCTTATTTCCTTTTTTTTGCAGATATGACAGATCTGGGATATGTAAAACAAGAGAATAGGGAAGAAAGAACACTAAAAAGACCAGTAGTTTGAAATTCCAGCTTTCTAATATCTTACTGAATTATTATATGTATGTTCTCTTGCTTTGACATAACATAGTTGACTGCAAAACAAACTACTTTCCTGTTAAGGTTATAAGTTACCAGTGTCCATTGCTGATCTTACCAGGTCATCCCCTATCAATGTAGAATTGCTTCTCCATATTCCCCCCTGCACCTTAGAGACAGCTCTAGACATTCACCAAAGAATGGCTAGTCCCAACAAACTGTACGAGCACAGCATCTCTGAGGAACCACGAATGTTCTCTGTGCTCCCTGAGCAGTTCAGAATGGGCCAGCTCATCCCAGTCCTTTCAATGTATTTCTTGTTGAGTCAGGGAGGACACAGAGCCTTGGTGTGACCCAGCAAGCACAGAAATGCCCCTGTCTATGAACAGTACCAAATGGTGTCAGCAGGTCTTCATGCAGTAAACGTGCACTAAGAAGCTGGGAGAGAATCTGTCTCCAGCCTGTGTGGAAGCTGGTCTGAGCTGCCTGCTTTATCAGTTTGGAGAATGAAAGGAATTCACCCATTACAAACCAGAACAAAATGAAAACGTGCTCTATCCACAGTACAGGTAACTGGTCAGATCCGCTGAGTAAACCTGGGTACTCTGGGGTGTAACGATCCATTTTGCACAGCAGGACATGTATTTTACTGCACATTCATCTATACCACATCTTTGGATGCTACCCCCTTGCTGAGTGCATTAACCACAACCTTCTTGTGCTGATTTGTTGGCCAATGATGGACCAGGCCAGACGCCCAGCTTGAGAAACCAGTGCTGCTGCACTTGAAAAGCATCACTGTCTTCCATCTCCTGGCTCAGAAATTCATGTTTTGCTATTGGCCTACCCACTGTCTTTCCTGTAATTGCAGCTCTGTTATGGTAAGCTGAAGAATTCCGTGAATATCTAGAACTACCTGTACCTTTTCTTTTTCACACGTTGCGTTTCCTAGGGCTTCTTTGAGATAGTACTCGAGGGATAACGGAATAATCTTACGGAGCGCTTTATTTGCTGATTGTGTTGGGATTATCTTACGCCCATCACAACGATTATATTCCTCATCTTAACGTTCTCCTGAAACAGAGTTTGGAGTCGGGGAAAACTTCTGTGTAGCCAACCTTGGCAGTAGTGAGCGTGTGTAGCAGATGCCAAGGGGAACGTTCTGTAATAAATCCTTTCTAGCTAAATCTTTGCTAATATAGCAAGTAAAACACATGAATGTGTTATTTTAGCGAGCGCATACTGTCAGAACCTAATTCTGGTTTTCCAGCCTCTAAAAATGCAGGTGGTGCCTATTAGTGCTGAAGAGAATGGTTTGAGGAGGAAGGAACTTAAACCAAAAGCATCTTAAATTCAGGTCCCTTGGTGTAGATATTGCACACGTTACTGGGAAAGAAACTTGGATTTTATTTTCAACCACTCAACCACAGACTTCTCTTTGTCTTTTTATCACTGCTTGTTTGAGTGGAGCACGGGGTTTTGAAAAATCAAGAAAGTGTCTGGTTGTGTAGGACTCTCAGTAGCTCTGTTTGAGGGCACCGTTTGCCACCTTCAAGAGAGATAACAAGGGAATGTTTCCAGGAGATAACGTGGCTTAGATTAATCACCGTTGCTGCAGGTCTTTACTGGAGGAAACTTAAACATTTTAAAGGGTTCCTAATACCCAAATGGAGCCAAAATAAAGCACCGATCTCCAAAACCTGGACGAGTCTTTTCTCTCAGCTGGTTTGAGTTCACTTCTGTTCTTTAGCAGAAACAGGACTTAAGGTTGGGGAGGTGGTAGATGCTGATGGAAGAGAAAATTAAGTGAACTTTAAAGTCGATGTCATAAAGATTCCAACCTAACCTGATTATTGCCTGCCCTCAGGAGAGTGGGAAATCTTACACAACCACATTAAACTGGAGAAAAATGAGAAGCTGAAGAGGAAATTGTGTTACTTTCTGAGGTAAATGATGTTGTACAGTGAAGAAATGCTGGTCCCTTACGTTCCTTAAAAGAA
The DNA here is from genome assembly GCA_013397515.1 of Upupa epops. Lineage (NCBI taxonomy): Eukaryota > Metazoa > Chordata > Aves > Bucerotiformes > Upupidae > Upupa > Upupa epops. Next base: position 374,343 of record VZRI01008067.1, read on the forward strand.
GCGTTGAAGTCCTGTAACTCAATAAGCAACTCTAATGCCAGTGTTGATGGCATCGTACAATCTAAATGGGGCTCTGCCAACCTGTTTCAGCCACTCTGCAGCTTCACCTTTTGGAGCACCTAAGGTTATTTCTAGGCTGGTGTGAGTGGTCCTGAGCCCGGGTTGAAAAATGGAAGGGCTGAGGGAATATGCCTTCACCTGATCTGTGGTGGCCAAGTACAAAGCGACCTTGCTCTTTGACTTTTTCATTTTTTCTATGGGAAAGGACCTTTTCTACCTTGCATGGCCCGGCTTTACCTACAACTTCTATCATCTTGCTTCATTCAGAAAGCACGAGCTCTTTTTGATTGATTCACGCTGCAAGCATGAACTCATTTAGGTATGAGGAGCCCTTCAAGCTCGCAGAGTCCAACCATTACCCCAGCTGCCCCAAGGCTCCAGATCTCCACAACTGGTGATTCAACCCCCTCCCTGAGCAGCCTGTGCCAAGGCCTGAGGACCCTTTCCAAGAAGTCTTTCCTCCTGTCCAACCTAAACTTCCCCTGGGACAACTTGAGGCCATTTTCTCATGTCCTATCTCTTGTCTCATGCTTGGAACATGCTTAATTACTCATCCGCTGCGGGGGAACGTAGTTGCATTTAAATGAACAATTTTTCATGCACTAAATTCACAGTTTTGTCTCCACCCTGTGCTGGGGTTTGCAATGCAGAGCAGTACAGGGTGCCAATTTCATTGCACGTAGTTGTGAAGTATCACGGACACTCGTGGGATGAGCCTTAAATATTAAGGCAGAGTAAGTATCGTCCATAATTACTAGAGAGGCAGGGCAAGGAGTACTCTAGATTCAGGAGCTTTGATTTGGTTGAGTGATGGGACAACAGCACTGTTGGATTTCTCGAAAGTGTTTTTGCAGCAGAGCACTTGAACATGATTAAATAGAAGTGTCACTGTACCAGGGACCATCTTTTCGCGAAGCCTGATGCACAGAGGAGCGAGTTATTTGTTGCTGCCCTGCTGTGAAATGAACGTATTGTACAGCATCGGGTTGCTTTGCCTTTGTTAGGCTGGGAGCTTTAGTTCTGTGCAGAGCTCAGAAACCGCAATTTTTCCTCTTTTTCTTCCTTTTTAACAACCGAGGGTTGCGAGCGGCTGCCGACGCAGGAGGAAACACCATTAGACAGGTACAAGAAAAGCCGATATTCCACGGTATTGGTGCAGACAACGAACATTTGAAGCTCGCAGGAACCTGCTTTCACTTAAAAGCTGTCAGTCAACGCTGGTTATAAAAAGCCCAGAGCACTTAGGGACTGTCAATCACCTCCTAGAAGAGAGAGGTGACACCTTAGCATTTACTTTGCCATATTTACCAAATGCAGAAAACCAAAGGATGGAAATGCAAATGAAAACACACGTTTTCAGCTGATGATATAATACGAGGGGAAACGTTTGGATCAGTTACTGTAGCTGCTCACCTAGAAGCCTCCAATCCCGAGAAGGTTTTTCTCTCTTGCTCTATGAATAGATCTGTTGCAGGCTGGCTCTGCCGCGCTGCAGGGAAAAGGCTTTCGGAGACCGAGGGCTGTCACCGAGTCTGCAGGTGAGGAAATAGGTCAGCTCTGGCCTGTTACAGCTCAGAGAGCAGCAAGGAGTCTGCAGAGGACTTCAGAAGGTCACTTAAAGGGCATCTAACTTGATTTATTTCTTATGGTAATGGGGATGTGGGTGTTGTAATTGTCAGACTGATGACATTTTCTGGTGTAAGAAGAGGATTGGCAAAGAAAGGAATAGGAGGAACCTGTTAATTCAGTCACATCTTCTGTTCTGTGTGTATTTCTAGGTCTAGTTTATCCCTAGGTTGCTCTGAGAACTGATGCTTTAGGTATTGCTCCTGGTGTTCCCATGTGACTGTAGCTGTAGTTAGTGCTCTGCATCTTCCCTGCAGGTATCCTTCTGACATTTGCAGTGGAATTGAGCCCTGAATTAAACCCCTTACTGAGCTTTCTAGAGAGCTGTGTAACTGTAGGTACTTATGTACAAATTCACAGAACCAAAGCCACGTTCCCATTCAGTTCCTGTTGTAGTCAATGAAAATCAAATGAATACAGCTTATGGAGCTGAGTGCTTCCATTTTCCTTGGAGCAGTCACCTCTCAGCTACCAGCAGAATGGTTCTGTGACTACCTTGACTGTACGGAGCTGTTTCCTGTGACTGTAGTAGGAGTTCAGCTGCTTGCTGCATGTTAACCACCTTAATCTCGAATGAAATCCCACCCTTGCAGCCAGCTGCTGAGGTGACTGTGTCTGGAGGACTTCCCCATGAGGAATATAGCCTTGAAACCCCTGTTTCCTCACACGTGCTGCTCCTGTGGTTTCTTTTATAGTAGTGTACAGCAGGGTTCAGGTAGTGCAGTAAGATCAAAGGATATGTTTGCGGACTTGACTGCAGGGATAAGCTTCCTCTGTTCTCTCCTTGCAATGGAGTAGAACAATCTGCTGTGACCTTTACTTAACAAGGAAAACGAGGATTTTCCCATTGTTTGCTGCATGCCATGTCTATCTCTTTATAAATGGGCCAGCACTGTCTTCTCTAGTACTTTATTTTTGTATGAGGAAGCTCTTTCTTCCCTTAGGGAGACTCTCCATCCTCTTTTCAAGAATGCTTCCAATAAAGAATGCTATTCACCATAACAATGAGTCTAGAAAGAGGAACAGAAAACAATGTCCCTGTATACATCTTGAATAGCTGAAAGTTGATTACAGCAACGCCCGGCTATTCATCCTCAGACTGTAGTGCCAGAAACCAGAGAGTTGTGTTTAGTATGGACCAGGGCTTGGGACTCAAAGAAAGCTTAATGCGAGCAAATGTAGACTGAATGTGAATGTATATGGAGTAATTTCCTACCCGAGAGATCCACGGGGATGCAGAACAGACTTCTGTGGCCCACAGAGGATGCTAAATAAAATGGGCATTTCCTTTTATTTCTTAAAACACTAGGGAAATTATATGTGAGGAACAGAGAGCTGCTGTTACAGCCTCTTCTTTTCTCCTCTTTGTCTGTGGCCCCACATCTTGTAGCCCTTTGCCCTATGACAGTTAAGATACAGAGCTCAGGGGCAGGAAAACATGTCGTGGGCTCCTACACGCATCAAGAATTCTTTTGACCTCCTGGAAACGTAAAGATTAGAAAACTTGATGTTGGAATATGAAGCTCTTTAAGAAAAAGTCGATTGTCACTGACAGTCTAGGACTTGTCTGTCTGGGCAAGGTATGGAATTCCCTAGAGAGCTGAAGACCTGTCTGGTGCTGTACGAGTTACTGCTATGGGATGAGTGCCAGTGTGTAGTATGGGGGATCCCCCCATGAAGCGTCTTCCAAGAACTAAATGCAAATTCCATTGATTCATTCCTTGCAGATAAATGTGGGGGTTGATTAGTTCTGTGCGTTCACTTTTAAAAATTAATTCTGAGGCAGCTGAGAGAGCTCTCACATTGAAATAAAGCCTTCACCACCTTGACACCTCGCATTTGGTGTTTTGAAGGTAAAGTGCAGGTGCTGAGTCATCAGGGCTTTTGGGAAAGTGGCTCATTCTGCACTGTTGGGAGAGCTCCTCTATTTCATCTAATGGTCAGAACCAGGATGAACTTTATAATTCTACACAATGTATTTAGCAAGAGACAAGATTTCTGTACAGCTGAATGGCTTCAGGAAAGGGACCTTCAATTGAAACATCCAATACTGTGAGATTCAGAATAAAGTCTTTGGGATTTAGCACCAAAAAAGGAGAGGGTATTTGCCAAGCCTTCCTGGACAGCAGTAAATAGAGGATGGAGTAACTAGACTAATTAAATGAGTTATTTTCAGTCTCTACTGACTGTAGGAAGAGATGTGGTCTCACCAGGCTAAACTTTGCTTTCATGAACAGCTCTTCAAGTGATCATGAACAAGCTCCTAACATCAGAAGCTGCACTTCTCACCCCGCATGGCTGCACTGATCTCAAAATACAGGATGAGGTGGTTCTGCCCTGAATTAGAAACAGTGGTCCAGACCATACTCTTGGGTGTGTGTGTGTGTGTGTGTGTGTGTCCATGCTGAACTGCTGCTGCTGGGTACCTGCCTGCATTTGGGCGAGGGGTGATAAACAGGTTTGTGACAGACTGTTTGACACGCTGTGACAGGACCAGCTCACAGGAGCACTCGGTGGGTAGGGGACCACTGTGTGAAATTAGTCACCGATGTGCTCACAGCTAGTAGTAGTGGGCTGTGAGTTGGAGCCAGACGGCCAGAGTGCTCTCCTGTAGGCATCCAGACAAGCCTCTTCAGAGCTGACATTTGCTTCACTACAGATATGTCAGGGATCATTTTTCACAGTCCTGTTGAAGTGGCTTGTTTATTATCATCTGTTCTGCTGTCATATCCTGGACATGGGAAAACTGTTTACTGCACTGTCATGCTAGGAATTCCTTGTAGCTGTGCAATCTGACTCGGAGAGAAGGCTTGGGATGAGGCTCAATGCTATCCTCAAGGCTATTGCTGCTAAACAGGGAGCTCTGGATTGAGCAACAAGGCAAATCCCAGGAGTTACGGAATTTAGTGGCTCTAAGGATCTCCAAGTGAAGAGGTGCTGCATTCATCACCACTCCACATAGAAACCAAGTGCAGAATGCTAGCCAGCAGAACAACTGGACCTTGGGTGGAGGCAGGATAAGGATGGAGGTGTGGATGTTACTAGTTTGTTGGAGTCATATTGTTAAGAGCAGTGGTTCTCAGGGATGCTGCACAGATCAGTAGTGTCCTGCAGAGCTGTGCTGCCTTAGAAGTTTGGTGCTACAAGGCTGTGTGATGAGCCCGAGCATGTTCAGAACACTGCCTGTGAGCTGTGAACGAAATGCTGCCCTAGAACATGAGGAGGTTTCAGTGCTGCTTTTCACAGGGGGAGGAACTACTGAGTTTAAGAAACAGCACCAGGACCTGGCTGCTGCGTTTTCTGTACTTACAGTATTGTTCTTAGGGTTTGTGTTCCTTGCCCTGTGTTGAAATAACATCCATGGCCCTTGAATGCTGTAAAACCTCCCTTCTGGGAAAGGCACTCACCTTTCCCTGGGTCCTCTCGTCCGGTCTGGTTCGTGTTGCTATGCTAGAATAATATTTCCCAAACTCTCCATCTGCACGATCAATTAAGTTAGCGGCTAAAATCTGCCATCCAAGATGAGTCTCTGTTGTTTTTAGGAAGGAATTGGATTGATCTTTGTTGAAGCCAGGCTAGTCCAAATGTCACTCACTGTGGGGAGAAGTGCACTGCTGGGTCTGCTGCAGAAAATGAAGGGGTGAGTTCACTGGAGAGCACTCGGCGCATCAGCTTTAAAGCGATCCGGCATGAGGGTACCTTTGTTTCTAGCTGTTGTTGTTGTCTGTATGAGGGTAGGACTGAGAGGCTCCAAACGCCAGCATGGCCCTCTTGTACCAGGTCTTATGCAAACGCATGCTGACCATCAAGATGACTGTGATTGAAACAATAGATCAAAGAAGTGAAGAGTTCTCCAGCCTGTAGCTAAGAGGTAGGACAGATGGACTCTGTGAGATGATGAGGAAAGGAGCCGATCCCTGTCATAATTAAGTCCAGCGTTTCAGCCATGGGAGACTTTAACACTGCTCTGACCAGCAAGAGGCAAGTGGAACTGGAGTCTGGGTGAGGAGAGGCACTCAAGCCCTGCTTTCTTTAAAACACGAAGCCACATGTTATTCTTTGTTGGCAGTAGCTGAGGTTTTCCTGTCAGAGCAGTCAGCAATGGGGTAAGAGCAAGAATTCTGTTAACTAGAATAGATGATATGGGCCTTGAAGTGGTATAAAGTGTTAAAAAATGAGCTGAAGACAACTATCTGAAGAAGTGTTGTCACTTTACTGAGAAATTTGCATTGCCAGCTACTCCCAGTCCAAATATTAAAGCTGCTAAGGGTTTTTTTTTCAGCAACTGTAGCATGAATGGAAAAATTTTTAGAAGATGTGTTGAGAGTTTGTTCTTTTTTAAACACAGAGCTTTTGCTAGGGAGCCAGGTCATGAAAAGCAGCTAGAAAAAAACAACCAACCCTAAACCAAAGTCATCTGCTCTCATCCGAGAGGACCCAACAGTGAGGCACGAAACAATGCTAGGAAAAACCGAACCCGGGTTTGGGATTCTTTGGGTCAGACTGTAGTAGCAGTCAGTAACAAAGGAGCTGGTTCTGCTTTGTTTTGTGATGTTTGTTGGATTAAGCAATGTCCTGTGAAAACGTTGCCCCTCGGGCAATGGAGCACAGGTTTTTCCAGCATATGTTTAAATAATCTTATTTTTTGGGCTCTGCTGAAAAGGGAGAACGAAACGGTGCCACAGGGTACCCTGAATGCTGGCCTGCTCCCTCAGACTTGCCAAAGACAAGAGAGGAGTTGTTCAAAGATTTAATGCGTGCTGCTCCCTCGTCTCAAACATGCGCTGGTGTCTGCTGGAGGACTGTTAGGTGAGGGCTGTGTGTCTGTCCAGTTAGGTAACCTGGAGTGTCATCCACGTTGCTTAAGTCAGTTGAATCAGAGTAATTCTGGGCTTGTAGCTATTTAACCACAAGTGAAAACTGGCCTGTAAGTGGTTGTTAACAGAGCAGGAATGTGTTTATCTCTTCCATTTGGGCATGTTTCCTATTCATGGAATGATTTAGGTTGGAAGGGAGCACTGAGATTACCCGTCCCAACCCCCTGCTGTGGGCAGACACCTCTCACCAGACCAGGCTGCCCAGAGCCCCATCCAACCTGGCCTTGAGCACTTCCAGGGTTGGAGCAGCCCCGAACTCCTTGGGTAACCTGTTCCAGGGCCACAGCACCCTCACAAGGAGCAATTGCTTCCTAAAACCTCATCCTAATCTCCCCTCTTTGCACCCCCCCCCCCCCCCCCCCGC
>VZRI01008067.1:381348-450651 GCA_013397515.1 Upupa epops
TCACTAGAGCTCCTCTTAAGGAGTGATTATGCCTTATGACAGTCTGCATTAATGATGAGTTTCTCCTTCTGCATGATGTGACCAATCTTCTGTGAACTCATGGGCTGTTCCAACCAGATTTGATCGTGGCCTGGAACACGTTAAGCATCAGTGAGGGGCTCAAAAGTGGGTGGCTGGGGAGAAGAAAGATATCCAGGTTTGCAGGATCCAGGACTTGGTGCCTATCTGGACATCAGTTGATTGTGGAAGGAACCCTGAGTTGCAGGTGCCCAAGGGATCTGCTCCTTGCAGATCTATTTCTCTGTAAGGAGACAAGATCTGTTGGTCCAAACAAATTCAGCTTCTTCTCACAGTTGAAAATGGTGTTGCGTTTTCAAGACAAGCACTGCTTTCTGCCTGAGAGAGTGCTTAGGGCTGCACACACTGCTGCTGCAGTTCTGTAATGTCAGAGCTGATCTCAGCAGCAAACCATCTGCAGTGGGAAGTCCCCACCATGCCTTCCCTCTGCTGCTTTACTTCACCCCTGCCCCACTGTACTCTGCTGCCTCTCTGTGAACTCCAGCCCTCACCACTTTTCCAAGCTCTTCGCTTTAGCTGGCTGCTTTTCTGCCAGGTCAGTCAGGTGAATCAGCACACAGAGGTGGAAGGAGATGCTCTCTCCCACCTACCCACCAGTTTCACAGAGCCAGACCCCAGTTTCCAGCTTGACAAGGCACTCACATGGTCTCTCAGTCCCCTCCACTGACCTAGGAATGGGGACTGGAACAACTCGATTCTGCAGTCCGTGTTTATGGTTAGTTTGAACAGAATCCAACAGGGAGAGCTCTGGGATTGGTTTCTCCTCTACCTGCTTGTCATTTCACAGCAGTTGCCAGAGCCTGCCCTGCTGTAGCTTTAATTTGAAAAACCTGAATTGGTGTCAAACCCGCAGCTCCTCCACTGTCCTCAGAAATGGTTCAGGTTCTAACTCGAGCGCTAACAGCAGAAACAGATTTGTTACCAACAGAAGCAGTAAGAGGCAGGGGGGAAAGCATCCAGGTTTCCATGTGCTCAGTGCCCTCGTGGCTGGAAAAGCATCTCGTCGATGCTTGTGAGATGGTGGAATAAAGAACGCTGTGACCCTGAAACATCAACCCAACCCCACACATCCATGTTGTGCTGTTTGTGTGGTGTCTGTGCGTGGCACTTGCCCTAGCAATGCATCCTCTGGTTTGCCTAAATCCTTTACTGGTGGGTTCAATGGTTTTAACTGATTTCCTCTGCACAGTGAAACTGCAGCAGCACCTCTCTCTTTTATTCAGGGAGCAATATAGTGCTTGTAGCTAATTTTAACATCTCTGTTCCTGTGCACTGAGAGTGAAAAGATTCTGCCTGCCTGATGGAAAACAGCAGTGAGTTCAAATCAGATTAAACTCGAGTCTGTAGGGTAATTTTTATTGCGATGGGAGAAGCATTCAGAAGAAACGATTGTACCAAACCCACAGCTAAGGCGAAGAAAAGTACCTACCGAAAGGTCTTGATTAGGAGTCCATGCTCTCATTTTCAAAAGAGCTTTAATTTCTCTGCTGACCAGCAATCCTTGGGCACCTACAAGTGAGGTCTTGTCGTGTGGAGCTCATTAGAGCTTTGGGATGGAGTCTAAGAGCTGCTGCTCAGCTTGCTTTGTAGTAATGGCAAATCCACGGCTCAGGTGCTGTGTCCTGCTGTCTGTCTGCAGGATGGGAAGCTCTCCTGGTCCTGGTGACCCAGCTCCAGTAAATGGCTTGTCCTACAACAGCAGCCTCACCACCCAGTTTCCCAGCCATCCTGCCAGCTTTGGGCCCTTCCAATCCAGTTCAGTCTATGATCCTGGGATCTTTCAAAGAAGGTGCCTACCATGTAGCTCAAGGTCATTGTCGCAGTCCTGCCTCAAGGACTTCTGACTCTAATTGTATTCCCTGTCCTCTTACTCTGTTTTCCGAGTTGGCCCACCTTTGTTAAACAGCCGTATTAACTCCATCAACAAGTAAACCATTAAACGAGGAGTCCTGCAGCTCCAGTATGAAACTGTGATTCATACGGGAAGTGGTTTTTCTTCTTTGTTTTAATGGAAACAGCCTCAGCAGCTCACAGGCACAAAACCCCACACATGGAAAATGCGCGTAAGCTGTTTGCGCTTCAGCTTTGAGGAAAATGTTTATGTTGTGCCATGGGTAATACAAATTAAATTATTGTTAAATCCCCAAATGATTTTTGTTGTTGTTGTTTGAAAATCAGGCAGAGAACAGAAAAGGAACTTATTGAAATGATTTGTTGTTTTGATTTACAGCCATGGAAGGGAATGGCGTTTTGGGGCTCTCTGTGTGTGTGTGTGTCTGGCTGCGGGCTGCTCGCGTTTCTGTGGTTAGGATATAAGGTTACTCCTGGGAGAAAATGCTGAATGATCTGATGTCACAGTTTAAACAGTCACTGACCAGTCAGGCTTTGCTATCCTGTGTACAAAAGCGGGCAGCACAATAACCTTGACTCCTCCGCAGCCTGATCCTCGTAAATGCACTTCAGCACATTCCTGCTCGCATTTCCCTAAAGCTTCTGAAATTTACATTGAATTTCTGAATGAGCAGAGCACAAATGATGTGCAATTTATTTCATACGTGTTCTACCTATATTGCTTCCAGAACTACTAGTTTTGCTTTAAAGAATAGCTCTTTCCAGATGTACGATGCTGACGGGCTGGAATGTCGATGTGCCCTTCTTCTTCCCCATTTGTGAATCCCAAATTCAATTCAGCTTTGTGGGAAGCCAACTGGAGTCACTTTTTTCAATCCAGAAGTTCAAGTACAGTTTATTTGGGCCGACTTGTTTCTGTTCAAGAGAGATGGGTAACATTTCTAAGGGCTGTTTTACTCGCTGTCTTTGTAGCTCCTAGAATCACCAGGGAATAAGGTTCTAACAGCGCTATTGATATGAAAAACAGAGGAGATATCATTATTTGGAACAATCTAAGCTTCTTACTCCTCCCTTGTCTCTACTACTATCCATCTGCAGTGGGCTTGGTGACTTTATTGCTTATATGGAAAGTTATACCAGGAGAAATTGGAGAGTCTTGTTCGTTTATAGAGCACATAAAGGTGAAGCTGAGGGTTCAGGTGTCTTGTAGATAAGTTAAAGAAATGCTGAAAATAGCAAAAACTACTGCTCTGTATGAAACCAGACAATATTTAACCAAAGGTCAAAGCAATCTGTGCCACTACCTTTGCTTCTTGCCAGAGACCCTTTCCTGGACTGGTGAGAGGTGTCTGTGCCCATGGCAGGGGGTTGGAATTGGATAATCTCTGAGATCCCTTCCAACCTAAACTATTTTATGATGATTCTCTCGACTAAAGTTGTCAGATTCTTTGCTGTGTTACAAGCTCAGGTTTTGTTCATTGCTTGTGGCTGCTTTTCTCTGCACTCACACACAATGAAAACTTCCTTTTCTGTAAGGTCACTGAAATTTTCTCATGAGTGCAGTAACTTAGGATCTTCAGAAAATTCAGACTTTTCCAAAATTTCAGTTTAATGGGGAACAAACTCCTTAAACTTTGGCACTTGCAGTCATCNCAGAGCTGGAGCTGTGCGTTATGGTCGAAGTTTTCTTTCTTAATTTTTTTTTCCATTCTAGTTTTCTGGAAGTTTTAAATCTGCCTTTACAAGTTCACTGAGAGACACACTGAGAAAGTTCTCATGTACCTTCTTACCCAGGTGTGCTCTCATGTAGTGTTTTAAGGAGCTTCGGTGTTCTTTTTGGGTGTTATGATAGAATCACAGACTAGGTTAGGTTGGAAGGGACCTCAGAGATCATCCAGTCCCAACCCCCTGCCATGGGCAGGGACACCTCTCACCAGACCAGGTGGCCTGGAGCCCCATCCAACCTGGCCTTGGATGCTTCTAGGAACAGAGCAGCCACAGCCTGTCTGGGCATCCTGTTCCAGTGCATCAGCACCCTCGCAGGGAGGAATTTTCTCCTGAGATATCACCTAAATTTCCTCTCTTCTAGCTTGAAACCATCCCCCCTGTCCTGTCATTAGATGCTCTAGTAGAAAGTTCTTCTCCATCTTCCCTCCCTCCCTCCTNAGTAATATCAACTACGAGAAGACCATGCCAGACAAAGCACTGCCGTGGGAATAATGGAAGGCTTCCTTTCCGTTCTGTGTTTGCTGTACCTATGAAACTAGGAGACTGGCAGAGCTGGAGCTGTGCGTTATGGTCGAAGTTTTCTTTCTTAATTTTTTTTTCCATTCTAGTTTTCTGGAAGTTTTAAATCTGCCTTTACAAGTTCACTGAGAGACACACTGAGAAAGTTCTCATGTACCTTCTTACCCAGGTGTGCTCTCATGTAGTGTTTTAAGGAGCTTCGGTGTTCTTTTTGGGTGTTATGATAGAATCACAGACTAGGTTAGGTTGGAAGGGACCTCAGAGATCATCCAGTCCCAACCCCCTGCCATGGGCAGGGACACCTCTCACCAGACCAGGTGGCCTGGAGCCCCATTCAACCTGGCCTGGGATGCTTCTAGGAACAGAGCAGCCACAGCCTGTCTGGGCATCCTGTTCCAGTGCATCAGCACCCTCGCAGGGAGGAATTTTCTCCTGAGATATCACCTAAATTTCCTCTCTTCTAGCTTGAAACCATCCCCCCTGTCCTGTCATTAGATGCTCTAGTAGAAAGTTCTTCTCCATCTTCCCTCCCTCCCTCCTTTTCCTGGACTCGCTTAGTCTTTTCTTAAACAGGAAGGTTGTTTTGATTTCTTTTTGTTTTCTTTCCCTCTGCCTGCACCCTCCCATGGACTTGGACTAGCAAAACCAAGAGGTTTTGTCTCTCTAATCACACATTGTTAACAATGACGAGAAGTGTAATTAGCTTCATAACCAGATGATATCATGAATCACAATCTCTCCGGTGTTTAATTCCATTGTCTGTGAGTCCAGACAGCTACCCGCAACTGCCAAATACAGAAATGTTTGCAGGTCTGCTACTGGTTTCCAAGCGAGATTGTTAAAGGTTTGAAGTCATCACCTTACTATAGCAAAGATTCAGTCACTCTAAAATCATCATGTGTCCAAGAATCAACCTTGGGTTTTGATAGGAAGGGTTTTTATCTAAAACCAACTTGATTTAGGGTAAATTCTTGTTCTCTGCAAAGTTGAAAGCTCTGCCCCTTTAGCAGGCACGGGAGAGTCTAGCCTGCTGGATTCACTGCCTGAACAAGGCTGAGTGGGTTGGATAAAGCCTAATGAATTAAGCATTTGAAAAGTCAACTGGTGTTTTAAATAGCAGCTTTGGATGTGGTCATTCACTTGAGACCTGAACCGGTGCGGTAGGCCACTGGTGCAGCCTCCAGCTGTTAAGAACAAGGGTCAAATCTTGATGCCATGGCAATGAACAACACAAGTCCTACGGATCTCAGAAGGGTGCTGTGTTTTGAACCAGCATCCAGCTTCCCCCTCTCCCCCCTCCCTTGCCAAAGCAGACTCTAAACGCAAAGAATTGCATGGAAGAGCATAGGAGAGACTTTTTCATGAGTTAATCAGAGGAGCCACTTCATAAACACAAACACAATAATGAGGGCTTACTCACTCTTCAGGGGATTTTTATGTCTTCAGTTTTGCCAGACGCAAAGTTGAATACAAGGAGGATGCAGAAGGCTATAGAAAGAAGGATCTTGGCTACTCCTAGACTGTGCAGTGAATCCAAGCTCCCAAGTTAGTGAGTTTTTAAGTGTTATTTGTCCAAGGGGAAATATCAGAGAGAAGCACAGCACTGTAATGGAAGAGTAAGTGGACCCAGATCAACGGGAAGGAAGTTTGTTGTGATTCCGTGAAGCTTTATTTGCCAAAACCTTGCTTGTACCGCAGACGTTTCCCTAGGTGCCTTGAGGAGGAGAAGCGACGCTCCTCCCATCCCAGTTTCCTAGAAGTGGCTGAAAGCTTAAAGATTTCTACGTGCAGCAATTTTTTATTCCCCCCTCCCAACAGATCTGTTTTTCAACTGGAAATTTTTCTTCCTTTCTCTTCACCAAACCCTTTTACAGTTCCTTGCCACTGGGGGCAACCTAATCTAGATATTGAGGTGGCCAGAGCTGCTTATGCTTTGCAGCCCCTCCTTGTAGAGCTGCTTACACTTCAACCATCTATCTTAAAAGAAACAATACTATAAGACCAGGTAAATTGTGTTTCAGTAGAAAATGGGAAGATATTTATCTCCGAGTAAGAAGGAAAGATGATAGCAACCTCAAGATTTAAATTGATCCGAGTATACGATGCTAAAGATCCTAAATGGTTTCAAATTGCGGAAGATTATCTCGTAATTTGTATATATTGCTTCTGTAGGCTGCTGAGGAAGCTAATTGCGATACATCCTGTGGTTAAGTTATCATCTTTCTCAATGACTGAAGACCATAATTTTATCTTTAGGTGAGTTTAATGCTACCCGGCTGTTCCGTTCATTTGTATGCTGCAGCGGTGCTGAGGAGCCTCCTCTCATCCCCTCTGTAATTTATGTTAGCCGACCAGGTTAGTAGACGATTCACCTCTCTGAAATTACTGTACAGGAAACAAGCTCAAGCTCCCCAGCTTCTCGGGCATTTTGTGTATGTGTGTGGCCAGTGAACACTGACTGAGGCCGCATCCAGGCTCTTGGGTTGCGTTTACGTAGGGTTTGACCTGACTGCATGTTGATAAATGGCTAACTATGCGATCCCAGACAGGTGCTTATTAACCGGGCACGCAGCTCTAGTGGGGGTGAGGTGTCCCTGTGGTGGAGGGGAAAGTAGGCTGTTTCAAACAGCAGTTGTCTTGCTGCATAGTGACTCCATAAGGCCAACACACTGGTGAGGAAATGAGATTGCTGCCAGCCTCTGAGTGCCCTCTGCTCAGCCACGGGACGGTTGGCACCTGGAGGAGTAGTCACACACACTGGCTTTGCTCCAGACTTGTGTCTTAAACTGGGCTAAATACAGATCAGTGAGACGGCCAGGGAAACAGAAGTCTCCTTAAGCAGAAGATTAAAGGAAACAATGGAAGGATTTGGATGGACTTGATGATCTTAAAGGTCTCTTCCAATCAAAAAGATTCTGTGTTTTCTTATCTAATGCCTGTGACAGACCAGGGCAGTCCTGTGTGAGTAGGATCCAGTTAGATAGTTGAGGGCAATAGGTTCTTCTGCTACCTTGTGCTCTTTTCCTTATGAAACGCTATCACAGCTCTTTCCTAGCACATGCTTGGGTCTCTCATGTGTGGTAGTATTTTCTTGGCTTGCTAGGGTGAAGAGTGTGTGTGGGAGATGATAAGAGAAGGATGCACATAGCTAGAAAGAAAGGCCAGCAGGACATGAATTCCAGCTGTGTTAAAAATGTCTGTGGACTCAGAAAATACTCCAAGCAAACCCCACACAAACACAAAACCCAAGCCTGATGGCACACATCTAGATTACTGAAACACTCACACTTCAGTCTTCTATTTCTGACTAGCCTAAGTGAGATAACAAGGCAATTTTAGGATGAGTTTACAGGGGAAGTGGAACCAAACCCCCGCATCTGAGTCCAGCCTCCAAAAACTTGAGGAGTATTTAACTTGGGCTTAGGCCTAACTTCAGATTGGGTGAAACTGCACGTTGTCTCCAGGAGTTTGCTGTTATTCATGCTAATTAAAGGATAGATGTCAGGGCTTGTTTCTATTCAGCAACAAAAGATAAAGGAAACTCTTTTCAGGGCTCTTCTTAAAGTCAGCGATGAGATCTGATGTCAACACACTGGAGCAGATGTTGGGCAGGAATATCGCTGGGCATGAGGCTGAGACGATTAGGCTGGGTAAGAGGGAGTTTGTAGTGTGAAGGTGGCCTGAAATTTGGGCTGCTGGGTGTTGAGGTGTGAGCAGGAGATGGATGGTGGGACAAGGAGAGGGAGATGACCAAGGGATGTTCATTCTTGGCACAGGTACTGGCTGGGCTGCTCTTGGACAACTTCTTGAGAGGAGTAATGAGAACACTTCCCCACCCTGGTGGGGGGATAGGGCTAGGCAATCTTTTGAGGTTCCTTCCAACCCCTAACATTCTGTGATTCCCACATCTGGAAGCAGGTACCAGATCTCCAAGCTGGTGGAGGGAAGCTTGTGAGTCTCTGTGGGTCCACATAGGTGGCATCCCTGTAGCAGAGTAGGCTATTAACTGCACTTTCAGCCAAGCTCTGCCGTTTGGGTTGTGACACAGTGGTTGGAGGAGAGGGAAGCAGAGCACCAGCCCTGCACCACACGTTTTGGCTCGCGGTCGTGCTCTCTTGCATTTTATGAAATCCATTCTGTCGTGGTATTTTGCGCGTTCGTGTTCTGCGTAAGTTAGAGAGCATTAGACGTCTTACAAAAATAACTTAGAATTTTTCCTGATCCATGAAGAACCCCATCCATGCTTTATCTGGTACAGATGGAAAAACTACATATGGAGAAGTCAGATCTATTAATTAGTTTATAGGCACCAAGTCCCCTAAAGAGTGCCACGGATCCATGTGTTATTCTTAAGAGCTGTCTGAAGTACTTGCACTGAATAATTTATTTCAATTTAGTCCCGTTTCTGCTGTTAATTATCCAAGATCAGACTTTGCTTTTGGGGATTTTTTTTTTGTGCGTTTGCTGCGTTCTTTAAACCGTTCTCCCCACTTACCTAAACTCACTGAAACGCTTTCAGAATATTTTTCAACCTCCTGAGGTATTCAACCCATCAACCCTCATTGACTGCGCTCTGTTGTCTTGAAGGCGTGATAAGATGATTACGAACTTCTGTTGTTTTTAATCCTTCAGTCATTATTTAAATCCTAGGAGAAGGAAGAAAAGGGGGAGGAAAATAGGAGAATCAGAAAATGAGCCACATGGGAACCCTGAACATTCATACTTTTTATTTCATCTTTGTTTGAGGACCCAGGCTAAGCATCTGGCTCTGCTGTGCCAGGAAAAGAGGGTCAGACAGCAAGATAGCACCTTCTCAGTGTTGGAGAGGGGTAGGGTTGGCCAGGTAGCAGCCCATGATGGGACCTGCAAGCTCTGGTGACTTTTCCCTGGGTCAAGCAACTTCAGACTCTGCTGTGGGATACAAGTGAGACAAGAAGGGCTGGGGTGATAGGTTGGGGAAGAAATTGGGCAAACAGGGAGTAGCTGCTTTTTTGGCTGTGAATTATTTTGCGTGTGAGGCTTTGTCTCGCCTGTTTATAAAATAACACCAGCCAAACGCGTGGTCTGTGTAAACCTTTGTATGGCGATGCAGCAGGGTAATCTGATCTGCTTGGCTCCCTCATTGAATCACTGCAGATTTTCCATGCTAAATTAGAATTATTCACCTTCCCTATGCAGAAATGATTTTTCAGCACTTTTAATGCCTCTGCTGTTGTGTGCTGTAGTCACAGTAGTCCTTCGGGAAGAGCCATCCAGAAAAGCTAAATTAAACTCTGCTGGAATCTGTGGCTCTTTACTACTGTGTGTGTGTGTGATTCTCCTCCAAACCTAGCACTGGTTGCAATTCAGCTGTCAAAATACCTTTTGTAATCTGGCTGCGATGCTGGACAGAGAAGAGAAACAAGGAGGACTGGAGAAAAAATGTCTGTAACCATGTGTCTCCCAGAGGACCTCAAAGGAGAAAGGTGCCTTTCCCAGGATTAGATAGGGAATCTGAGGCAGCACTGGACTTTGAACCCAGTTCTCCCACTATGTTGCCACCAAACAGAACGTAGAAGTGCTTTTGGACAATGAAAATTCAAAGTCATTCACAACCGTGTGTGAGAAAATACTTGCAGGCACATCCTCTCACTCCCTCCTCTCTGTCAGTACTATGTGTCGTGTTTGGGACTGTAAGAGCTGAAAGATTTATTTAGCTGTAGGAGCTTTATTTATTTATTTAGGCAGCTCCCTCTGGTTACTATTTCTGTCGCTGTGCACTTCCATGTTCCAGGAATTCAGTGAAACGCAGTGCGTTGGTGCACAACCGATGCGTAAGCGAGTCGGCATTGCATTGGGCGTTGATTAGGTCAGGCTTTAATTATGTTTCCTCTACGTGGTTGTTATGGCAGGCAGCAGGTTCTGCTGTGATTTGGCACCGGGCTGTTTGGGTTACAGCCAGTCCTTGTACACAAAGGCTCTGTTGATAGAGCTGTGATAAGGACTAAGGGAAGATAAGGGTTATGCTTTGGCCCAATGGCTTGACCTTGCTCTTGTTGAGCCAACAGCAGGAGCCCAACTGATTTCAAAGTGACTGGGATGCGTTAATGCACTTTCTTTCCCGAGCGCTGGGTGCAGGCAGATGGGAGGGACTGCTGAGTGCAGTTTGTTGACAGACAGGTGCCCGTTGTTGCGAGGATCATTCCTCCTTTTGGCACAGCAGCTCTGTGTACCCGTGTTTTCTGTGTGAACGCGATGTTTTGGCAATCCTGGAGATGGAAGTTCCTTGCACCGGGCGTCTGGCTTGGCGTGGTTCTCATTTACAACTTACCACGTGGTGCTCGTGTATCAGAAGGAAGGTCTGAGACACTGGTGAGTGTTCACCAAGGCTGCTAATCCTCTCAGGCTGTAGCCACGCAGTTGAGTTTGGTATTCTCATCACCTAAATTCCTAAACGTACTTCTAAGGCACATTCCCTTCTAACACAAGCTGCCCAAACATCTGTGGCGAGACTGAGGAAAACATGGAGAAAAAGACCCGAAGATGAATATTTCAGCAGAAACGTGGGAAGGAAGGCAATGTAGCTCACGCAAAACCTTCTGTAGTGTATGCCATAAATTAACACAATATAAATTTATACATATTTACACCACATAGACTAAAATATATAAATCCTCAATACTCAGCCTTCTGTAGTAGGTGTAAGCAAGCAGTCCATATGTTTAGCTGATTTCTGGGGAGCTCGAGGGAACAAAATGTATCTTTGTGGAACTTTTTTGATATTAAGGAGATGATAAACTAGGGTAATCAGTGCCGTTCTCAAAATGGGCTGTCTTTTCTGCAGGCTGGAAACAGACTGCTATCTCCTGATTTGCTACCCGAGGCTCTAATTCAGCCACGTGCAACGTTTGAGCGTGTGATCAGCCCTGTTGGTGGTGAAGGCCTGAAGTCCATCTCTCACTGGATTTGCTCAGCTTCAGGCTGCACGAGTCCATTTTTCTCTGGAATTTTGCAGTTTCATTGTGCATACAAATATCAGCGACCAGGGTTTCCTTTCCCACTGCTTTACACATGTTCTAGACCAGTTTGTCCAGTTGTGCAGTAGAGAGTTGGATCTCTAACGCTTGTATCTGCTGCTTTTAAAATAAGGAGATAAGTTTTTGCGGTGGTTTAATGTATGGGACCTGAAACGTTGGGAAATGCCGTAGTTGGGGTTGGGGGGAATTGTGTGGCTCGCGAGCGATATTTTGTGGTTTCTACATCTGAAATGTTGGGGAAACTTCCATGGCTCAGAGGCGCTGAAAGAGGGAAAATGAGGAGAATGAAAGAAATGAAAGAAAATGGAGAAAAGGAGATGGAGAGATTGTGAGGTCTCTGACAAACTGACCTGTCACTTGTTCTTTGGTACAGGGGCAGTGGGGTTATCTGCAGCCTCTGATTCTGGCCACCTCCTCATACAAGCACCTATGATAGCCTAGCGTATCTGGAGAGGGAAAGAAGCACTTGCAGAGTGCTGTAGAGTTTTATGGTGCTGCTGTATCAGCATCCAGGCTCTACTTCCCCAGCTGTTAAAAAATGCCTCCAGAAAAATCTCATTGGGTCCAACATGAGGAGTCCCAGAGGAACGAATTTCAACCCTGCAGGCTCAAGACTTGGGCTTTCAGCTGACTGCATACAGAGGTCCTTTGTCTGAGAGTCGTCCACATTGGAACCCTTTGGAGTAGTTCGTGTCTGGCCTACAGGGAGAACCTGATGTGTAACCTCACATAGAGGACCCAGAACTGAGTGTCAAAGCAGAATCAGAAACTTCCCCCCCCACACACCGCACTCTTCCTATCTCACATCCTGTGCCAAAGCCTGGTCACAAGTGCCTCAGCCTGACTCTGTTACCTGTGTTTTGTTATGCTTTGCAATTCCATCCTGCGGGGAATCGGTGAGCAGCATGAGTTTATGTGGAAAAAGAATCCTTTGCGTTTTGCTTTTCCCCTTTAGTTGAGTTCCTCCCCTTTGTTTTGCTCTCTACGATTGTTACCGGATCGTTTAATTACATTGCCCTTTTTAATCCCTCGGTGCAGCCCAAGCAAGCTGCAAAGGAAAGGCAGCGTGTCACCTTCTGAAGCCACTAATTGTAGTACCGCAGGTGAGGCGAAAAACAGGCTGTTGTGCATTTGCTCTCAAGTTCTTTGCTGTTTAAATTGGGCAACAGCAGGAGAGAGAACAAAAGCTATTTCCTACCTGATGTTCTTGGAAATCTGTTCCCATTCTTCATGTCGGGCTGGTGTACCTGAGTATTTTAAAATAGGGACACATGAATGACACCGATACTCCACAGTGGAAATAACAGATCCTTTTGTATTCATTTCTACCGTTGCATGAGAGTTATGATAATCTGCTTCTTTCTCTAAATGGAAACCCTCCAGGGAAGTTTTGTGTACTCTAAATAGCATCTCTGTATGATCAGAGACTTGGCTTCATGTGCATGTAATGCATAATAGATAAAGATACCAGAATATAAATGCAGATTAGAGGTTAGTCAGTCAAGGCAGACACGTTTAGTGCAGGGGGCACGTAATAAAAATGCCAAACACCACAGCGTAGCTGCTGCCCTTGCTGGCAAACCTCCATGGTTTGCCAAAATGTGATTGCGATTCTGAGCAGCAAACGGGATCCATCGCATAAGTACCTACGGCTGAACCGTTTACTCTCCTTATGTGTGTGCCTAGCACATAATTACATTCCCTTCTCTAGCCTCGTTGCACTGCATTTCGTAGAGCTGCTTTGAAGTGATGTCAGTGCTGAAAAGAGTCTGCCTGCCAACAGAGATGGATGCAGATCTGCAGAAGAGTGTGTGCCTCCTTAAAACAACCCGTGCACATCCATTGATCAAACCCATTAGCAGCACTGGGGTACAAATAAGCAGCATTAATCTCTCTGCTCTGTCAAAAGGCCCCCAACTTAGCTTTAGTACCAAGAGATGTGTCTCAGCTTTGACTTTAGTAGGGTCAGTGGCTTCTTAGTTGGGTAAGTAATGTCTTGATCAGGAGTGGGCATGGAATCGTAGAGTCTTTTAGGTTGGAAAAGACCTTTAAGATCATTGACCCAGCTCTCCCAAGCCCACCACTCATGTCCTCGAGCATCTCAGCATTGATTTTGGCAGGACCAGTGACTTCTTGGATAAATAAACACCCTATTTTTTCTGTTTGTTCAAGAGGTGATCAGAGAACGGGTCTCTGCACGGGGGCTGTCCTCACTAAAATGTGATGCTCGGAGGAAAGCTGTTCATACACTAACCCTGGACTAATTCTTTGTGTAGCTGCTCTGCCTGTTCCCTTTCTAGTGGTAAGAAGGTACCCCAAACGGACTCACATAGAAGCACCTCTGTCATCTTACTTCTACTTGTGTCTCTTGTGAAAAGGAGGTTTTGTTTCTGTGGACTGTGTGGCAGCAGCACCAATGAGGTAGTTTCTGTATGGCCACGAACATCCTGTCCCGAGTATGGAGGGATAAAGGTGTTCCTCTGCTTAGGGACAGTTATGGTACAGCTCAAGGAGCAGGTGAGGGGGGAGAGGTTGGCTCGTTACTATTCTTAAACCTTTTCCTCATGCCCCAGTTGATGTTGTAGTGGAAACCACTTCGTATTTCTGGAGGAGAGGCTCTATAATAGGAAAATCAGTTCTTTTATGACCAATTGCAAGGCAACACACATCCACTCCTGCAGCAACAGCAGACAGGTGTGTTTTGTTTGACCCTGAGTACACGATACAGATGCAGACAAGCAGAGAACTTGACTGCTTTCTAGGGCTGCCTCACACTGGGCTCTTTTGAAACCCTAAGCCTGGATAAGTGCAAGTCCCAGTATCAGATATACAATGACCTACCTGTACATGCACAGCCTGCACACAGGTTCCTCTGGGGTTTTCTCCATCTACAAAACCGGTCTGGTTTGTAATCTCAAAAAAACCCCCGCTGCTGGTTTTGGTTTTCAGTTGCAACTTTTAGGCTTTGTTGAGGAGCTTGCACAGACGACTTTGGCACATCCACCTCAGAGCTTTGCCAGGATCTCCAGATCCTGCTGTTTAGAGCAAAAGCAGAGAATTGAGCTGGTGAGAAACTAAAGCAACCCAATGGCCAGGGCTCTCCTCTGCCGAGGGAAGCACTCTGGTGCTTTTGCTAGGGAATGGCTCATGGTAATTTTGTGCGTGATGATACTTTGTCCTTCTGTCAAAGCCGTTCATAACTGAAGGCAAGAAGCCAGAATGGCCTTTAAATCCCTTCATGCATGTAGACCCTGCTGCCAGCACATCTAGGAGGCCAAGTGCTGCCTTCAACAGTTCTTTATGGCCTCCACGGAAGTCCAGGGCTTGAATCTCGGAGAGGAATTTAGCAGCAACCCAGCAGATGTAAGAACCACAGCGTTTGTCTTCACCAAAACCCAGGAGCAGACAGATGGATTCTGGCTGGATTTGCCACCCAGAGAGGCAGCCCAAGAGCAGGGTCAGTTCCAGCAAAGAGGCTCTTGGTGCTAGCGCAGTCTGAAAGGCTGACGTCCATGATGGAAATGGGGTTTGTTTATGTGGCTGCAATCACCGGGTGCTTAAATCGTGTTTGAAGGTGGAGCTGTAGCTCATAGATCTTCTCAGAAAATTTCATCAGAACCTACCGCCCGCCCTGAGCTGCCGGTGGTTTTCCTATTGTGTGCGTGTACTGAAATCTCATTTTGAATCTTGATAAGCTTCTGGCTTTAATAACGTCCGAAGACCGCGAGTTCCTCAGCTTATTTATCATGCACTGAGTGGAAAAAGTTCCTTTTGTTAGTAAATCCCCTGCCTTTCAGTTTCCTCGAGTATCAGCTCGCATTGCATTTGTCTGAAGCGATAAAGGCGAATACCCCACTTAACCTCTCAACATCATAACCTGCTCCCTTTTGGAGTAATTTTGCTCTGCCTGTAGCACTGCAGAACTTGTAGAAATGCCACCTTTTAAGAGAAAACAACATAATCACTCTGTGTCTGTGTAACGAACGATCTCCGCTGCGTTCCACCCCCTAACAGCGTTGTGGGGTTGTTTTTTTCCTGTTGAGGGATGATGCCTTCTTCGATCGTTCTGACAAACTGCTGTTTTCTTGTAGCAAAATTGTTCAACATAGTGTTTTTACTGTTTTGTCAATAAGCAAAGGAAATAAAAACCTTATGGGATTTGAACAAGAACATTCACACTCCGTATGTGAGCGGCGTTTGAATTGGAGTGTGGTGGGGAAGCAGAGAGTAGTACGCAACCTGTTTACTGAGGCGCATGCCAGCAAGTGAGATTTCATTCCTTTGCTAAGATCTCACTTCAGACCCATTTGCTCTCTCTCCTTCCTTTCCACTGCTCCTTCACAATATCCATTACTGGATGGGGTTTTTTTTTATAATTGCTGGGTTTTAATTGAATTCCTTATATTTATTTTTTTAAAGTTTTTATAAAAAGTGATTTTCTCAACAGTGGCCTTAGAAGGTGAAATTAAGCGGTATCAGCTGTAGTATAATGCTTCTAGTAGGTTCTGCTGTTCCTTGGGGCATTATCAGGCAATTGGGAGCCCAGGGAATTGGAGAATGATTTAGATTGGAAGGAACCTCAGAGATCATCTAGTTCCAACACCCTGCCATGGACAGGGACACCTCTCACCAGATCAGGTGGCCCAGAGCCCCATTCAACCCAACGTTGAACACTTCCAGAGGTGGAGTAGCCACAGCCTCCCTGGGCAACCTGTTCCAGTGGTTCAGCACCTTCATAGGGAGGAATGTCTTCCTCAGAACCCATCCAAACACTCCCTCTTTTCATTTGTAACCACAGCAGGAATGGATCTGTGTTTGAGCCAAATACTTGGGGTGTCTCTGAGTTTAGCCCATGTCTACAACTACATTTCAGCTCTTGAGGAGTAGTTATTGAATGGTATTGAAACATGGGCTAGTGGAGCTATTCTTTAATTTTTCTCTAATTGCTCAAGGGAAAGATTGACTGTAACAAAGTCAAAGTTGATTCAAGCAAAGCATCTTATCTAATGCCTGCTAAGCCTGTGGAAGGCACTGCCACGAGCCTATCTGCAGATGGTTCTGAGCATGGAAAGATCTTTAAGGACTGCTTTAGACAGAATTTAAACCCTTTCAGAGGATTGTGAGTTCAAAACTAAATAACCCCCTCATTGATTAGCCATTGATTCCTGTGCACTGATTTCACTGCCCACCTCACGTTATGTTCCTTTCTCATCTCTGGCCGCTTGCTGAATTGAATAAATCCTGTGCCATCTGATACAGTGCTGAAATGTCAGTGTTTGCTATCAATTGTGAGTTTAGACCGGTTCAAGTTATGATAATTAGTCTATTTTAATGTCAGTGTTCCCTATCTGTTGAGACTGACACAGCTCCACCCACCTATTAATGAATATGTTAATTAACTCCTCTTAGGCACCTAAATATGGCTCTGGAGCCAGAGAAACAGTGACAGCTGATGGCCCTTCAGGGCATAAATGGTTTCTCACTCTGATCAATATTCTCCACTGCTGAAAAATGCTTCTTACTTTTTTGGACTTCCACTCACTTAACTCTCCCTCCGGCTGTTTGTGGTGCTGGAGAGCGACCAAGAGTTCAAGCCGTGGAGCCTTAAAAGCTGCCTTAATGACATCCCCAGAAAAATCATCTAATTCAGCTTTCGTCTTCAGACAGAAGGTCACAGGTCACAGATTTTGTTGTTAGGCAGCTTCCATTTCAACTCCCTTCCCCCCCCTTCCTGCCCCATCTAGCCGGGGGGTTAAAAGGCTGCTTAAAATACCCAGTTTCTTTCTCAATGCATCAGAAGTCTCAGATGCTCTGGGGATCAGGAGAAGCACAAAGCCAGCGTTCCAGCACTCGCAGTTCCAGATGGACCTGTTTCCTAATGCTGCTGATTTCAGCTTCACGGGTGGAACAAGCCCTGTCTGGAAGTGGTGTTTACACTTGGTTTGGGGTTAATGTGGTTCCATCACGTTGCTGGGTGGGCTCTTTGTAGAAGGTGGGTTGAGCTTTGGGTTGCTGCCTCTCTAGGCACCAAGGTCCTGTTCCTGCTGGGCATGGTGGTGTTCCCTCTGGCAGGAAGACATCTGCAGAAGGTTGTGAGGTGTAGATTTTTATTCCCATTGCTATAACCTGATGTTTCAAGAACACTGATCATGTCATAAATAGCTCTGACAACTTCAGAACTTCAGCCCTAGGGATCCCTACATCAAGGCATGCACACATGCCATGTGCTGTAGCTCATCCACCTCTGCACCCCAGAATGCTTCTCTCTGCTCTACCCTTCCTTCATGCAGTTGGTTTTTAATATCTATTACAACTCTCAATTCGTATAGCTGTGAAACAGCCTATGGAGCATAACTAGGACTTCTTGCTCTTTTATCCTGGCGGATAAATACCTTCAAAATGGTGTTGCTGGAGACATGAAATCGTTTTCCTGGATGATCCTATACAGGAAAGTTATAGGACTGGCAACACCACAGTTATTTACTCATTGCAAGCTACACTACTCGACTGTGTTTGGTGTTGGTCGCTCTTAGTCTGAAGTAACTGCTCTGCCATGAGAGAAGAGGTGTTAATTCCCTTCCTGGGCTGCGGCAGCCCAGGCTTTGAACAAAGACACTGTGTACACCAAGCTGTGGAAACTTCCAGGCTTCTAACTGGATATTGCACTATGGACAAAGATCTTGGGGGTCTCCTTTTGGTTATCTGGTTCATGTGAAAGTTAATTGGTGACTGGGAAAAGGCTCTGGAGATGAGTGTTTAGGGTTTCAGTGAACCTGATGGACACAGGAGGTTTTGGTCATTTTGTGCAGAGCTGACTTGTGTCTGGGCTGACAACTACGGGTGAAGGATCCGCAGATCCATAATTACTCAGATGTGAAATAAGGAAGATGATTCATTCAGGATGGCGGGGAGTGCCAGCAAAGGGAGCCAGGCTTTCTTGGCTGATACAGGCACGTTCATCGAGGAAGATGTTTGCTTTAGGGCTTGACTAGTCACACTTGAAGGCAACACATGATTTCTCATTTGGAGGAGGGAAGGGATAGCATGAAATATTTTCACAGTGGACAATGGGAACCCTTGTAGCTGGATCAGAGCACTGCAGTATCGTTTAGAACTGGGAAATGCAAAATCTCACATCTATAGGCTCTTGGTGTTGATCTCTGGGTTTTTTCCAGTGGGAGGGACCTTTAGTGCCAAGAGGCAGGCAGTGATTTCAAAATTTTGGCTCAGTAGACCTACTGGGGTAGGAGGTGGAAAAAGGTCATAGGATGAGAATACTGCAGTACTAGGAGAAAGAGGAACCCTGGAAGTCTTGTGTGGGTCACAGCAAAGGTACGGCTCGAATAATCCATAAATCTGAGCTGAGTGTTTCCAGCAGCAGTTGTTTCTCCTTTGGTGCTTCCAGCAAAACTCATAGTACTTTGTAGTTAAAACAGTGAAGCAGAGTGGAAGAAAGCTGCGTATTGCTCTCTGGAGAAAGTAATGAGGTGGTGTGGCTTCCTTACAAACCCCTCAGGTTTAGTTGTTACCTCAAGATGCCAGACCTCAAGGCAAAAGGCACTGGTCAGCCTGCAGCATTAAGAGACATGCACCAGTCTGAACACCCGAACAGGATGTTAACATTTGACCTTTTCTTGACGAGAGGAATTGAATGAGTGACCACAGATTGGGTGGTCAACAGCAGCCAGGCATTGCTAAAGCCAGGTTATCTTCCGGATAAAGCCCATTGCATGCTATTTGTATGAAGTAGAGTCTTACAAAGGCTCTTGCAAGGGTTCCTATGCTTGGTCATATTTTNCTGCATGCTATTTGTATGAGAGGCTCTTGCAAAGGTTCCTATGCTTGGTCATATTTTTGTTATGACTAAGAAGTTCCAGAGCAGCTGACGGCTTTGTTGAGAGTTTTATAGTACCTCTGACCACATTTAAAGTGTTACTTTGGAAAAGAATGCACATAAAATCCTAGGGACGTGTCCAGTCGCTCCCTTGCTCAAGTCGAGCATGTTGAAAGCCTGAAGAGGGGGAAATTGTTAAGGTACTCTAAAGTGAATAGCGTATAGTTCTGTATAGGAATAAATAGGTGACATACGTGGGGTGAATCATCCTGTACAATAGAAAACGTTGTCAGAACTGTAATCCACCTATTCTGTAAAGAGCTCGTAGGATGGGAGGGGTTGGAAAGGATCTCTGGAGATCATCTAGTCCAACCCCCATGAGATTGTTATCAGAGGTATTGGCATGAGTATCTAGGAGAACATTCAGGTAAAAGACGATCAGATACTGAGAGCTCATCTTGAAAACAAAACAGCTGTATTTTGTGTGTCTTTCTCTTCCTAGATTTGACTGAAAGTGTGAATGCGTGCAAAGCTGAAGACTTTTTGGAGCAACTTTATCTTCTTGAGTCCTGCAGCGTCTCTTCAACCAAAAAAATCTGATTTATACATGTGTAAGGTAGGTCAGAATCACTTTTGTACTTGTTCGTGTTGTGTCTGGCCATCAGGGTGATGAGACTTTACTAAACCCCATAAAAACCCTATTTAGTAGTAAGGAAAGCAACAAATGGAATGAGTTATGATCCACTCTTCTTTGTCTTAGAAACCACTTCCTTTCCTGAAAGCATCAGCCAAAAGGCACCAGTGACCAAACAGTATTGTTACAAGGGGAAATAATGGCATAAATTCCCCTCCTGAGCCCTGCTGTGGACACAGGGAATCCACGTGAAGTTAAGATCTGTATTCCCAAGGTTCGGATACGTTTGAATTCCTGGGTTTGGCAAACAACTGGTTTACTCATGTTTTTCTTGGAGATTTTTCCTGAGTGGGATTTTTCACTGTGACTCACGCAGGGTGAAGCGGTTTGGAGTGTGTGAAAGGCTTCCGGAACAGAACCGAGTCAAACTCTATAAATCCTAAACATATTAAAGGCCTGTTGTCTTTGAAATCCTATATAGATGTTCTCTGGGTGCCTACAACTCACAATTGATTCTTTCTTATTTTGTGTGTGTGGTCCAGCGTGGGGCAGAGCAGGGCTGCTTGGGAAAGGACTGAGGGAAACGCAGCTCAGTGGTTAAATGAGAAATGAATCAGGAAGGTGGGAAAAGTGGACTTTTTTCAACAAGTGGGGTATTTTTCTCAGCCAGCAGGGGAGCAGAATGAGCCCCTAACCAAACAGTTGAATGCTGGGCAAAATAGATAACTAAGTCACTCCATTAGCTTCTGTTCCTCTGCTCCGAGTCTGTGTGGCTCTAAATGGTGCATTAACACTTTTGGGGGCCTTTTCATTGTAGGGCAGTGACCAGAGACACCTCCCTGTTGTTTCATCAAGAAACTATTGCTTTCCTATAGTTTCCTGATGTTTTAAATTTTCATTTACAACCAAAGCAGCTGCCAGGCTCTGATCCTTGTGCATGGGCATCTCTAACATTCACTACTAAAATATTAAAACACAATATCCCATTGTGTTTAGGTAATGATGTTTTGCAGAGGAAAAAAACGCATTTACTCTTATTAAAAATATACTCATGGAGTGTTTGTAGCCAAGCAAAGGCTGCAGAAAACATCTCCTACTATACCAAACCCACCAGTGACGATGCCTTAGACTCTGAAATTTACTCTTTATCTTGAAAAGACATTGTCCCCCTGTCTCTGTGCAGGGGGTAATTGGGAGTGTCACAGCTTCTGCATTTGTCCATACCCTTGCAGTCTGGGAGACCCCCTCCCGGTTACTCTACCACCTTCTACCCAAAAGCCCCAAACATTTCCTGATTTCAACCAGGGGCAGAGCATAACTCGTGCTTGCTGGGTGCTTCAGATTAGCGGCTCTGAGGTTTTCTAGGTTGTATTTATTGTTTTTGGTTGTATTTATGTGATGAATTACTTTATAGCTCGCTGGGGCTTTTGGAGGTGGGAGGGTTGAGTTGTTTACATGCCGTGGGTTGATCGTGAACAGTTTCCCAGAGAATATTCAATATTCGCTGTTTCAGCTGGGTTGATTAGCTGTGAACACTTGCATATGCTGTGTGGCATAATTCCAGTCCCTGGATTCAATGAAACTTTGGCAGTATGGATTTTGAGCAGCACTGTTGGGGTCTGGAAGGCATCAGTTTAGTTCACTTCCCATTCACAAAGACAGAGAGAGGGGTAGGTCCCGTTCAGACACCAGTGACACTTCCCTCTTTCTCAGGTAGCTGTGCAGGCTCTCCCATAATAGGTTCATTTATGACCAGAGGAAACCTTGAGCAGTAAAGAGGTTGATGCTGCCACTTGCAGGGCTTACTCACATCTCGGAGGTGAAGCTCCGTAAGTGCATTAAGCAGGAGCAACAGTAGGATGCAATGGGATTAGGTAGAAACACCATAATGAACTCATCTACTTCTGCAGATGAAGATGGTATTCCAAACCCTCAAAGCACGTGTTACTCTTTGAACAGAGAGGGCTGCATTTGTTTGATGTCTCTGCAGTGTGATTGTCAGAGTAGTTGTGGAGAGGAGACACAGCAGTCAAGAAGAAGTTTGGTGGGTCCAAAGAGTTGGGAAGCAGAGCTGCCCAGCATATGCAAGTGTGCAGTGTTGTTGGGGACTGACACCACTCTTAATCCCCCCAAATCCCCAGATCATTGCCATGCCTTCAGTCCAACCAACCAGACATTCAGTGGGAGCTACCCACCGCAATCAGATTACCTGGGGATGTATTGGGATGTGTCTTCTGTGGGGGGCTACAAGACAGGGTCTAACTGACAAGTGAGCCAGCTCTAAGAGGGGGCAACTGAGATCAGCTTATTAGAATCAGCAATGTTCTCCTTATTGCGGTGCAGAGCTGGTTGCGTTTCCTTTTGTTCTTTCAACAGGTTAGTAATTACAGTTGCAGTAATTAGGCTTGATGGAGAGTATATAAGACGATAAATGGTTATTCTGTGCAGTAGTGGGGGATATTTGGTGCCAAGCTTATTATTTTCAGTCAAAGCTAATTATCTCTATTATAATACATGACTCTCTTTCTTGAATTATGAGTGGGAAACTGCTGAATAGATTTTTATTTTTTTTCAAAGTGCCCTCAACCACAGAGAGAAACGAAAATTAAAAACAATGAAAAGCTTGTTAGACAATGAGAAGGCTCATCTGTAAAGCTATTTCTGACTGATTTTTTTCCTCCTCTCTCTCTCTCATCTCCACTTATATAAATATCAAATGCTTATCACAAAATCAATCGTTGCACTACACACGATACAGGTATAAAAGTTGATAGTTGGGACTGGGAGTCACTGGAACACACAAGCTGACCCACAGGTGACCAAGGGATTTACAGATGTTCCTGTCGAGCACCTTTAAAAAAAATCCTGCCTGCCCAGAACTGGCATCTGGTTTGCTTGTACTGAGGGCCTGCCCTGGAAATCAGGGCAGGGAAAAGCTGTGAGCAATGTCAGAAGAGATTATACCCTCTGCCTGGTTTACCTTGATCGAGAAGGTCAGCGGAGAGAGCGCGACTGTGATTGGTAGGGTTTGTCTACCCTGCAGATGCTGCCCTGTCATTTATTAATAATGCAGTCATCCCTCCTCCGCTTACATCATGGTTTCAATTTGTAGCAGCGACAGGGCTGATCACCTTTCAAGTCTGAGCTAGCTTACAACATACCCTGAGTTTGCTTTGCCCCACACATCTGAATCAGGCTGTAACTTGACTCTCTGACTGGTGAAATGTGTGGGAGAGCTGCAGCTCTCTGCCAGCCACAGCCGCAGCTCAGCTGGCTTCCCAGCACCCCTTAGCATCACTGAATTGTCTAGGCTGGAGAAGACATTCAAGATCATGAAGTCCAACCATTCCCCCAGCTGTCCCAACCCACTGCTAAACCCTGTCCCAGAGCTCCAGATCTCCATGATTGTGAAACACATCCAGGGCTGGCGATTCAACCCCCTCCCTGGGCAGCCTGTGCCAAGGCCTGAGGACCCTTTCCAGGGAGAATTTTTTCTTATGCCCAACCTAAATTTCCCCTGGGGCAACTTGAGGCCATTTCCTCTTGTCCTGTCACTTGTTCCTTATGAGAAGAGATCAACCCTCACCTCTTTACATCCCACTTTTGGTAGTTGTAGACAACAATAAGGTGTCCTCTCAGCCTCCTTTTCTCCCCTTTCTGCCCCAGCCCTCCCCAGCTCACTCACACCTGAGTTTTCTTCCCATGAGATTCAGGGAGTGAGGCTGGGTGGAAGGAGGTGGTGCGTGACCACACTTCATCAGAACATATCTACAGGCCTTGTGAGTGTGGACAGCTGGCCCTGAGTGCTGAGGAGCTCTGTGCTCGTGTAGCCGTCACTGAAATACCCTCATCAGGCTGCTAGGGTGATTGATGGGGCAATGGAAGAGGCAGCTGTTCGCTGTTGAATGTAAATCCTCTTGTGTCAAGAAGGCACAGGGGGAATAGAAGCTGCCACGGTCTCCTGCTTTCCATCTCCCCTCTCCTTAATATTTAAAAATTGTCGTTCGTGGGTTTTTTTAGTTGAATTGAATTCCCTGCAGAAGAGAACCAGTAAAGCTTCCCTGCGTTTTCACAAGGCAGCTCTCCTTAGAAATTCTGGAGCGCGCTTCTCCATGTGCTACACAGCAGATGTTTGAAGCTGATGGGTGTTATGTGTTGCGTTTTGCGGTTCTTTAATACGTGCTGCTGAGAGACAAGCAGTGCAAAGAGGAACCGAGTTGCTAAGATGGATAACGTTTTCACAGCGTGAGTATTTGCCCATCTTTGGCTACTGTCAGTAAAACCACATCAACCCACCGCTGGGCATCTGCAATCTATGGCAAAAGCCGCTTGTCTCCCATTGCAAATTCCATCTACCTTCAGACTTAATTTTTCCAGCAGTCCCTTGTGCCACACGAACACTGTGAGAGGTTTTCTGCTTCTCACAGACTCCCAACCAGGCTTTCTCGGGTTTTGCTGGCTGTGCACAGAGGCTGCTGTGGTGACAGGAGTTACTGGTTTAAATTCATGGTGTGCATTTGGGATTGTGATCAAATTAAGTGTGATCTTATCAACTCTCTACCAGGAATGTACACTGGAGGTTTCTCTCTCTGTTAAGTTCATCATGGTGCTGTCCCAGATCTCAGGGCAGGTTAGTGATGGTGTTTCAAGAGCTGCTTTGCAGGGGTGACTAAGCACAGCCATAGCAAAGGGACCTTGGAAATTCAAACCCCTGATGTCTTTGAAAGTCCAACATGATGAAAATCATAGAATGGAAGGTCGGAAGGGACCTCAGAGATCATCCAGTGTCAACCCCATGCCATGGGCAGGGACAGACCAGGGTACCCAGAGCCCCATCCAGCCTGGCCTCGAACACTTCCAGGAATGGAGCAGCCACAACCTCAATCTTTCTTAGTTTGAAACCTACTCCCTCATCCTATCACTAGAGTGCCTGGTCAGAAGTCCCTCTCCACCTTTCCTGTAGCCCCTTCAGGTACTGGCAGCTGCTATAAGGTCCTCCCTGGAGTCTTTTCTTCTCCAGGCTGAAGAAACCCAAAAATCTGTGACTGTGATTCTGTGCAAGGTGTTTTCCACCAAACTGCTGATAGACCCTGTTAGGCAGTGGCCAATGCCCAATTAGAGTGGCAGAGAGAATAATTATCAAAGCAGACACCATTCAAAGGTGTTTCAGGCTTGATCATCATGTCATTGTCAACGAAGTTAGTTACTGGGTGAGGAAGAGTTTACATGGTTTAGCATTTGGTAACAGTTATTTGAATGAAAGAGGGTTGTAAAATAGGGCCGTGGACTGTCAATAGGCTAATAGGAGCTGTTTAGGGGCCACCATAAAGGCAACCACATGTAAAGCTATGACAACACCACCAGCTATTCTTTAGGTTGCATTTAAATAGGGATAGTAAAATATTTCTTGGAGATGCAGGAGAAGCAGAAGCCTCTTGACTCTCACAAGGCAGACAGAGCTATAGCAGAAACAGATGAAAGCAGAGACAGTTTTCACATAATCGGATCAAACATGTAGCACTCACTCCTTCGTTCCTTGGTCTGAGACTCCAAAATTTAGTAGCTAACAAGCAAATATTGTAAACCATGGTATTAGCTGATTAGATCTGGCACGAAGCGAAACTTCAGACTGGGATCTTGCAGTACCAGCGAGCAGGGAAAATCCATTAAACATACAGAGCAGTAACTCATGACTATAATTTTGTGTAGATGTGTCTGCAAACTATAACTCAGAAAGCCAAACTAACCCGTTTACAGCTGCAGACATCTCAAGTGAGCAGTTTTAGAATGCACTTAGCCCATTTTGTCTCTCCTTCGTAGCTGCAACTGGCTCGTTTTAAAGTGCATTGCTGTGGGAATGGATGGGTTTTATTATGCACATCCCTGTGCTATAAGAAGGAGAATGATTGGGTTTGTTTATGCCAGTCGCTGTTTGTTTGGCTGCGTGACAAGGGTTGCTACCAACAGAAGGGATGGAGCATGAGGTAATGACTGCGACTTAAGTGAGGACACTTGTCATACCTGTTTTTCGCTTGGCCCAAGCAGCAATGTCACGGCAGAGTCTACCGCCAAGCGTGTTTTGCTTTCATGTTTCCAAACCCTCAAGTTTAATGCAAGGTGATCTGTGATGTCTCTTATGGTTTTCTTTGCCCCTGAATTCAAAGCTCTGCTAGGATTGTGCTAAACTACTTGAGGCACTACTGAGAGTTGGAGGACAGTGCTCTGTGGACTAAGCACAGAGACCTTGTCTTGCAAAGTGATTTTATTTTTATTTATTTATTTTTAATCTGGAAGAAATTAATGCTCAGTCTTCTGCATACTCCCCTTGGTGAAGCTGTGCTGACTACTGATGATTTTCTTGTCCTTAGAATGCCTGGAAATGGTTTCCAGGATTAGCTGCT
The DNA here is from genome assembly GCA_013397515.1 of Upupa epops. NCBI lineage: Eukaryota > Metazoa > Chordata > Aves > Bucerotiformes > Upupidae > Upupa > Upupa epops. Next base: position 407,410 of record VZRI01008067.1, read on the forward strand.
CCATCACCTTCCGTGGGTTTTTCTTCTTGAAGCTAAGTGACTTTTGCTTTTCCCCTGTCTTCAGACACTCATCCCAGTCCCCCTGATTGATCAGAGGTGGTTATTGAAAGTGGCCTTGCAATGATATCTGCCAGCACCCTCAGCACTTAATGTGCATCCCATTGTGACCCAGTTTGCATGTCCAGTGTGCTTGAATATCCCCTGACCTTACCCTTTTCCATGAAGAGGACAACTTGCTGTTCCAGCCTTTTCCCTGATGGAACAACAGGCTTGTGTTTTCTCCAGACTTCCTTTAGTCACCTGTGAACTTACACAATTTTTTCTCGTTGTCTTCGATGTCCTTCACCAGATTCAATTTCATTTGCCTTTGGCTTTCCCAACTCTGTCCCCAGACGTTCAGAAAATACCTCCAGTGTTCTTCCCAGGTTGCCTGTCCTTCCTTCCACCCTCTCTTTGCTTCCTTTTTGTGTTTGAGTTTGGCTGGGAGCTACTTACTCATCCACACAGGCTTCCTGATGTATTTTTGGGATCAACCACTCTTCAGTTTGGAGGAGATGATCTTTGAATATTGAATCCTTTTCCCCAGGCCCCCTTTTCTCCAGGGCTTTATCACCTGAGAAGATATTTGAAGACCATCTCATGGTCTCTTCAGCCAAGGCTGACTTTGATTTTCACATCCCTAACAAGGGTTGTTGGTCTGTATGAAGCCTGCAAATGGAATGATGCTGTATGAAGTTGCCTATACTGCTAGGACAATCTTATGAGGGAAAAGAACTCTACTGATGATAAAGAATATTTATGTTAGTCTAGGATTGTGGAAGCATCTTCTCTCTTGAATACAGCTCTGCCAGCTGGAAAGTTTACTGCTAATAGAAGTCTTCTGTCTGGACACTTAGTACTCACAGTAGAGATTACTGTTCCTTCTGAGCTGTTGGCCTCTTGTAAACCTGTTCAAGTCAGGGTAAACTGAGTGAAGAAAGGTGAAATATTTAAGCATCTAAGCCAACCTTTCTCACTTTGCCTGGAACTCCCTCACCAACAGATCAGCTTGCTGTAACCTCTGGCAAGGGTGAGAGGCAGCTGGAAAGATCATCTTCAACTGGCCCAGCTAGATCTGAAAAAGGACTTCTATCTTTGGCTTTGTTCCCCTCTGGACATACTCTGCATATGACTAATTTGGTTTTTAAAAGAAACCCACAGAACGCTTACCCAGAGAATTCTGCTGCCACAGCATTCCTGCTAAGAGGAAGAACTGAGCTGCAGTCTTGCCTTGGTCTGGGAGGTGAGAAACCTGCTGCTATCTGCAATTACTGGCCTAACCTGGCCAAAGCAGGGAGGTTGTACAATGCATGAGAGAAATGCTGCTGGGGAGTAGGCTGCAACACCCACTGGGCAGTGACTTGGATCCCTGAACATGGCTGAGTGGTGAGCGGAGGAAGAGATACCATCTAAAGAAAGCAGAAAGTATGAAAAAGAGATGCTGACTAACCCCGAGCTTGTCAGACGCAAACATCAGAGGACCAGGGCTTTCTGGAAAGGTCTTAAGCCAGTGCTCTGTTCTTTGACTGACAAGAGATTTTAAGAAGGTGACGTTGTGACATAAAATCTTGGTTCCTGCACCCACATGGCCCATAAATGCTAGTTTCTTGTTTCTTCTGTAGCTGCAGCTTGCTGTCAGTTTCCTGAAGTTCTTAAGGTTTCAGTAGGTTCTAATTCAGGAGAGGCTGAGACTCCCTTGGTTGGGACTGTATCACAAGCAGGGTTGGTGGAACTAGACTCAGCTGCAGGAGAACTCTGCATGTCAGGGTGGCTGGATGGACAAGGGAATACCTGAGGAGTGTCTGCCAGACGTGAGCCAACAACCAAAGGCTCCTGAGGTAATGACAGATGTTACTACAGTTATTAAAACCCACGTTCTATAATAGTGGAAAATAAGCATAAAGGGCTCTCTTGTGAACCCAGGAGCTGAGGCTTATATGAAAGTAAGAAATAAAAGGAGAAGCAATAAGTATTAAGCCCTCTGAATAATAGCTCCAGCAAGTGAGTTGTACATTTCTGGATGTGTTGGAGTTTTTCCACAGATATTTCCTATGGAAAGAATTTATGAATCAAAGCATGAGAGCTGTCCAGGGAAGATTGGTCCCACATGGATACTGTTGCTGTTTTAACTCATCCAAATCTTCAAACCTATTCACTATGAACAGATTGTATTCATAAGTACAGGAAGCATTTGCATTTAGTAGAGCTAAATTAGCTGAAGCAGAAATTAACACACTCCTTGTAACGTATAACCAGAGAATGGAATGGTTGTATGGTCACAGTGAGACACTTAGAGGGAAAAGATGCAGCCAGCCAAGTTTTGTTCTTGGTTGGGGTTCCTGTAGGAGTGCAGCAGCACAGCGCTGAGCACAGCACAGCCAGGTTAATTTATTTTCTACGTGCATTAGCCTTTTGTGAGTTATTATTTCCTATTTACAAAGAAGGAAGAGCTGAAACCCATATTTATTTAGCATCGTGGAAAATGGCCAAGACTATTTACCCTGTCAGGACCCTGCTAGTGTACATTTGAGGGAGGAGGTAGCTGCCATTTATCACATTTTATTTTCAATAATGCTGCCTGGCTATTAGTGTATTTCCATTCTTTTCCTCATCAGAAAAAGCAAAGCAATACCATCCTCAGAACAGCTATTGCCTGAGACTGTGAGGTTATAAGCAACCTCAACAACCCTAGAAGTAAAATAAGAATAGAAGAGTTTGAGGGTACCTCCGCATTTTCAGATATGGTTAACTATTCACATCAATGCAACTCAAGACCTCGAGTTCTCTTGTAATTATCTTTCCTGTCATAAACATTTTGCAACCAGCTTATCTGTATTAGAAAAACTGTCGTTGTCTAAATGCATCAGATAACACACCTACGCTTGCAGGAAGATTAAGGGGGGGCAGAAATGCCACCAAAGTTTCATAATGCTGATGCAAATATCCAGAAATATCCTGAGTACTAGGATCTCAGTCGCTTCCCAGCTTCATCCTGGATGGATTCATTGAAGCACATCATCATGGTTTCAAGCTGGAAGAAGGGAGGTTTAGACTGGAAGTCTGGAGGAAATTCTTCACGATGAGGATGCTGACACGCTGGAACAGGTTGCCCAGGGAGGTTGTGGCTGTCCCCTCCCTGGAAGTGATCAAGGCTGGGCTGGATGGGACCTCGAGTGCCCTGGTCTGGTGGGGGGTGTCCCTGCTCATGGCAGGGCGGTTGAGACTGGATGATCTTTAAGGTCCCATCCAACCCGAACCATTCTATGAATCTATGAATCATGTTTATCACCAAAGCTTTGGCAAAGTAAATATACCTCACGTTACAGTTTTAGGATGTATTTTAATGCATTTATTCGTTTGCACTGCTGTCCCTATCATTACTGTTTGGGGTTGTCAGGTGAGGTGGAGAATTGTGCTGACGGGTTCAAGAGGAGGAATAATGGGATGGATTGAGCTTGCCTGCTGAAGCAGGGGAATTCAGTTCTGCTGAACTTTGGTTCCTCGTACACCAGGAAGCTGATCCCAAATGGCCTATTTTGATCTTCTCAGTGAAGTGACTTTTTATTGGTTGTCTGTAGGGCTGCATCATAGAATCATTAGGGATCAGAAGGGACCTTGAAAGATCATCCAGTCCAATCCCCCTGCCACAGCAGGATCACCCAGACCANTCAGCCTTTCCTCATAAGGGAGGTTCTCTACTTCCTTCACCATCTTTGTTGCTCTACGCTGGACACCTTCCAGCAGCTCTGTGTTGTTCTTGAACTGGGGGGGGCCAGAACTGGACACAATACTCCAGATGCAGTCTCACCAGTGAAGAGTAGAGGGGGAGAAGAACCTCCCTTGATCTGCTAACCACCTCTGTTCTGATCTCCCCCAGGATGCTGTTGGCCCTCTTGGCCACAAAAGCACATTGCTGGCTCAGAGTCATCCTGCTGTTCACTAAGACCCCCCAGGGCCCTTTCTCCTACACTGCTAGATATCCATGGGCCTAAATATCCCAGCGTGACTGGTGTAGAGAGGACCACTGCAGCGTGTCCTCCCGTGGTCCCCCAACTCATGTTCAGCATGTCTTATCAAAACAAGGGTCTTACATCTCTTCAAGAGGAAAAAATGAATCACAGAATCATAGAACGGCCAGGGTTGGGAGGGACGTTAGAGATCATCTAGTTCCAACCCCCCTGCCGTGAGCAAGGACATCTTCACTAGATCAGGTTACTCAGTGAAAAGGCTGCTGTGGCAGTATTTAATTCTTCCTATTGCACAAGGTGCAACCCAAAGATCTACCGTTCATCAGAGGTGTTTTAAAACCATAACCTCATTGTCCGTATTTGCTAACACTTGGAGAGAAACGTTGATCTTTCCTGAAAGTACCGAAGCAGATGGGAGCAGTGCGAACGCCAGAACATCCCTACAAATTCTCCTAACGTGAAACAGTTTTGGACAGTTCAGGACATCTGGAGTGAATATGGGAGAGGGAAATGAAAAATTTCTTGAATGTACTTAAAGGCTGAAATAGAATCGCAGTGGCGTAGAGATGCAGAAAGCCTGAATGAAACACATGCTTGCATATGGCAGAACGCTCCAAAGGAAGTCGGCCTGCTAGGAGCAGAGCTATTTTTAGGCTTCTAATGAAGAAAGCAGCTGTATTTGAGAAAGCCAGTCACTGACTGCTTGGAAAATCAGCTGGAACTCTTTCTGCATCCTGGTGTTCTCGGTCGCTAGAGGAAAATCTTATGTGTCAGCTCTTTCAGCCCTGGAGAACCTTAAATGGCAGTCGGCTTGGGGTTTGCAGCACAGTTGGGAGCTTCTCGGGAACACATTCACAGACTTCTTCGGAGCCTATGGTCACTCTGCGGTGACCAACCACTCCTGGAATGAGCATCACTTTAGGAGACAGCGAGGATCTGGCAGAGTCCTCTGAGATGTGCATTGAACACGGCATTGCATTCTGCCTTGTTTTGCTCTCTGCTGTTTCTTATGCAAAATTTATTTCCATTCTTAATTTCCCCAGAGCTTTGCTGGGGTGCAGCAGTCTGCCTGGTTTGTCATAAACTCTGTTTTCTTATCCATGGAGCACTTGTGTTAGAATCACAGAAAGGCTTGGATTGGAAGGGACCTCAGAGATCATCCAGTCCCAACCCCCTGGGGGACACTTCTCACCAGACCAGGTTGCCCACAGCCCCATCCAACCCGGCCTTGGACACTTCCAGGGATGGAGCAGCCACAGCCTCCCTGGGCAACCTGTTCCAGTGCCTCCACAGGGAGGAACTTCTTCCCAAGAGCTCATCTAAATCTCTCCTGGTTTAGCCTGAAAACATTTCCTGTTGTCCTATCATTACAGTCCCTTGTAAAAAGTCCCTCTCAAGTTTTCTTTTTTTCAGGCACTGGAAGCTGCTAGAAGGTCCCCCTGGAGCCTTATCTTCTCTAGGCTGAAGAGCCCCAATTCCCTCAGCCTGTCCCCATAGCAGAGGGGCTCTAGCCCTCTGATCATCCATATGGCCTCCTCTGGAGGTGTAGGAATGGGGGAGAGTGACTTCATTTTGCTGCTCTAGTGGAACTTGAATGTGAGAACTCTATGTGACAACATTGCACAGAGTAACCCTTTGGTAAGGGTTGGGGTTTAGTGGTGTGAAAGAGAGAGAGTGGTGTCTTTCTCTGTTATATTGCTGAGTTCACAAACGATCACAGTGGATTGTGTGTGTGTCCTGGCCTTGATGAGAATGGACAAAAGCTACTGCAAGGTCAGAACTAGTGACAGTGTTCATAGAATCATTAGGGGTCAGAAGGGACCTCGAAAGATCATCTAGTCCAATCCCCCTGCCACAGCAGGATCACCTAGACCAAGCTGCACAGGAACAGATCCAGGCGGGTCTGGAACGTCTCCAGAGAAGGAGACTCCACAACCCCCCTGGGCAGCCTGTTCCAGTGCTTCAGTACGGAAGAAGTTCCTGGTGATATTTATATGGAACCTCCTCTGTTCCAGCTTGTACCCGGTGCCCCTTGTCCTATCCCTAGACGATCTTGAGAAGAGCCTGGCTCCATCCTCCTGACACCCACCCCTCACATATTTATAGACATGAATCAGGTCACCCCTCAGCCTCCCTTTCTCCTAGCTAAAGAGACCCAGCTCCCTCAGCCTTTCCTCATAAGGGAGGTGCTCTACTTCCTTCATCATCTTCATTGCTCTACGCTGGACATCCTGCAGCATCTCTGTGTTGTTCTTGAACTGAGGGGCCCAGAACTGGACACAATACTCCAGATGAGGGAGGTCTCTCTAGTGCAGAGTAGAGGGGTACAGGAGACAGCTTGATGTTCCTGCTGACTTGAGAAAACATTTCTGAACCAGGTAGAAAAGACAAATCACAAAAGGCTGAACTGAGAGAAAAAGGGGGTTTAGCTTAAAGCCAGTGTTGGGAATGTGTTACAAAGCCTCTGCCTCACATGGCCTGGAATTTTTCAATAAGAGGATGAGATCAGTGAGGGAGAAGTTTAGTTTTGAAAACCTACTTCTGCAGCTGATCTCTCCATTTCCATCGATGGTCACCAGCAGGGATTGGATGAGATCTCAAAGGTGAGGTGAAGGCAGGGTATGCAGAAAGAAATACTGTGGGGAGGAAGCTGGGCTCTGTCGGCATCCCTGCCCCTGGGCAGCTTTGCAGGCTTCTCCAGTCGCATCAGCTTCCAGCCTTGTGTTTGGACCATGTAGACATTCTTCTGTTGCCTGTCGCTTGCTTTAACACGTGAAGCACCTCAGTGGGGAACTGTCTTGCACAAAGGTGCTTAAATGCTCAGAAATTGGGAAGCAGGGGCTGGGAGCTCCAAAAACATCCCAATCTCTCCTTTATTAGTAAAATGATGGTCTGGGGAAGAAGTTGATGCTCTCAGCCGTTTCCCACTTGTTTTGACAGCAGAGGGATCTCCTGGTGTTGCACGATGGGTTCCTACATCTGTTTGTGCTTGAGCAATAGAGTTTCAAAAGATCGCTTCTATTACAGGTATCGAAAAGGGGGGGAGATCATTGACCGAATTGCACAAGGGGCAATTACAGGAGTGTTTGCTCTGGCACAAATCAGGTGGCCTGGGGACAAGTGACCAGCACCTGGAGTGGACACAGAAGCCTCTCGCCCAGCTGTGGGGCAGCAGGTCTAACCACAGCCTGTGCTTTCCACCACAAACACCTGAAGTTTTGAAGCCGGTTTCAGTTGAACCTGCTTTGCATAACCCGTTCCTGTTTTCCCATTACTCATCCATCCCTTTGTTAGTAGCAGAATGTAAATAATTGTGCGCTGGCTTTGGCATTCATTTCAGCAGGTGTAGCACTAAAGCAAATCCTCCTTGGTATCAGCGTTCCCAGCCTTCTCTCCGGCTGCACTTTCCAAAGGAGTTTGCTTGGGTTTGCGTTCGAAGGCTCGTGGTTGCCACAATTAACCCACCGCTCCGCTACCTCTAATGTTAATTCAGCCTCGTAACTCGCTGGGTGAACCGTTTCAGGTGGCCTCCTGAGGGTTATTCTTCGCGCGGCCGGTGTTTTAAACAGGCACAAAGAGGTTTGTGATATTTATAGGCTTCAGAAATCTGTGTAAAAGTAGCAGGACAAAAAAAAAAGATGCTTATCCTGATTCTGTATAAATCCCAGGCACACCTGTCTCCTGCCATGTGGGCCAGCTAATTGGTTTTTGATCTATTTTTACTGTCGTTCGCTGAAAGGCAGGGTTTTTTGTCGAGTTTCACAGAAAGCTCCAGAGCTCTTTTAAGGGGTTGTAGCTAGGAAAAATAGCCATGGTTCTGGTATTTTCTTCCCTTTCTTTTTTTTTTTTGAAGAGCATTCTCAAGGAATAATTGCACCGATTTGAGAATCCTGCTTAAAAAAAAACCCAGAAGCGCGTACGTTCTTCATAGCTCGGCGGCTCTGAGCTGCCTTTGTGGGTTTCTTCGCGTATCTGGGAAACTTTTAAAAATAAAAAGGAGCAAATCTATCTCCGCGCTTGGCAACAGCCGAAGTTTACATTTCACAAGGAGCTGAAAATGGGTCCCTCCCCGTTTGCAGGTGCAGATGCCAAAGTTTTGAACTGACAGTGCAAAGTTTATAATTACAGGCTGTGCAGAGCAGCAAAGCGGCGGTTTTCTGCGCTGCGCCGGTCCTCTGCTGATGCTGGGTGGGATGGAGCCTCGCTGGACGGTTATTATTGTCGTTACTATTATCGATTCGTTCCTTGCCTTGTGCTTGTGCAGAACTGCCGGTCGGTGTTGTCGAGTCGGGAGCTGTAGAGCTGAAACTAGCAAAAAGATGAATAAAAAGGGTCGTCCCTGCTGCTAAACTTTTGGCAGCAGTTTGCATCCCATTCTTATCCGAATTAAAACACTGCACGGGCCAAACCCTGGAATCCTTCTTTGGTTATTGTGAAAGGAAAAAGGCTGGGAGTCACTATGAGGGGATGAAGAAGGAGCTGCGGGGAAGGTAGCTCACGAGTTTCTGTTCTGTTGTTTCATAACCCAGGGTGGCTCTGTCAAACGTGATGCATTAAATAATCCTCCTGCTGGGGCAGACAGAGAGATATGAGGAGGTGTCTGTTGTTTGCCTGAGCTGTCTAAGCACGTGTCTGCAGGTTAATGAGAAAGGGAGGCCATCAAGACCTTCAGGTAAATGCTTGCCCCTGCAAAGATGACTTGAGTGGAAACTACTGTGTGGGATGCTCCTGAAACCAACTGTTTTGAAAGATTAAGTGGTGGGGTTTTTTTGTAAGTTTAGTGGAAGCATCAAATGCCTGGGATTACCCATTACCTCAAATTGAAGTGTCCAAGGCCAGGTTGGAAGGGACCTTGGGCAACCTGGTTTGGTGTTGGGTGTTCCTGCCCATGGCAGGGAGTTGGAACTAGATGATCTCTGAAGTCTCTTTGAACCCAAACTATTCTGTGGTTCTGTGAAAGGGACAATACAACAAACCCTGCTGTTTGAGCGCTGGGACAGTCTCTAAGTGACAGGTCTCTAATCCCACTCCAGTAGTTTGCCTGGAGCAGCAGGAGTTACAGATGTTTGCTTGCATCATCGCAGCAGAGGCTCTGAGGATGGTGGTTCATATTGTTGTAATCCTACAGAAATTATACTTCAGCTTCAATACTTTGGCCTGTCTGAGCATGACTGATGGTTATCTGCTCATCAGGATTAGCTGGCAGTGCCAAGCTGAAAGCTCTTCTGAACTTTGGGGCAGAGGAGGATGGAGTTAGGGGCTGCCTCTCTGAGAATGTTGCATAAATGTGAAAATAAAAGGCTGTTGTGGTTATTCCTCTGCACTCAACCGGACTAAAAGGAAGAAGCAGACAGTAGGACTTGTCTGCTGGGAATACATTCAGTTCCTTCACTCATGGCACAGGCCACTGCAACCCTGGTAGGCAGCGCTTCAGCTAGCAAGCATTGGACATAATGTCAGGAGGAACTGCTTCCCTTCTCCTCACTTTTTACGTTGGCTGCTCAAAGAGTGGCACACAAATGCTCGAGAAGGGGTTGTTGAGCTGATCCACCTTATGCTCCCCTTATCCCACATCCCACAGAACCTCACGGATAATTTTCCTACAGGGCTGCTCTGAGCGCTGGTTGGCTAGTCTGTGTGCAAAGTCACAAAGTCTCTTCTCATTAGATTTTTCAGGGATCAGAGGGGACAAAAGTTTAAATATTAGCTCAGCTATTTAAACCCTGTGGCAATGCCAGTCTGCCTGGCACACAGCGCTGCGTCTAGTGATAAGATATTCGGTCGACTGGTGACCCTCACAGCGTGGTTGGAAATATGCTGATAAATTCCCTGTGAGGGATAGGAGGGGACGAAGTGTCTCTTACTTTTTTTATGGCAATCGCTAATCCAAAAATCTGCCAAAAAAAAAAAACCTGGGCTGAGAGATCTATGCTGGTGCCCTCCAGTAACCCCCCGTTTCCTGGAGGCTATTCTAGAGTATTCCTAAACGAGCAGGATTGCAGACGGGTGACGAGATGGAACACTTGGGTACCTCGTTAGCTTTGTGGCCACTAGATGGCTTTTCTTCCCCCTACCTGTGCCTTGATGGAGGAATCCGAATCCTTCAAACACGACCCATCAACAGTCAGCAACAGCTTAATTCAGCGTTTGGTAGCAGCTCCATCAACGCCTTCTCATTACCTGCAGCGTGCAGGGGTCGTAGATTCCCCCGATGTAAATTTTCCTATGTGGAGCAAATCTTCTGCTTGTTGGCACGGAGGAGAATTCAAGTTAAGATGCTTCAGCAAATTGTTTCCTAGCAAACTGTTTGCTTACGGAATGAAAGTCTTAGAGACCACGGAGCACGTTCTGTGGTTATTAAGTTTTCAGTGCTGACAGTAAAGAAGAATATAAAATCTTCCAGACCTTGTTCTGGTTTGGCTGCAGGGGTTTTTAGGAACTGGAAACAGAGGAGTTGTTCTTCCCCTTACCTACCCGTTCTGCATGATAATATTTATTAATGATGTTTGCAAGCAAACCTAAGTCCTGCAATTATTGTAATTAAGTGAGACAGATGGGACAGAGCTGTGCATTAGGTGGCTTTATCCCCATCAAATGGAGCACCAACCCCTCCCTCTCTCCCCCCCCCCAAGTTACTTACGTTGAGGAAAGTCAGTGATTGCGTGAATTCCACTGACTTCCACATCTCCCACTGAGATGCCAGTGGGGCTGTTCCTTTCCTCTTGGCTTGAGCAGGTGAACAGGATAGTGGTCAGGAGAAGAGTACCCTGAAGTAGTAAAATTCAGCAACCCAGCAAAAATATTTTGTTGTGAATGTTTAATATTCATCCTTGTAAAAACCCCATAACGTGGTAGACTTAAAAGTCATCAGCAGGCTGATGTTCACCATTTCACTCGGGAAGATATAAGGGAACGGGTACAATTGTAGATCAGCTAAATGTTCTCGAGGCACAAACTTACACCGGCAGGGCTGGTGTGGGAGCACGCTAGAGGAAGGTCACTGAATTGTTCTGGTTGGAAGAGACCTTTAGGATCATCAAGTCCAACCACTGACCCAGCACTGCCAGGTCACCACTAACCCCTGTCCCTCAGCCTAAGCTGCTCTCGGTGCCTTCCCAAGAAGCTCAGTCCCTTGCTCCTCTCAGTATGTGGAATGTGTGTGGTTTCTTCAAGGAAGGCACTGCAGGAGCCTGCCTGGAGATGCAGTTCCTCAGTCGTTTCATAGCTAGTGAGGGTCTATTCAGCGTGAAACTCCCATTTCTGGCTGCTGAACGGCAGCAGGTCTGTCTTTTCCTGTCAACTTCCTGATAGCCACGGGGGAAAAGAGAAATGCGTTCTCATTTCAGCATCCCTCACCCTCCTCCTTGCTTCTCTGGAACAGAAAGCAAGCAAAGCTATTTCTGTTACTCATCCTTTCCTCGAAGCCTCCTTCCTTCAGCATCGTTATCTCTTGTGAATCATTCCAGTGCCCATTCCCACCCGCAATTCTGCCTTTAGCAAGCTCCAGTGTGGAACTGGGTGGGGGGGGAGGGGGTTACTGGATTTCCCTGCATGGCATGGGGTTGAGATCTTGGTAATCTCTGTCTGTGGGTGCTGGGATGAAGGAGTAGCACAAGCACTGGAGCTCTGTCTGTGCAGATTCAGAAGTCAATGCCACATCAGCTTGAGCTTGGAAAGGCAGTTTCTGCTGCCATGAAGTTTATTATTTTTTTCTTAACAAAAGCTGAGATTCTGGGAGGATTTCGTGACTGAGATCAGTGTCCACACTTGCCAGGGAAATCTTGCAACTGTGAAGCATTTGAGTGGATTTTTAAGCCCTGTTTGACTAATACCAAAAGGATTAGCATGTTATTTCATTGGATGCCAACACAAGGAAACTTCACGTGGTTTAAAGTAAAGTAAGTGCCTGCTGCTGAACACGCTGTAGTAACAATCCTGCTTTTATCTCCATGCTGTTCTAGCTACTTTCTGTGCATAGGCAGAAAAATCACAGAATCACTGAGGCTGGAAAAGATCTCTGTGCTCATCCAGCACAGCCTGTGACCTAACATCACCACACTGGCCAGACCACGGCACTCAGGGCCACATCCAGTCTGTCCTTAAACACCTCCAGGGATGGGGACTCCACCACTACCCTGGACAGTCCATTCCAGTGTCTCATCATCCTTTCCATGAAGAAAGGCTTCCTCTCACCCTATCACTAGTTGCCTGGGAGAAGATTCCGACCTCCACCTGAAGAGACCCCATGAAGTCCCCAAAGCCTGACTAAAGCACTCCAGAAACCACAGCATCAGGGAGAATAGTATGGATTTTTAAGCAGGAGAGAAACCTTAGCTCAATTTATAAATTGTCTGGGAGGTGATGTGTGGGGTTCCTGGCATGCTGTGAAGGCAGAGCTTTTACCAAGTACAAAGGTAGTTGGGAAGAGCCAGGTCACGCTACTCTTCGAGCTCACTGCAGCAGATCCAGAAGGTAATAAATAAGAGCTTAGCTCTCAGCCCTTACCTGTGCTGATCTCAGGGAACTTAGGGTAAGGAAGCAAAGGTTGACCTAAGCCACCTTTAGTCTGTCTTCAATCTCAGCATTGGCCAAAGATCTGCTTTAACAGCACTAATTTGTCAGAGCACTGCAGTGCTTGTTCCAAAAACTCCCAAACTTGCTCACAGCAGGTGCTGGGCTGGAGGTGGGCAGGTCAGGTACAGCCGGCTGTGCCAGTCCACACTGGTCTGTGCACCCCAGTAGAGGCCATGCTGAGCTCCTTAGATCTCTGCTGCCACTATGGCCCCTCTTCAGATAAAGTTAAGATGTGTTTTTCCACCATGGAAATCTGTGAGAGGGATGTTACTAACCCAAACACCTCCACATTCAGTTCTCTTAGTGCATCTGAGATGCTGCTGGTTGAGAGAGGTCAGGGAAAGCAGAGTTGAGCTAACAGAACGTAGTCAAGAGCAGGAGGATGTGTGTGTCCCAGAAAACAAATGTGGCTCTGGGCTGAACATGAAGGGATTTGTCAAAACCTTTGTTCAATCAGGACATGGGATTTCAACATTGAAAGAAGCTGTCTAGGTTTGGTCTGGGGTTGGCCCATCAAGAAGTTGCTTAGCTTGACCTGCCCAGGCTTCAGGACTGACCTATCCCTGATCCTAACCTAGACACCTGGACTTCAGACACACAAGGTATCAGATTAGCTTAATGAGTGTGGCATCACCTTGCGGTTGTCTGATGGCTTTTAACCCTGCAGAAAGACAACAGCAGTTCTCTGGGGTTGATGGCATCTAGTTTTGCTTCCAGCCTTAATGACCAAGCATGAAAAGAGAGAGTGGGACGAACCTGCTACGAACGAGCGGGTGCTGTTAGTTAAAGCCTTTGAGCGAGTGTTTAATTTTCAGGTGGGTGTGTAATTACTCCGTGACCTGCTTAGCATTTCAGGCTGGTTCCTTTCACAGAGTGGAGGTAAAAGAAAAAAGGAAGAGGTTCCATCCAAATGGAAATGAGAAGCACACAAGATTTTGGGGTGTTTTTTGGTGGATCATCTTTAAAAGGCTTCTGAACAGATTTGTTTTCAAAGTTGTCTGCTCTCAGTCCTGAAACAGTTGCCAGCAGCTGGTTGGGAAAATCAAATAAATGCAAGAAGAAACTTCTTCCCAGTGAGGGTGACAGAGCACTGGAAGGGGCTGCCCAGGGAGGTTGTGGAGTCTCCTTCTCTGGAGATGTTTAAAACCTGCCTGGACTGTTCCTGTGTGACTGGGTCTAGGTGGTCCTGCTGTGGCAGAGGGGTTGGACTGGATGAGCTTTCGAGGTCCCTTTCGATCCCTAACACCCTGTGATTCTGTGAAATGTCAGTCTGAAAAGTAATGAAACTCTCAAGACCTGAAATAGGGTGATGCTGAGCCTGCATGGCACCACTGTGAGATCTCTTTGTCCTTCTAGAAAAAAAAGTGAAGCGTCTAGGGGTGCTTTTGCTTTGTTGTGATTTTTCTCAAAGGGATTTTCTCTCACGGAGGCGGCAGCAGAAGCGATTTCTGTTGGTTCCTTTTCTTACTGGGCTTAGTGATAACAGGCAAGCAGTATGGATTGGCCAGGAAAGTATCACCCCCCTCGCCGGGGAATAAATTGTTCCCTTGATGGTGAGTGATAACCTGCGCTGGATTTATGGATTTTTTCCCTGTGTGTTTGCATAGAAAGCCATTCTAGCGCCCCTGCAGCTGATAAGAGGAGCACATCGCCGCATGTTTCTGCATGTCTTACAACTCCCCGGACAAGCTATTGATCAGACAGGTTGCTCCCAAGGAAGCAGAAAGTCACTCAGTGTGTTTTCTCTGGGGCAGGAGATAAGCCTGGTCTCTGGCCTGCAACGTGCTGTCTCCTCTCTCTCCCTCTGCACAGCGCGTGATCTCTTCAGGAATTGCTTGCTCCATTCTGTCTAAGATTTCCAGCCTTGACACATCACGGGGAGAGAAGGAAAAGAAGGGCAAACATCAGTCCTTTTCCTTGCTGGGTTCACACTAAGCAATCCTGAGCCCAGCTCTGCTGCTTCTGTTCATTTGGGTGCTTAAAGTGATTCACACCCATTCTATTGGGGTGGATTTCTTCAGAGAACACATTCTCCTTCCTATTCCTGTAACTACGGACCAGAACCAAGGAGAAATAGAGCCTGATTTAAAATTAACCCTTTAAAAATAAAAATAATTGCCTAAGGCAGTGGTTCCCTTCAGGCAGTCCTTCAGCTCTCCAGCACCAAGTCACATCTGGTGATGTGCAAGCTGTGTTTCAAGGCAGTGTGTTCCTACAAGCTCCTATGCCTGCAAAGTTTTGTGTTGCTGCTTTAAATTCTCTGCTGATCTTTGTATTGTCAGTGTGTGGAAGCAAGTTTACATCCTCATTTCTTATTTTCCTGGACAATGGCTTCAAATAATTCTGCCTTTAAACATGCCCGTTGCTGTCCCCCTAAAGCAGAGGGGGGGGGATACAGGAAAATGCAGGGGACCATTGCGCTCCTCTCTGTCTGAATCAGCCTGTGTTTTGTCTGTGGGAGCAGGAGCAGGTGAGGGAATCCTGTTAGGATGCAGAACTCGTGGTGTATTTAAACCCCATCGCTGATGATGAGCTGCGATTCCTGCTGCCGGCAGCTACACGCAGGTCACATCTCTCCTCCTGCTGGATTTTCATTCAGATTAATATTTAAGCCGCACTGGCGCTCGTGTCTAGGGGAGCAGCCGGTGCTTTTCCAGCTACAAATGGTAGGAGGCCGGGTCTGTCAGAGCTCTCCGTCAGCCCTCTGGGCAGGGCGAGCACCTTGCTGCGTGCGGCTACAGAGCGAAGCGTTTGCATCGGTTCTCCGCTCGCCCCAGCCTGCTCATTGGTTGCAGCCGCAGTCCTTCCTCGCAGCGCCTGCTGCTGACAGCGTAGCTCTCCTCGGCTGAGATTACTGCCTGTGACCTACTTTGAGAATGGTGTGAACCAAGGTTCACAAATTGTCTTGGAAGGACGCCACGAGGCCGGTGTGCAAACGCTGCCCCGGCCGGCCGGCCGCGCAGAACCAGCCGCTGCCTGCGCGTCCTCCCAGCTGCAGCCCGCGGTCCCTCGCCAGCCCCAGCGTCACAGACCCGGCCTTGTGCCTCTGCAGAGCGGCACGTTGGCATCTCGGGCTGGCCAACACATCCTCCGTGGCTCTCTGCTCTCCAAACAGCTGAAGCAGTAATAAAGATGAATCAAGGGTTTCAGGCTGAGCTGTCAGCTGGAGCCGAGCAGCAGCGCAGCAGCAGTAGTAGCTGTAGTAGAGCAGTAGTAGCGGTATCAGAATACGAGTCACAAAGGGGAGAGCTCCGCCGTTGCAGTGTATTTACACAGTCCATGTGTTTACTATAATCCGCTCCTTTATAGCCCAATGTAAACTCGCATGCCAGGTGAGCGGTTTAACCTGCCTGGCATGCCCCAGGACTGAGAGAGGAGAAAAATCCAACAGAGAGGAACAACCTGGAGAGTTTCAGCCTGAAATCTGAATGGCTTTGGGTCAGATTTTTTAAATCCTACCCCCCCCCCCTTTATTTTCTCATTTTTCCTCCTTNGCTTTGGGACAGATTTTTTACATCCTTCCCCCCCCCCCTTTTTTCTCATTTTCCTCCTTTTTCTACGCATTTTTTTCTCCTTTTCATCTGTTCTCCCCTTTTTTCTCCATTTTTCTCTTTTTTCACCCTCTTTTTTCTCCTCTTTTCCTCCTATTTTTTTCCTTTTCCCTCCATTTTTCTCCTTTTTCTCCCTTTTTTCCTCCTTTTTCTACGCATTTTTTTCTCCTTTTCATCTGTTCTCCCCTTTTTTCTCCATTTTTCTCTTTTTTCACCCTCTTTTTTCTCCTCTTTTCCTCCTATTTTTTTCCTTTTCCCTCCATTTTTCTCCTTTTTCTTTCCTCCTTTTTTCTCCATTCCCCCCTTTTTCTCATGTGTTCTCCTTCCCCCTCCCTTTTTTTTTCTCATCTTTTTCTCATTTTTTCTCCTTTTTCTCCCTTTTTTCCTCCTTTTTTTCCCTTTGCCTTCCTTACATAAGCTCGTGTCGCCGAGGAAAGTTTCTATAGATTCAGAAAGAGCATGTGCAGTTCCAAATCTACGTGAAAGATAAGGCTGCTTTTTATTTCCCCCTCCTTTTTTCCCCCCCAAGGCTAATCTATGACATTACCTACTCAGCACATCAGCACAGGGCTGCTGCTTATCTGATAAGATAATTAGCATCAGATGCTGGGAGAAGCTCACGTACTGGTAAGAAAGGAGAGTTGCTGAACAGCTCGCCGAGAGAGTTAAGGAGCACGCTCACCAGAGCTTTTCCACGCCAAAGACTCGTGTTTGACTTTGGGTCAAGAAGTCTTTTATTAAATTAGCAATGCAAATGTGTTTTACTTTATCCATGTGGAATTTAAGTGTCGGGCAGCCTCCCTCCAGAGCCCTTTGGGGCTTTTTTACAGATTTAGTGTGGGGCCAAGAGTTCCAGCTCGGGCTCTGAGTATTTCTTTTTGTTTGTTTTATCCTCTGTGAAGACATCTGTTCTCCATGGCTCTCCACCTTGGCTGCACTTCAATTTCCACTGACTTCCATGAACTCCATTGTGAAACCCCAGCACAATCCTCTCCTTGCAGCAGGACCAGCCCGTGACTGCTGTGTGCAACCCTGCAACGTTAGGGGTGCCCTCGGCTACCTCTCCCAAAGCACGTGGCCATGGGGAGCAGCCACCACCTTGAGGAAAGTACACCTCCTCCTCCGGCTGTCCTTCTGGCTGACATCACGTGTCCTTGAAGCCATTCTATAGTAGTTTAAAAATAGGGAAAGCTGAGACAAAGACCTTCATCAGCTATAAAAGCAGGACAGTGCTGATGCTTACACTGCCTGGTGTGGTCTTTGCCGGTTGCTGAACAGCTAAAATCATCCACAGTGGTCACAAGGGAAGAGGGCAGGACCTGCAGCAAGAACTTGACACTGACAATTGCCAGTCCTGCTGGTGGAGCAGCTGGAGCTCCTGTCCCAGCACGGCTGCTGGATCCTCTGAGCAATCCCTTCTGCCTGACACTTGTAACCATAAACACCATCACTGCGCTGGCATTTCAGCCTGGTGAGGTCTTTCCAAAGCCTTAGCTGGCAGTGATTGTTTTAGTGAATGATGGGAGTAGGTGAATACTTTGCCCGTGAGGTGTTCCTTCCAGCGTGGGAGGCACCAAGTTGTTTCTAGTGGTGGTTGTTTTCTTTTTATAGCATCTGTGGAGCTTTTCTGGGGTTGTGGTGGCAGGACTCTGAAAAATCCATGGTGTCCTTGTTGCTTGCATTGCTCTGTGCTGCCGTCCAAGGTGTGATGGCAGCAGGGGGAAACTGGAGCTGTGTGTGGGGGGCAATTGTTCAGTTCTGGTCCCTGTTGTGAGGCTGCTGGCAAAGGAGAAGAGTTCTCAGCTGATTCCAAAGGGTGCCCATATGCACAGCCAGGTTATTGCAACAGGCAGTATTTCACCTCAGATTGTTTTTCAAGTTAATTGTAAAGGAATTAATGATTGCTGATGCAGGGAGGAGGCAAATCCTTCCCACCCCTCGTAAGTCTTATTATCCTGACTGAGAGATCTGATGCATCAGCTCGCAGGGCTTTGCGTTCTAGGCAATCAGCCAGTCTGTTGAATGAGCAGGTCGTGGAAAGGGAATGTGGTTGGAGCAGTACAAAGCTGGCCAACCCAACATTTCTTTTGTCTTTTGTGTTGCCTATGGTTTTAGAAAACATTGTGGAGTAACAGAACAGATCGGGGAGACAGATGTAACCACTGCCAGGCGTGCTCAGCCTTCAGGTCCTGCTCTTCTGCCTGCCCCAGGCAAGACTTGAGTAGAACTGAAGGACAGCCCATGACTGCCAGTGGCAGAAATGTTGCCTGACACAGATGTGGACACAAAGCAGTGCAGCAGAGCTTCCCGCTGCTCCAAGCCTGCTCCTCTGATGTCCCAGAAGGAGCCTAAAGTTGCTTGATAAACTTCGGTTGACACAACTCGCCTTGTCGTGTCTCTTGTATGAGGTATCTTATTTCACAGCCTCTGCTGAACCGTTCCTGGGTGCTCAAGAGAAGACATCTAGATCTCAGATGTCTTCAAGATGTCTTGTCTGTCAAGATCTCAGCAAATGAGTGTGGAGACACTATTTTTGGTGTAAGTCAATGCAGGCTATGAGCTCCCACCTTGCATTTGAACTTGCAGCAGTGCATGATTTGGTAAGATTAATTCATGGACCTGGCTTTTAAAGAGGGAGATCCTACAAGCTACTTGAACACGAACCTTAGCTCTCTTCTAGTAATCACGTTAGCAAAAATTAATCTCTGCCGTCAACTGTGAGGCAGCTGATAACTTGATCTGTGTCTCTGACGTCTCAGGGTAGTGCAGGGTGCTGAGAATGTCCTTGGAACTTTGGTCAGTGAGACACGGTCATGGGTAATTACCTGTTGGATCACTTGTCAGATTTGACAGTGTTGTTCGTGGAACACTGCTAACGTCTATGAAGAAGCTGTTCTATCAGTGAAAGCTCTGTGAAATCATTCTGTTCCTTCTCCTGAGGCAGAGCCAGAGGAGACACAGGCAGCTCTTGTTTTCCAGTGTCCAAACTCCTCTTCTCTGGAAGCCAACAAGGCTTGCCTTGTACACACGTGAAACCACTGGAGAGCTGGGGGATCACGTGGTGAGCTCAAGTGCTTGATTTTCTGTAGATGCCACCTAGATTTTCATAATCCTTACTGCAGGCATAATTGCTGCCTTCCACTAATTGTCCCGGTGACTACCTGAGGTTGGCATTGCCCTGCAGAGCAAGTGGGTGATGTGAACCAGGCAAGTCCAACATTGCAGTTGTATTAAATAGCTGCATCAATGTTACTTAAAACTGCATGTAAACCAAATTGACAGCTAAGAACATCTTATCTGCACGTACCAAATCTGCTCCTAAGTAGATTTAAGCTTAAACCAAACCAGACGTGGTTTAACAATGAAACATGAGAATGTCCGCTCTTTTACACCAATTTAACTGAAATGGGCTTTAAATTTTACCTTTAGGGAAGCAAATACAATTTTTCTTGGCAGTTTAGAACTTGTTGATGACTGTAGAAATAGGAGAATACTCAGCAATTCTTCCTTCTCTAACTGTTAGAATAGACCTGAGGAAAAACATAGGAGGGTTCCTATCAATATCAGCAGGAACTTCTTCCCAGTGAGGACCTGGAGCATTGGAACTGGCTGCCCAGGGAGGTTGTGGAGTCTCCTCCTCTGGAGACATTCCAGACCCGCCTGCATCTGTTCCTTTGCGACTTGGTCTAGGTGATCCTGCTGTGGCAAGGGGATTGGACTGGATGATCTTTCGAGGTCCCTTCCAATCCCTAATGATTCTATGAAAAAATTCTTCCTGGAAAGGGTCCTCAGGCCTTGGCACAGGCTGCCCAGAGAGGAGGTTGAATTGTCATCGCTGGACATGTTTCACAGTCGTGGAGTTCTGGAGCTTAGGGATAGGGTTTAGCAGTGACCTTAGGACATCTGGGGTAATGGTTGGACTCAATGATCTTGGAAGTTTTTTCCAACCTAAACAATTCTGTGATTCTGTTCTGGGTGCTGAGGACCTTTGACATTTGTGGGACCTCTGTGAGTGTTTGGGCTTTGGTACTTGCCCACAGAGTAAGCACAGAGATGTGAAATGTCCGTCTCTATTTGCCAAGGACCAAACTGTTGCCTTCACTCTGTTGCGTGCAGAGCAGCCACGATGGTCCATGTGAAATGGTAAAAGCATTTGAAATTACATGCTCAGAAAACTGGAACAAGTAGGATCAGTCTGTTTACCATGAGCATGATGCCATAGGCCTTTGCTCATAAACATCTCCCCATTTTCTTCTCCCTGCCGTGCACGGACATTCTGCTTCATTGCATAGAGTCCTGAGCAGCTTTTCAGATTTGATCCTGGAAGGCTTCCAAGGAAATGGCCTTCAATGCGTCTGTGATGGGGCCGTCCTTTACCATCACGATCTCAGGCAAGTGCATTTCGCAGAAGCAATGAAACTGTCACTCTGTAGAAGGAAACTTTTGGACACAAGACTTTCCCAGAAGCTGTGTCTAGGCTGAGGAGATGCATTTTGCTCTGTGAATAAGATGTCTGTAGACATCATTGCTTTCAGACAATGTCAGACTCCCTCTGTAAGTTATAGCAGTGTACAAGCTGCACGCGTAACTGCTCTGGGATTATCCAGCTCTGTCTCCTATGGGGTGCTAAGGGAGGAAAAGTGGGAGAGATTATTGTTGCTATTTTTACAGGCTTGGGAGCTGCGGAGCGATTAGAATAATGGGAGTCGTAAATTACTTCACCAGTGCTTTTGGAGATGAGACGGTGAACTGACTCCTTGGAGAGGTACGGGGTAGGTGTTCCCGATGGCAGGTGCTGCAAAGAGCTCAAGCACTGGGAAAGAGGGAGGCTGACTGTGTGAGACCGGGCTCCTGTTCTACTCCCCCACTCCAATTCAGTTGTGGTGTGAGCAAAGCAGGCACTGCATTCACCATCTGTGAGTCTGGAGAAAGCCTTCACACCTGCTACCTGAAGGATGATGGTTCAGCAAAAGGAATTGAGAAGTTTATTCAGTGGATTCTTCCCCCCCACCTTTTGCTGTTCCCAAAAAAGCAGCTCATTCATATGCACTTGACAGTGAGAGGTAAATTTTCAGCGTGGTGCAAGGTGACTTCACCACATGATTCCCGGGAACAGCAGCGGGAACGCTGCAGCAAACCCCCCATGCCAAGGCACGTGAAAAGGTTGGTAGAAGAATCCAGTGCCCTGTAGCTACAGGAATCTTGGTCAATGAACGTTGTGCCGAGTGCTGAGACAAATAGAATCAGTGCCCACAAATCCCCTGTGTGCAGCACAGCGATCCGCTCGCTCGCTTTGCCATTCTGTGCAGACTCCTTCCTGGTGCATCGCATTAATATTAAATTAACAACACGCTACTCACATGGAACTTACATTCTAAAAAAAGCTCACATTATGCTGTAAAGCCTTTTATTACAAAATAATAGCAGTCGTGAGGTTAAAGTTTGTTCGTACAGTTTTCTATAGAACATCTGTACGTGTTTGATGGAGGATAAAAGCTACGTTCCATGTGTAGCTTAGTCATATGAATATAGATAATGAGCAGTTTATTGAATTTCCTTTTAGATTTTACCAATCCCTTCGACTCATTTAAAGCATGCAAAACACACCGCGTTCTCTTCTTTTTTTTGTAAGCGGTGCTCTCTTCTCAGAAACACTCATTTCTCTGTCAGTGTTCTGCAGAGGATGTGACCCGATATGAGCAGGACCCGTTCCTCTAGGATTTAGCTCGTGGCTGGAGGCATAAATCAGAGATTCTCTGAAGCGGCTTGTAATCCACACTGCAGAGAAGAAAGAGAAATCACTAGGTCCATATGGAGCAGGACCTCAAAATGCTTGATGAGGACCACGTTGCTGGAATAGTCGCTCAGATCCCAAACTGTGGAGGACCACACGTGCATCAAAACCAAAATATCTCTGGGCTTTTGAGGCCTTCCGTGATGCAGAAGCTGGGCACAACTTTTATTGAATCTGGCCCTAAACAAGCCAAAGAATTTTGTAATCAGCGCACGGTTTAACAGGAAGCCAGAAGAATTCTTTTAATATTGGAGTGATATGGTGGGAAAGCTTAGCCCTAGATACGGTCCTGGCTGCTGAGCAAAAAAGACATTTGCCTGCAAGCAAAATGAGTGGGGACTGCAGCAAATTCCTAATGGATTTCAATGGGGAAAAGCTATGGGTTGGAATCTTGGGGGGGTTTGCTGTGTATTTGTAAGCTACACCTGACCCTTCGCCCCACAAAAATGTTTTCAGTGCCTGAAAGAGACTCAGTCCTTGCATGTAGATCCTGCTCTGCTTCTTCCCATCTTGTAGAAGCCCTTTCAATTATTGGTGAAGAACTCTGGCTGCAGTGCCAGAGCTCCTTAATGCCACTCCAGGAGTCTAAGAGCAAGGACTGTTAGGGAGCGATGAGTAGTGATCCTCATCCCTGGTGGCATTTCAGCATTAAATCAAAATCCTGCAACAGTTGCTCGTTACAGTGCTGAAAGTGTCAGAATATAAAGCTTTGGTAGCATTGATGTGAAACTGGAGAACAAGTGACTGCTTCACGATGGTCTGGATTCAAAAGGGACTATGCTATGTTATGCCATGAAATCATCCCAGTGCTCTCCAGTGAGCTATAGGCTGTGGCGTTCAGCAGTTACTGGGGGATCACAGAATCATTTAGGTTGAAAAAGACTTCCAAGACCATCGAGTCCAACCCTTAACCCAATTCTTCCAAGGCCACCGCTAAGCCCTGTCCCTAAGCTCCAGATCTCCATGATTTTGAAATGTGTCCAGGGATGGTGATTCAACCCCCTCCCTGGGCAGCCTGTGCCAAGGCCTGAGGACCCTTTCCAGGAAGAAGCTTTTCCTCAAGTCCAACCTAACCTTCCCCTGGCACAAGTTGAGGCCATTTCCTCTTGTCCTATCACTTGTTACTTGTAAGAAGAGACCAACTTCCACCTCTCTCCAACCTCCTGTCAGGTAGTTGCAGACAGCAGTAAGGTCTCCCCTCATCTTCCTTTTCCCCAGTCAAACCAGCCCCAGCTCCCTCAGTTACTCCTCACAAGGCTTGTTCTACAGACCCTTTACCAACCTTACTGTCTTTCTCTGGACCCACTCCAGTTCCTCAATGTCTTTCTCATCCTGAGTTAGATAAGCACTACAATTGTGCTTTCCCACCTTGAAATTGTGTTTTCCTGATTTAGAAGCAGCAGAGGTTTGTGTTGTGTTAAACAATGTCAGAAAGGAGTATTAACCAACAGCTGAGAGCGCTGTGGAGATCTGGATAAGTGGACAGGGCTCATTTGGGGTCTAAATGAGCGGATCTGAGCTCATTCCTTTAGCTGCAGAGGGTACCTGTAAGTGCAGATGATTTCACCCGCAGTGCTGTTTCTATAACCAGGGTGTGCAGTGTGTAGCAAAACCCTAGCCCTGCAGCAATAACCACCCCGCAGCTAAATGGCTGCTCTTTCCGCAGCTGAATCCTTAGGGGGATGAGGTAGTTTGCAGTCGTTAGCTGCCATGTGACTTATTAAAACAATTAACAGGCAAAAAAAGTGCTGCTTCTGAGTGGTTTGGCAAGGGCTACGCGGAGAGAAGTTCAAGCAGAGCAAGTTTCTACCTCGTTCTTTAGCAAAGTGTGTGAAGTGGTCAGGGCTGTGGTTCTTCTCATACCTTCTTACTCACTGTTTGACCTTGCAAAGTCCCCTGGCCACTCCGGGTTTGCGATTCGTTATGGACTTGAAGCTCCTATCAGCTTCTCTGAAAGATGTGTGGACTCTGCAGGCAAACCTGGGCCCAGCACTGGTTGAGGCTGATGGGTTTATAATTGGAACCCTGTGTACACAAGGTTTGAGGTTTTGACATGTAACCAGATGAAACATCATGGTTTCGCTGAGTTTTGCTTTGCATTCTTGGGTTCGGCTGCACTCTTTACTTCAAGAGAGGGTCTGAAGGTGGTGAAGTCGCCTGAAGAAACTGCCTGCTGAGAGCTTCTAGTGGAAAACCAGATAGTTTCACTCAGCCTGAAGTAAAATTAGAGCCTCGGGTGGACGTTTTACTGTGGTTTTTCTTCTTGATGCAGTTGCCTGTAGCCAGTTCAAGGAGGAGAATATGAGAGAGGCAGGTGTGTAACATGAAAAACCTGCAAGCTGGAAGGTGTCTGTAGGCAAACCTGGAAACTCTGTGACAGTACAGATGTTCCCCTTTTGAATTCCTTTATTGCCTGCTTCCCAGCCATCCAAACAGGACAGTAGTTTTAGTGATTTTAGCCATGAGTGGCCCCAATACCTGCAGGATAGATCTTTCAGATTTCCTGCAGGGTGGCAAATGCCTCCTTTGTCAGTCTGGGCAGTCCAAATGCACCCCACGTCCATCATCCAGGCTGCTGTGCTTGGGTCCTGCTTGGCCAGACCTACGCATCTCTGTCTGGTCTAGACCTGCAGATCTTTTTGAGGTCTCACAAGCTGGCGGAGCCTGAAAACAGCTCTGCTTTGCCAGTGAACTCCAGCTCACAGCCCTTGTAGGTAGTTAAACAGCGCAGGCTTAGCAGAAGGGGTTTTCATAAACTGTTTGTATTCTCTTAAGCAACAGATGTCAAGGGCAAGAAGGTTGGGTGAGCTCTGAGCCATAGGTTGCTCAGGCTCTGCACCACAAGCATGGAAGCACTTGCTGGTGCTGGATTTAGCTGGCCACCATGGGCTCTGTATGCATCCCAGCTGAGGTGAGACCCAGCTTCTTCTTCCCCAGTTCCAGTGCTGGAGAGGATCCTCAGAGGCTGGGTTGGTTCAGGCTGGTGTCATTGCCCTGATGGGGGTCTGGGCCACCTGTTCTGGGGTGTCACTTGCCCATGGCAGGGTGCCTTCCAACGTAAACCACCCTATGGTTTTATGATTCACAGAGAAGAAAGGAGCTCAGGGCCTTTGGGACCATCATCTGGCTCCTGAGGATGCAGCCAGCTGCTCCCCAGCACTCAGTGGGGAAACTACGTAGGGCAGAGTCTGGCACTGCGTTGTGTAACTTCGTTTTAAAGAGCTAACTGTGATTTTTATATGGAGCGGTTGCGTGCCAAAAATGCAGCTCTTTTTTATTTAGTTAAATATCCTTTGGAAAACTGTAAAATCATGACAGGTTTTCATATTTATTTTACATTCAGTTCAGGATTATACGCGATCAGCTTTAGGGCCTTGTAGGAGCCAAGAGAATATAAAGGTTGTCAGAAAATTGGAGGCTTTATACCAGTCTGTTCTGATTTAACTGGCAGACCATTTAAAGTCCCTGAGATTTGGGGAGAAGCGGAGCTTTTCAGAAATGTCAGTTCTGTGAGGAAAGTGCTGCCACTCCTGACTGGCACCCACTCTCCAAAGCCCTGACCTCAGCGCTGGCAGGAGGATGGCAGCAGCATCTTTAAACCATGTTTTGTTGTTATTGTTCAGAAGTTTCCTCCCTTCCTCCCTTTTTTTTTTTTCCTGAATAGATAAGTTTTCCCCCCGGAGATGAAGGAGCATCTGGGCTTTCTTGCAGCTGAGTTTAAAGCCGCCTGGTTCCCCGAAATGAAGTGACAGCTTTTAGCCTTCTGCAGGAACGTGTGAATGTATGCAGGTTCATTTATAACACAGACAAGAAAATTGATATTAGGGAGGGCAAAAGAAAAAAAGAGGAAAGAGGAATAAAAAACCAAAAATCTTTGAGGGCTTCATCTGCCCAAGGCTGGAAAGTAGTATAATGCATCCCCACACTCGGGTCCACGTGAGCAGAGTAGTAATGGGGTGCGCACGCACGCACACAAGCTGGGATCCTTTTCATGCGGGAGAATTATCCCTACGGTTGAAGGTATTTTTCTCAGTTCTAATAATAAACACTGAACACACAAAAGGTCGCCTTCAAGACACGCAAGGCGGGTTCCGTCGAGCCGTATCTGCTGTACAATGACCACGTTGTTTCTCTTCTTTCTGGTTGTGTGGGGTTTTTTTCTGGTGTTTCCACAGAAGTATAAAAGAGCATCACGCTACAGACAGCACATTTTTAGTCTGAAGTGGAACTGGCAGAGGATTTCAATGGAAAGTTGATTTATTTCAAGGGATTATGGGAGTCCAGGGATAAAGCTGGCGCCCGGCCACAGGGAGAGCCCTTGACCTAGAAGCAGGAGCAGTTTCCAAAGCCGAGCGTGTACATAACTGAGCAGAACACTTTAATTTAGTGCAGAGCATAACCTGAATTCCTTCTCCGAGGGAAGATGAAAGAAAGAAATTTTACTTCTTAGTAGGACGTTGGGAGCTGCATCCAAAGCTCTTTTGCCTATTTTACATCTCATTCTGCAGCATCGCAGGAAGCAATTGTTAGTGACAATTCCCCTGCTTAGCTGGGGAAGCAAGTGGAGCTGCCACTCATAAAACTGACCCGATACGGACTGAATTTGCTTTTCCCAATAGATGAAACAAGCCACTGCAGGTTGCTCCCTGAATCAACACATGAAGGGTATGCCATTGTCTTTGCTCCTCGCCTTCCTCCAGGCCTCGAGCGGTAATCAGAAAGACTTCAGATCTCCCCAGTGACATCAGCTGGTTAAAAAAATTTGGATGGCAGGAAGAATGTAACCCAGAGCCTGCTCTCAGCACCACTGTTCACACTCCACAGAAGGCAATTCTGTACGAAATACTGCTCCATAACTACGCTCTATCAATTTTAGTGGTAGTTTTCAGTAAGCTTCACGTCAAGATTCACATCAGAAGGTACAGAAACATAACGGCGACAGAATGAGTCTTTAAAATGCTATTTTGGAGCATTTTGTGGAGACTGTGTATTATGTCAACCACACCATAATAATTACATCTACTACAACTTCCAAAGCAGTAATAGGCTCCCAGCTTGGCTGGCCCCGAAATCAGTCACCAGCTTCAGCCATCTCATTAAGGGCCTCATTCTGCAGCAGTCCGTCCAGCCAGGGTATCCGCAGACGACTGTAGGTATCTGACCTGAATCAAGGACTCTGGGTTTGAGCCCTGTGTTTCCAGACAGTGCGTCTGACTGATACTGCAAAACCGCAAAATGCCAGATGGTTTCAACATATTACATAGCTCCCCGTACGGGCATCCACCGCCAGCGTGTGCCTTCCTGCAAAATTTCACATGCTGAAACAACTTCTTGCAGTGTGGAGACAACACTGTGCCTGAAAACAAAGATTTAACGACGACGTTGCCTCTTGTCAACTTCTGGTCTGGGGAAACAGGATTTTTCAGCTGTTCTAAAATTAGAAGATAACGTAACGCTGACTAGAACCGGGGCATAGCCTGTGCAGGCTTCTTCATTATCAGCTTCGTCGTTGAACTTTAATCCCTTATTTTATGACCCTTCCACCGGTTTAGCTTACATCACGGGCACAGACTGCCCGTCGTGGCAGATTCACATGGGAGTTTTGCTGGGAGTGTTAAAATGAGAGTAACGGACTCATTCCACCACCAGCTCTAACGTGGAGGATCAGGGGTGGGAGTGGGCTATCCCACCACCCGACCTGTTACTGGGTGGGATCCCAGGTAGGAAGTTTGTGGTCTGTGGGCCAGGGAAGGGTTCCCTAAGGCAGTCCTGACCAAGACTGCCAGGTCCCCTTGCAGAACTGGTCTGCTGGATCCTCATAACACACATACCTGTACCCTGGATCTCTGGGGAAATGGGAGGGAGGCAGCAGTGGATGGACTGTGTGGTATCTTCACTGTGCACAGACACCCTTTTGTCAGTCTCCGGAGGACAACCCTGACCCTTGAAGTTTCCTGAGCTGAGAAGTTCTTTGGGCACCCAAACCATGTCTCTGGGCCTGAACTAGTGTTGGCAAAAGAGATGGGGTTGGTGGCTGCTTCACTGTGTAAGCTGGGAAGGACAAAGGAGATGAATGCAATTTCAGTTAGTCCTTAACTCACATCAAGGCCTGGCTAAGGCAGCTTTACCCAGGTTTGCATTTGTTTAGCTCTGGCATTTAGGATCCAGCATCAGGAGGTGCAGGGGGAAAGACCTGGCTGCATTTGTTATTTGGTTGACTCTCCTGATCAGGAACCCCATGGAATGTAGGGATGTTCAATTCTGCCTGCAGACAGCTGCTTCTTCCAAAGCCATACACATCAGACTTGCAGTCCTGACCCCAAAATGAGCAACACAGAAGTGCTTCCCTGGAAATGATAATCACTTGCTCCTTTTACTCCTCGCGAGACTCATAGGCAGTTGAACTCATTTGTAAAGGCCAACCTTGTGCTCAGTGACCCCACCAGAATGATCAGGAGCTCCTGAGAGGCAGAGGGAGGGACCACCAGGCCAACCAACCAGGTTAAACTTGATGATCTTGGAGGTCTCTTCCAGCCATGCTGATTCTCTGTAACACCGTGTACATCCCTTCACCCAGGGTCTCCCCAGTTTCTTTCAAAAAAACTTTTAGATGGGAGATGCTATAAATGCTCCAGGTGTTGCTGCAAACCTTGTAATCCAGGGGTATCTGCACCAAGCACTTCCCTCTGGATAGCTTTGCATTGGGATTTCATGAAGAGAAAAGGATAGCAGGAACGTGTTTTCTCTAAAGGTGAACAAAAAAACCTCAACTGATCTTTGTGCATTGGATGCTTTGTGCAGCCTGGTTAGCAGGAACGTTCTGTGCAGAACAGCCACGCTTGAACTCATGTGGAACTCGTGTTGTAACTGCCCTCCTTGGCAGTGGTTGGTAATCAAACACATGGCAGCTGCACCACTGGGCCAACTGGGGCGCTTTGAATTCACTGCCCTGTCTGTGGTTGATGTGGGGAAACATAATGGAGATCTCTTGGGCTGTCCTGGTGTGGCCAGCATCTTACCAGCAGCAAGTAGTTCTGTAGTGTCTTGTTTGCTGATAGAAATGAATAAGAAAGCAGAATGGAAACACTTTCTGTTGCTTTTACATGGTGAGGAATCACGTAACTGATTTCACAGTGTGTTGCTTATAATTGCTCTCATATCTACTAATTATAGCAAAGAACTCTTAATGAGAATAGTGTTCACTGAGTAAAATTTTAGTTACTTTAGCTTTAGTGAATAATTTGTCTTCCTCAACTCCATTTACCAATATCTGAGTTGACAAGGCTCCCCGTTCCGTGGATTCATTTTGTAGCTAGAAGAGGGGTTGTTTATAATTTACGGTGGAAGTCTGAGTGCTGTTATTTTGCACTGTCACAGAGCATCTGTTGCAGTCAATAGCTCCTTCATATGTTAGTGCCTTAAAAAATAAAGCCACGTTAGCAGCCAGTTTCTGAGCACCCTGCACCGTTTAGCTGTGTAAAGGGCAGCAAATGGAACTGTGTAAGTGTATGACCTTGTGCTACCTGCAAAGGACCCTGCAATACAGATTCAATGCTCTGGTTCTTGGGGTGGGGGGAAATCCAGGCTAAATGTGTTTGTTCAGTTGTTACCTGGTTATCACTACAGGCTTCCCAGGTTTTACCCACAAGCTTTCCAGCAGCTAATCTGTGTATGTCCTGCTTCTATAGAGCAGCTCACAAGCAGGCTGTAATTGGAAGATATGAATTAGATGTATCCACGAGCAGGTGAAATCTAGCACAGCTTTCATCATTGGCTGTGCCAGTGCAGACAGGACGAAGCCATTTCAAAGCACATTGGAATTAATATGAAAGCTGAAGAGGAGCATCAACTAGATCATCTAGGATAGGACGTGGGGGATGGGTTCAAACTAAAAGAGGGGAGATTATGTGAGTTCTGAAGAAGAACAAGTTATCCAAGGAGGTTGTGGCTGCTCCATCCCTGGAAGTGTTCAAGGCCAAGTTGGATGGGGCTGTGGGCCACATGGTCAGGTGAGAGGTGTCCCTGCCCATGGCAGCGGGTTGGGGCTGGTTGATTTCTCAGGTCCCTTCCAACCTAAACCATTCTGTGATTCTAATGTTGTCTACCTTGTGACAAAACCCCCACCCCCTTCAGTGCACTCTAGAAAGAGACTGGTCATGTTTAGTGTTGTTTCAGAAGCATGATTCTTCTATGCTTGATAATTTGTCTGCATAAATCAGGTCCTAAAGCTGATGTTCTAAAGCCCAGGATACATCTTGGCTGGGGTTGTGGATGCTCAAAATGTTAAGCAACCGTTGGGCCTTACGTTACCTGTTGGAGATGACACAGCTGGTCTGTGACATGAGTTGTACATTCCCCAGCTACTCCCAGGCTCACAAAAATAGGAGTTTGTCTTCAAATGCCATAAAGTTTAAATAAGGAAGAACCGCACATTGCTGCTTACATCCAGCATTTATTGTTCCAGCCTACCTCGCGTTTCCTTTGATCTATTTTTAAGTCATTGCAAATGTAGTTAAAATCCAAATTCCACAGCCTCCCTCCCACCTCCAAAAGTGTCCTTTTGCCTCAGACGGGTGTTTTGAGACGCCTATTTCTTTTGTGTTACTAAAATGCCGAGATTTTAATGGAATGCTTTATTAGGTTTCCAAATGCTTGTGGCCAATAACAAGCAAAGTTCAGCTCAGTAGTTTTAATCTCAGAAACATCGAATCTGTTTTCCCCGCATGTGAGAAGAGCCATGCAGCTCTTAAGAAGATTAAAGCTATAAATTCTAATGATACAGGGGGCAGTGCTTTCACAGGTCACATCAGGCTGGGTTATTGTATGTAAGTTTTTCTTCGTGTGAATTTCTCAGAGTGTTCATAACCTTTGCGTTCATCTGGGCTGCTGTTTTGCCTCCCCCCTCCCTCGCCGCTCCCCCCCCCCCCAGCTCAGGTATGGTATTCATAGAATGTGAACGCATCGCGTTTTGTTCTGCCTCTCTGCCTTATTTTAATGCTAAGAGGCAAATTATATCATTTTCATTACCAGCGCAGCTCGCAAAACCATCTGTTACTCAAAGACACCGGGATCAGCAGTCAGCCACCCTCAAAATAAGCAGCTGTAAATCTGGAGTGCCTATACTTTCTAAATGCAGAGAGGCTTTCACATTAATCTCCTGGACTCGCTGAGTAGCTGGTACGGTGCCCAAACGCAAGTAAGTAAACTCAATTAGTAAAAATAGACATGATGTGGCAGTTCAATACATGGCATTGGAGCACGTGTGCTGGGTCCAGCTCCCAGGGACTCTGTTTCAGTTCTTTTCCAGCTTGCTAAACACCTTGTAAAAACCAATATTAGTTGTTTATTTTCACTGAGGTATCAGAGTCTCTCACAGCAGACCAGGTTGGAAGGGACCCCAAGATCATCGAGTCCAATCCATTCAATTAAAGACCTACAGTGTGAATAGATTCATAGATTCACAGAATGGTTCAGGTTGGATGGGACCTTAAAGATCATCTAGTTCCAACCCCCCTGCCATGTGCAGGGACACCCCCACTAGACCAGGGTGCTCAAGGCCCCAGCCAATCTGGCCTGTCACAAAGGGGGGCATCCACAATCTCCCTGGGCAAATGGCCCAACACTCTGTCAAGGTGCTGGTGTAGTGCTGCTGCGATTTACAAAGCACTGTAGGTCTGGAGGAGCTCAGCTGGCTTGGGTAGGACTCTGGGTATTCAGCAACTCTGAAAAAATTGCATTTTTCAGCTGAAAGCTGCTACCAGCAGCTTCAAGGTTCTTGTGTTTTATGTGTGTGGAATTACATGGAACGTGCAATTATAAGCAGATAAGAAGCATTTGCAAGAAACAGAGACTTTGGAGAGCTTTGTTCCGCAGAGCAAGGCAAGTCTGGGTACATTAATTTGTAGCATAGGACTTAAGGGAAAGCCTCCTTCTCGCTCCCTTTAGCGATGCAGCAGACTCACCTCCTTTTTTTCATGGCAAGCTGATCAAAGCCAAATTATTCAAGCGCAAGTTCTCTGAGATCCCAGCGCTCCGCCACGGAGCAGAAGGGCTTAGGTCTGGGTGTGGTGTTCTTGACCTTGTAGACTTTTGTCTTTTCAGTTTGACTTCCTCCGTCTGCTCGGCTGTAGCTCGGAAAGCGATCTAAGAGCCCTTGTTTTGTTTCCTATGTACACTGCGATCGGCTGCTATTGTGGAAGGAACGCACCCCATGCGGGAGAAAACACCCTGCTTGTTACAGCACAGTTAAAAGAGACTGTCACTATTTCCATTTCAAATTCCTATTTCCAGGAGTTTACTACCGAGCCGTAACAAATTGCAGGCAGGAAACTTGGCAGTCACCTTCCCAGCCTAAGAGCAAATTCTTTTACCAACTTTAAATAAATAAATTAATTAATATTAATGGTGTGTGCTCCCAGCATGCAAAATAAAGGAGGCTTTGTTATTGTTTTGTTTTGTTTAATCCTCAGAACAAAAGATGAGGAGTAAGGAGGGTATTTACATACCAAGCATCCCTGTACAGAGGTTGTGCAACAGAGCAGGAGCAGTGTCACCCAGTGATAGAGTTGGTTGGCATTCCTGATTCCCTTAAAAGGAGCATCAGTACAGAATACGGATCAAGAAAGAGCTGGGAAGAGCAGAAGAGCTGGATACCACCAACACAATGGCTTGATAACCTCAATGGGATAGAGTTAAATTCTTTGGGGTTGGCTTAAAAGGAACAAACCCCAAACCAAACCCACAGAGTTGAAGAGTTTGAAGTGGAATCATCACTAGGTGAAACATGGTAAATGTAGTTTCAATGTGTTTTAACAATCCAGGTTTTAATTATGCAGCCAAATATTTACAGTTGGAAGCTGTGAAATCAGTAAAGACCCAGTTTTTGGTCTGTTATCCAGAGAGCAGAGATTTCAAGCTGGTAAATGCTCTGAGTTTCTTTTTGTGTTCCCTGAAGATTTGAGCACTACAAAGTGGAAACTAAAATGCAGCTACATGAACTGAACATTAAGGGAAAGTTTCACGACATGAATAGTAGGTTCAGAGGAAGCAGTGTACTGGAACATAAGAAACTTGGTGAAAATTTTGGCTAGAAAGAAGGATAAAAAGTGTTAACATGTAAGAAGATAAGAGAATCCTCAGAAAGTGCAGTGAGCAGGGAATATCAGCTTCCAGTGCTGCGGAAAAAGGCTTCATGGGTTCATAGATTCATAGAATGGTTCAGGTTGGAAGGAACCCTAAATATCATCTCCTTCCAACCCCTGCTTATGGCAGGGACATCCCCCAACCCCACTAGACCAAATTGCTCAAGGCCCCATCCAGTCTGGCTTTAAGAAGGGCTTGGTGGCCGTTGGAATTTCTTCTTCCATTTGAAAGATTGAAAGGAGATAACAGGGTTATTTCACCTTTGGAGAAATCACCTTTTGACACTCTGATCTCAGAAATGCAACCTTTTCTCAGGAGATAACTGTCTGAGAGACATGTCAAGTGATGGGGTATCTGACTACATCGTTATCTGCAGACACCAGAACCTCTGTGCCAGTGCTACTGTGCCGGCTTTGGCTGGGCTACAGTTCCTTTTCATCCTAGCAGCTGGTAGGGGGCAGTGGTTTGGATTTGTGCTGAGAATAGTCTTGATAGCACAGGGACGTCTGAACTACTGCTGAGCGGGGCTTACACAGAGCCAAGGGCTGCTCTGCTACTCACATGGTCCCACCAGCAAGTGGTACATGAGAAGCTGGATGGGGACACAGCCAGGACAGCTGATCCCAGTTGACCAAAGGGACATTCCAGGCCACATGTCATCACGCACAGGGTATAAAATGGGGTAGAAGAAGGATCAGGGAGGATATTTGGAGTGATGGTGCTTATCTTTCCAACTGACCTTTCCCCATGCTGAATCCAGCAGTCCTGGAGATGCTGAACCCCTGCCTGCTATGGGAGTGGGGAATGAATTACTTGCTTTGCTTTACCTGTTTCGCTGTCTTTATCTCAACCCACAAGTTTTGTGACTTTTACCTTTCTGTTTCTCTCCCTTGTCCCATCGGGGAGGAGCGAGCAAGTGGTTGTACGGGGCTTAGTTGCCAGCTGGGGTTAAATCATGGCAGTTGTAAACTGCCTAGGGAGGAAATGTGGCCTCGTGTAACCGATTTGATCACCTAGTTCAAACAGGAAAGGGGCGTTGCTCCTCATTTAGGGATCTGGGGGATTATTAGAACATAAAAAGAGGGTTTAGGAAATCACTGAAGGAATAACCTTTCATTTCAAGCTATATCATAGAGGTTATGTGATCTCATAGCAGAGGCATTAAATGAGCACAAGGTGAGATAAATATGTCTTGGTTGAGATAAATGTTTTTGGAGGCCAGACCATGACTCCTGTATATGCCTTTCTCATGCAGAGCCCACAGGCTCTGCTCCTGCAGTCTGCAGGATCATCACTACAAGGGACTCAAAGAAACCGCTCAACTTGGCAGTGATTTGTGCTGAGCTAAAAGCTTCTGGGAGCATTCCTGGGAACCTCTGATACTCTGAAGAGACTCGAATGAGAGACAGCACTGGGGCTGGGATGCTTGCCCAGATTATAAACTATGCAGGAATTTCTGTACAGCTGATAAACCCTGTGCAAGATGCTGTGAAGTATAGATGTTCCCTAACAGGACCTACAGGTTCTCAAAAGTATCTTTGGGGCATACAGTACCCACAGGCTCTGTCCCCTTTGCTCCCTTCTCCTGCCCTGGGCTCGTGGTTCCACTATGAGAATTATTTTGGGAATTGCCGTTTCCCACCCTCCCTGCTCCCCCCTAACGCTGCATTTTTAACCAGCAGAGGGAAACAGAGTGGCTCAAGAACTAGAGGATTAATGTGTGATAAGTGATGAAGACTCAACAAAAAGTATATCCTGCTGTTTAAACATTAAAAAAAGGGCTGAATCAAGAAGGATTCGCCGAATCATAGAATCATGGGATTGGGAGGGACCTCCAAAATTCATCTGGTCCCAACTCCTGCAACAAGGGAAGCGATTACTTCAAGCTTGTAGCATTATAAGGGTGAATTAAAGATGTATGTGTGATTCAATGATCACGAAGCTCATTTCCAAACCAAATGATTCTATGAGTCTATGATTTGAGCTGTGCCCCGGTGTGGATGCTTCACAAGTGAGGGAGCTGGTAGTGTCTCTATTTGCAACGGTTGTGTTCACTTCTGGGCATAGTCTTGCAGCCTGGCGGAAGGAACAGTACTCACAAAACAGCAGCAAAAGTGGTTGTAGGGAGGCAGAGGTGATCTGGGCTGGGGATCTCTGGGCCAACCTGCTTTGCACTTACCGGCAGGCAAAGGGTGCTCATCTATGCAGATACTGTAGAGTAGCTGGTGCCCCATAAATTCGCACTCTTGACTGCCTCACCATAACATATTAATGGAAACATACCCTCGAGCACATAGTTAGCTTTATAGATGTGATTTGGAATCGTTGAGACAATGAGGCAGCTTGCACACTTTAAGTCAGACACCAGGTTTACAACCCTAGCTGAGGATGGGCCAAAGAAGGGAGAGAAATTATTTCATATTTATGTCCTAAGAAATGAGAATTATTGCGGGAGACCAATTAAATGGCAGGAAAACCATCTGGTAATCCCACTTGTGGAGCATGTTGTATATTTTCAGACCTGGTACACATCTAAGTGTGTGAAATAATCTCGTGAGGTTGGTGGGAGATGTCCTATCACTTCAGATTTTTAACGTTGCAGAGGGGTTGGTTGACAGAGATAGTTTCTGGAATGAGAAGGGGTTTGGTCAGTCTGCATTGCTAAACAAGAATGGAAAAAATGTGGCCAGAATCATGGGTTTGTTTTTGTTTACATTAATACTGTTTTCTCTTGCCCTTGATAGATGTGGAATTGGTGCTTTTCAGAGTCCTTGGCTAAGCCTTGGGAAAAGATTCTGTATGATTTTAATAGCAATACCCCTTGTACTTACTGTGTCACCACTGTTCTGTGAGGCAAAAGACTAATTTTTCGATCCTTTTTCTACAGGCAGAAGAGCAGAGAGAGTGAGGATGTCACAGGACTAAGACCAAGGGACTCAAAATCAGGTTAGAATTGCAGTAGAAGGAGTCTTCAACAGATGGGTTTCCAGCTTGGAAGAAGGATAATTTAAGGGGAATATGATAGATGCCTGGAAGTTGGGAGCAGCTGGTAGAGGATGGGTGGGGACCAACTGTCCTTTGGTGCAAGAGCTGAGTCACAGGATCACTGAGTGTTACCTGTTGAAAGGGACCTCCAAAGATTATCTAAGTCCAACTCCCATGCCGGAGCAGGGTAAGCCTACAGCATCCAGACAGTATACCCAGTCTCCCATCCAAGCACAAAGCAAAAAGGATGAGGTGATTCTTCTTGCATCAGGGATTCAGTCTGTGACAGGTGTTGTCATGAGATGGTCCTGTCCATCTGGTGTCCATTTCACTCTCTTGCCTATACTTAACCCCGTTGCAGAACAATCCATGCAGGTGTGAGTCTACCCTGTGATAGAACCTATGCTTCATGGGAGTCTGAATTTCATGATTTTTTGGAGAGGCCACGTGGCAAAAGAGTCATGCTTTGAGAGCAGGCTGGAGACGTGCAGATGTTTCTGATGTGCCTGAGTGCCCAGCCATGTTCCTTATGTGAAAACAGCCTTCACGCTGTTGTGTACTCTAAGTGCTATGTACCAGGGCTTCTAGAGCTTTGAACTGATATCTTTCGTTAAGTATAAATAAATGAATAGTATCTTATGAGGATGATTTGAGAGTAGAACCAAAGTAGATAAAATGGGAGCCCTCTAATGGAAAAAGTGGTCAAGGCAAAAGAGAGAGGCGTGACATGGCCTTTCAGCTAATATGGGAATGATTACTGCCTTTAGCAGAATGGCTTCTGCGGAAGGTTAAAGAGAAAACATGAGGATCTGGAAAATCTCTGAGGGAAAGACGCTGCCTCTGTGCAGTATGAAGCCAAAGTGATGCCAGTCTAGTTATGAAATAGTCTGTACAAGTAGAAATAGCTCTGATCTAAAGTAATATCCTACCTCAGGCTTCCTGCCACTGTTCTTAGGACAATTTTTTTCTATAAACTCTACAATTTCAGGGTCCTTTAGACATATTTCTGTGACCTTGCAGGAGAATCACGAAAAATAACCCCTTTGGCTTGTAATTGGGTGGAAGGTAAATGTTCACCATGATCACTTAGGCTGTTGGGCAAAGCTTTGCACACTGAGACCTCCTCACCCTCCACGCAATTCACTGTCATAGCTGGGGTCCATCACTGCCTGAGGATTTTCCAGTGCTCCATGACTACAAGTCAAATAAAAGGCATACAGCAATTCCTTCATACCAAAATGATCCCACTTAGAGTTTTGTTTTGTATTTATGCAATGTTCAGAGTTGCCATTCCTGTGCTGCAGGGGACTGCAGGTTTGTGGACAACGATACCTTTTGAAATCAAAGAAATACAACTCATGTCTGTGTAGAAGTTGCCTGTGTTTCAGGTCTATGACTGTGTTTCTGGTTAATACTGTGTTAGCTACTCATTTTCTTTTTGGTGGTACAGCAAAAGTCACGGAGATCTTAAGGACAGGGGGTAGCAGTGGGCTTGGGACAGTTGAGTTAGTGGTTGGACTTGATGAACTCGAAGATCTTTTTCAATCTAAATGTCATAAGACAACATTCCCCTTATCTTGATACCAAGCATGAGCCCAGATTTACCCATACTGGCAGAATTTGAATTTGCATGACAGTTTTGAGACCACTGCCCACCCGTGTCACATCTTGTGAAGCGGCAGAGGCAGCTGGGACAGAAAATAGCTGTTGTTCACATGTTGCACTTTTTCTCATCAAAAGATAAAGATTTTTAGCCTGTGAAGTATTGGGCATCAGGACCGAGCACACTGGCTCTGAAGGTCTGGTAGGTCAATGATGCATGAGGTAGGAAGGATTTGTTCAATAGACCAGAGCAGCTCAGTTGGAGTCATTAAAGGATTTAGGAGTCAAAAATTCACGAGAACATGAATTCCTAGGTTTGGTCACACAAGTAAGGAGCCCACTGTAGCCCATTCTTGCTGCATTTATCAAAATAGGGAGAGCACTGATCAGAGACAGCAGCAGGCTCTAAGAACCACACTGCCTTATATGAGGGTAAGACGCTTTAAGGAAGGTCAAGAGTTATTTCCCAACCCTAAATGTTTACACCATAGATGCTAATCTAATCTGTCTAGACCATAACGCCCTTAACAGACAGAAAAAACTCTGGCAAGTGAACTCCCAGATAAGTCTCTGTACCAGGTATGATTTAAAGGGACAACACGTGTGTCTGACAAGGGCATGCAGCCACCAACTGCTCCCTGGTAGCCTCTGCACCGTCATTTTGGTTGAATGTTAATCTGCATTAACAGCACTGTCTTGCCGTTGCTGGACACCCAGCGTTCTGCACGGAGCAAAGCTTCCCCTATGGGTCCTGCTGGTGTACTCTGACCCCAAGCTGAAATGATCACTTCTAGGAATTAGATGGCAGTTTAGTTTCTATGTGGGCTTGGTCTTTCTGGCTCACACCAGTACAGTGTCAGAGAGCCATGGAGACCAGGATGTGGATGGAGACCTCAGACAGTTTAAGACCATGGGCCATAAAGCACCTAACAGGCCATAGTAGTTATGAATTGAGAGGTGCCTAGACGAGTTAAGCTCCTCTAAAGAAGGACTCAGCACTTTGCCACTGGCCACGCTGTAACAGCTTATGAAACTAACTGTGGCTGTGGTCCATCCCGGTGTGGTCACTGGTAGCTTAGCTAGTCTTTCTTATGGATTAAGGACCTGTAACTTACTCAAAGACTTACTCAACTTACTCAAAAGACTAAATCAGTCCTAATTTTAAGACTTCAGAGGATTAATCTCTTAATAAATTGTTTTCCCTCTTTAAAAAAAAGAAAAGCAACAACAATAACCTCTTATTTCAGATCTGCATCTGAGGACCTATTGTTATTTTAAACCTATTGAGGCTGCTGTTATTTAAAGAGGAGCTTGATTGCTTCTTTTAAAAAAAATCAAGAGGATGATAAGGTAAACATTGGGATCTTTTTTGTGTAAGTATCCCATTACCTGTATGGTAAGGCATCAGAAACAATGACTTATTCAGTGACCCTACAACCCATCACCTAGTCTCAGTGGGGCGAAATAAAGACATTAACAGCAGCCTTTCCTTTGAGTCTACTTGCAAAGGACATCAGAGCTTCAGAGGATAAGATTTTTGAGTTGCAATGTAGTGGGGCAAACCTGCCTGGTC
This sequence comes from Upupa epops, assembly GCA_013397515.1. Lineage (NCBI taxonomy): Eukaryota > Metazoa > Chordata > Aves > Bucerotiformes > Upupidae > Upupa > Upupa epops. Next base: position 446,638 of record VZRI01008067.1, read on the forward strand.
TTCATGACCACTTTGCTCTCATTTGATTAAAAGTTAATTTGCATGAGATACTTGTGGCTTTAAAGAGGCACCATTGGCTCTCTCTGTGCCCCAATCTAATTTCCTTCCATCTGAAAACCCTCACAGAGCTCTGGAGAACATCAACATCTCCGTTGTGATAGGAGATGCACTTATTTCTAAGTGAAAGCCCCAAACCCCAAGACGTTAGTCATATTTTATGATGTTCACATGAGTGGCACTTCAAGTTAAAGAAACACATTCCAAGCGCATGATGGTTCCGATTGCACGCGGTTTTAGCTTCCCCGAGGAAAGCACACCTTCATCAGTCGGCCGTAACCCAAATCAGACTTTCTTATTTGTTAAAGTTGTTAAAATACCTCAGATCAGCTGTGTACGCCTGAGAAAAGTAAAAATGAAAATAACTGCATTAGCAAAAATTATCTGAATGTGAGAGGGCTATAAATAGATAGGAGGTGGTTTGGACAGTCGGCGGATTCTGAGTTGGAATAAAAACATGTTCCTTAAGCCAAAAACATGGCAACCAATATTTTCTGTTATAAAAATATTTGAGATTGAGTTTTTATGAAAGCTGTCTGAATCCCAATGAATAAGCAGAAGTTATGTGTTCTGTTTGCACTCCAGTGTTCGTACCTGGAGTGGAAAAGAAAGCACCTTACAAGCAACAGCAATGGCCTTTGAAATCCTTTCTGCCGGGGGATAGGAATGACGGTGGTATGTTCATGCTCTCTGCGAGTAACCTGCACCTTGATAACACTTGTCATCTGAGCAAATGGCATGACAGGTCTGTGAGGTGGATTACTACTGTCCACTAGAGGCTGTAATGAGACCAACAATGTCACTGCATGACACATTGAAGCCTTAGCCTGTAGTGATCAATAATAGTGACACTGCTTTTCACACTCAGTGCGCTGTCAATCACTGGATTTCTCTTCACACGGATATTTTTAAAATAAAATAATAAATCCAACTTCTTGTGCCTCTTATCCTCCCGTTTCGCAGCTACTATTAATTGTATAAAATGTGTAGATGACACATTACAGCTGGTGGATTGACAGACAGTTTCTTCTAGACAGTGCGCATCTTGCCTGTCAAACGGATTAATATCTCTTGGTCAAGACTGTTCAGCTGGGAGTCACATCGGTTACCAGCAGTAAATAAAACGCTTGAGTCGACGGGGGTCCTTGTGTCTCACTCAGCACTGTGGTATCAGAGCCTCTATGCTCAACCAGCAAACCAGCATCTGTCACCTCTCTCTGCCCCTGTTCCCCAGGGACAGTAAGGGCTGCGATGGGAGAGTTTTGGAATCTTGCTGCTACTCTGATGCACACACCCGTTGCTATGTGCCCTCCTCAGCAAGGGTCAAGGTGATGGGGTTTTGCATGGCTCTTGTTGCTGTGAGAGCACACTACGGTATCTGGGGCAGCCCTTGAGCAGAGTGGCTTCTCTTTATTCCTTGTGAGCTGGTAGTGTATCCTGTGCACCAGGCAGCATTCTTGGAGGCATAATCTCCTCATCTCTCACCTGTGAATGCAAGCAACAGCTACCAAGTAAAAACTGGAGGTTAAGAACAGCTTAGGAACCTGGTGTGGCTGGTGGCAGTTGGGTCACTTCATAAAGCCATGGGATAAGGGCTGCCTGCTGGCTCAGGAAAACAATATTGCTTGGATTTACAACTGACTTAGATTGTAGGGGTCTCTTTATAACTCTGAAGCAGAAACACAAACCACGATGTAAAAGTGTAGAGCCTGGAGCAGGGCAAAATTGCTGGTGCTGTGGCAAACCCCAGAGTAGAGGGATACACAAGCCTCTCACATGAGCCTGTTGCAGGAGGGAAAGTTGCCCAAAGCTTGCTTCAGCATGAATGTGGCTTCTCTTTCTCTGCGCGTGCCACACCTCTTGGCAAGGTGAGGCTTTGAGAAGGAAAGATTCCTTTCTCCTGAGGTAACACTCTGCACAACTGGTATAAAAAAAGGTGGCAGACAGGAGAAGGCTGCATGCTCAGAATTGAGCCCCCATCATGGCGTTGCAGCTTCTTTGGGGCTTTCACTGGATTTTCAGTAATCTTCAGTCTCTGTCTCTCTCCCTTGGTTCCTTTTATTAAATCAATGAACTCTGCATTAGCTGGGTGAAGATAATTTTGCTGTCTGCTCTGCTGCTGTAGAGCTGAGGGGCACGTTTGCCCAGACATCCTGGCCTGTTGCTGCTTCTGTCCCCAAACCACTCCTACAAAGGCAAAGGATGTTGGATTTCATAGTGAACCTGAGCTAAAGGATGCAGAAGGTGCTGCAGGAACAGATCCCCACGCTTCATAAAGCTACTCTGTATTAGAGTATCAACTCTAAATCAAGAGCACTGCCGCTTACGGTGTTATTATTACGTTCTTTAGCAATTACGGTGAGCTAGTACAGTCATTTATAGCAGGGACTGCTTTGCTGATCTGCATAATGACAGGCTGAGTCCTGAGGTACTTTGCATCTACTCTCTAATGCTGGATTTAATGCTAAAATCTACTGCTAATATCTAACGGACACATAGGAGATAAGTCTGTGCTGGACAACCAGTACCTCAGAGCTCATTACTGTAGGAGGTGGGTACAAGCTGTAACAACCAGTGGGGTCTGGATGGGAATGCTGTAGCAAGGCCTGTGAGAGTCCAGCTCCATCAAGCCTTTGGTATTTAGACAGCATTTTTCGCAATGTCCTTGGGGTTGGGAGAGGCTTTCTGTGTGCTGGACCTCCCTCCCCAATGCCGAGCAGCGAGTGAATGCTTCCTTACAGATCACGGTTAAGCCACGTGCAACCCTGCTGTGCTTGGCCACTTCGTTGCTTCCACGATTTGTTTTATTTCTCCAAGTTGTACCTGCCCTGGTAATTTGATGTTTTGCCTTTTCTTCCCAGCCGCAAAGGCCGGCCTGAGCCAGGCCATGACAAGGATATTTTCTGTGATCTCCGTGCACGCTCGCTGTGTGCCCATCACTCACTGCAGTTTATGGCACTGCAGAGACCTGCGTGGAGAGGAGTAACGAGAGTAACGAGCTGACGCGGGAGCGCCGGGGAAGTGTGAGTTGCTTTGGGTGAGGGGGGAATTTTGGAGAGGCTCGCTGTGGTCTGCCTACAGCCGGGAAGAGACGCGAGGGGATCTTTGATGAAATGCGTGCGAAGGAATCCAGAGGGAGTTAGTACCCAAACATGCGTGGTTCAGCCTTGCCTGTCGCGTAGTTCAGCGACGGAATGAGTCAGAGCCTCTCTGGTCTGAATGAAGTGGAAGGTACTTTTCTACAAAGCAACTCGAGCATATGCCAAAGATCCGGATAAATAAAACTTAATTCAGGGGAAAAAAAAAAAAGGGAGTGGGATGTGGGCTCTCGCTCGAAATCACTTTGCAGTTCTCCACGGCAAAATGCAATATGGCATCTTAAATAAAATCACCCTCTTCTGACTCTCGCCAAGGCTGCTTCGGAGCATTTCCCTGGCTTCCAGCAGTTTTATTCCCTCCCTTAGAGAGATAGACCCGTCTTGACTGAGCAATTGATGTTCGTGCATCCCTTAAACCAGTGTTCCCTGCCATTTCTGAGACTTCGCTAGCCACCTCTCCCTCCCCCCTTAAACAGTAAAGGTTTAAGGCTGGGTTTGGGGGGTTATTTTGGGGGGGCTTATTTTTATTTCTCCCTTCCCCAGCTCATTTCTCTCCGCCTGCAAAGTGCTTAGAGATCANNAGAGATGAGGAAAGGGGGAGGAGTGGTGGGGGGGGTGTGTGGATTCGCGTGGATTATTCCCTCCGTGGAGAGCCAGCCTCGGTCTCTGGAGTGTCCGGAGGGGCAGGAGGAGGTAAGTGGTGAGGTCAGATCCCCCTGCCCATCCCCTCAAAGGGTTAAGGCAGCCCTGGCCCGGCGGGGCTGTGCCTGTGCAATAATCTGTGCGGCTCTTGGCCGACTGCCACTGTGTTGCCTTGCCTCCTCCTCCTCCTCCTCCTCCTCCCTTGGGATTAACCCTT
>VZRI01008067.1:451523-497069 GCA_013397515.1 Upupa epops
AGGAATTAGCGAAGAGTAATAATAGAAAAAGAAAACAAGTCGGAAGCCCGTTATATAATGCACCGTGCAGACAACGAGAGCGACGGGGCTATTTTTATTTTGTTTACCGTATGCTGGGGAATAGGGACTCCTCCGAGCAGCATCTCTTCCCCCACCCCACAAGCCCCAACTGCCCTATAGAATTGGAAGAAAAATCTCATCTGCCTGGACGAAGAAACTCACGTTTGTCAAACCTTCCTGCTTGCTGGGCACGGACCGGCAAGGGTTTGCAGGTAGATGACCTTTGCCAGAGACCTTATCCCCTTCCCATGGTAAAGAAATTCATCTTTATTTTTCTTTCTGTAGCGCAGGTTCCACGTTAACCTTTAACGCCGGCGGTTGTGTGTTTTGTGCAGTAATGGTTACTTTACGTGTCAGCTGTGGTCAGGCGTAGGGAGTTACTCTGCTCACGCACCGACGAGTCAAGGACTTTTAATTTCAGTTTCGAACGAAGCCTTCCCCTAAAGGAAAATCCCGGCTTTGACTTCATCTATTTCTGTTGGGGTGATGGAGCCGGCTCAGTTTGACGATACGGAACGAGGGTTATGAATGAGGGAGAGGGAAACTGAGAACGGCCAGGGAAAATATTACGCTGTAGTTATTTTTTGCAGTGCTGCAAGATAATAGTGAGTTGTAATTGCACGTTATTGCACCTAATTTGCTGGTAAAACAGGCCCGGTGTTTTACAGGCAGGTGTTTGGGGTTTAGTTGGGGTGGTTGGTTTTTTTTTTGAAGGGTGGCTACAATCTCTTCACTTTATACATAAGGCAGAAGTCAATAGATTTTCCTCCGCACTCGCCTGTCTGTCTGTCTCTCTCGTCACGCAGCGACATGTCAGCGGTGTAGGCTTTCACCGTGCTTACTCCAGCCCTGATCACTCATGTAATTAGATCAGGCTGCCATGGTAACAGACGGTGTTCACCGTCCAGTCAGGTGTAAGAGTGTGTGTGTGTGTGTGTGTGTGTGGCTGGCGGGCAACCTGTAAGGCTCCCACTGGCCCCAGCATGGGCCACTGACGCGGCCACTGCCTGGGGCTTGCCAACAATTATAGGATGCCGGTGGTGGTTTCCTAATGGTTGGACTTGCTGGGAAGGGTGTCTGTCGCCTGCCGTAGTGTCAGTACGTGGCATGTTGAGTGCGTTGGCCAAATCCTCTGCTCCACTTGGGTTTATTAGTAGTAAATTAACAAAGGTGCGGTGTGTTGTGAAAAGGCTTTTGGCTTATAAACACTTGCATAAAAGTTTCCTCTGAGTTTTCCCTTTTTTTCTCTTTTCTGCCTGATTTAACCGTTCGGTGGCTGTGACGGTGTTGGTGAGTCCCTAGCCAGTCCCAGCTTTCCTGTTTTAGGCCAAGAGCTTGTAATTTTTCACTCATTGACTGTACTTTGCACCTTCTGGCCAGGAAAAATAAAATTGGTGATATCACTGCCATCACTTAGGTTTGGAGCCTCTTCAAAGCTCTTAGCAATGTCTGAGCTTTTTTGTGGTTTAGTTGAAAGCTGACTTCATTTTCTCTTGATGCAAAACTATACAGTATAAAAGCTATACAGCAGAAACTGTATGCAGAGTTTTTAATATTATATAGTATAAGACCCCTGTATATCTGCAGTACATATAGTATAAAAAGCAGTATAGATGGTGTGTATAGTATATAAAGTGTATGTGTAGTATATAAACTATAGATAGAGTACATAAATCATACAGTTGGGTTAATTGTTGGACCCAATAATCTTAAAAGTCTCTTCCAAGTGATACAGTTCCATGATACGATTTAGAATATAGGCTACGTGTGTAGTATAAAAAACCATATATAGTGTATAAACGATGTGTATATACATAAAGAACAGTATAAAACCTATATGTATAGTACATATAGTTACTTTTCAAGAGAAAGCATTTACCATGAAGCCAGATTTTCTCACCAGTAAATAGTTTCTGATAATGGTATTTTTTTACCCCCTTTTATTAATTTGTTCTTTTTTTTTTCATTTGTGCACATTAAAATAACTGTGGCCACAGAGCAGGAGACTTTCTGCTGCAAAGTTAGTAATATCTTGGAAAATGAAAAGGAAAGCAGCAGTCTGATTAGCTTCGAAGTGCAAACTGCTCTTAAAAATGCCTTTAACCAAGGAATGTGGAGCTATCTCCCTTCCCAGTGTCTGGGCGTTCCTCTTGCTGAGCCTCTTTTTCACCAATATAGATAGGATTGAGGGGTTTTTAAAGGCAGCAGAGTTGGCTCTGTGCTCTAGTGCTGTAAATCTGGAGTGACTCCAGGGGACGGGCTCGCGAGCCACTTACATGGGTGTATATCTAGAATAACTCTATTGATTGGACCTACTCCAGGCATGTAGTAGAGTAGCAGGGCTCTGTGCGGGATCTGCTGCCTGTCGCCGTCAGGTTCTCGACAAGTATCAAGGGCTTAGGCAGCGTTTCTTTGCCTGGTTGGGGAGCAGCACTAAGTGCCTGCAGAAGAGGTTAACACACTCCCCCCTGTCCCCCCTTCCCCCCTCCCTCCCGTTGTAATCACTGATCTCACATGCCCTTACACTAATACTGAACTTGGCCTGCAGGATTTCGTGCAATGAGAAAGCAGCAGCACCCGCAGCTCCTGAGCACTCAGAGTACCAGGCTGCAACAGAATGTGATCCAGAAATATCTCAGTAAACCAGATATTTCAATCGCTCTGATGGTGAAGCACCGGAGCTGGAGGAGGGACCGACACACGCTGGTGGTTCAGCCCTTGCCGTGCCAGGCAGCTGGTGGAGCTGGCTGTGATGAGTTTGCAGGTCTCAGCCTGCCAAGCTTTCTCCTCAGAGGGGACGCAGAGTTTGCAGGCAGTTTCCTACACCCAAAGTGCAGCTTTTTAGTGCCTTGCATGTTAGGGGAGGGTATTCTCCACCTTGCACAGCTGCCTCTGCTTTGGGTTCTCTGTACTGAGGAGATGGCTTGAAACAGGGGAGATTGGGCTGGGAAGAGTGGAATAATCACATGCAGGACAGCTCTAGTAGAGCTAGATGCTGCATGCTATGTGGACCTGTTTCACTGTGAGACAGATCACCTGTGTGGCTGTGAGCATTTATTTTCAAAGAAAGGCCGGGCACACAAAGGCAAAAGACTTCTTGAAAATAAACAGCCCAACTTTTCTCCCTTTTGCCCTCCTGGGCTGGTTGGATTTGTTTAGGAAGGCTGAAGAAACCCAGTCTTGTTTTAAACAAGGCGTTTACCAAAGACCTGGAATTTCACTTAACAAAAACAATATTTTATGTAAGAGATCCAGTGGCCTAGTTTCCTGTTAATTAAGAAAATAGGCACTTAAATGCAGCCACCTGAAAAGCAACGCAGGATTTAAACGTTAGATAAAAATAATTGAGTAACGCAGCCGGTAAAACAAAACCCAGGGCAGGATTTTCCTCGTGTTGGCATTGAGCAGAACATCTCTGGAGGTTCAGGATGCCCATTGTCACCACTCTTGTCGCGATGCACGAAGCGCAGGGGCAGCGGTTGTGGAGGAGCATGGCAGGCTCTGAAGGGAAGGCGCGGCAGGAGTCGTAGCAATGGTCTGGCTGCAGAAACCTACTCCAGCGTGTGAAGCAGCTCACGCTGCTGCAGCCTGGGAGAAGCTGGGCTGTGTGTGACAGGCTGAGCTGAGCGAGCAGGGTGTTGGCAATGATGCGGAGCAGCGCCAGGTACGGCGTGTGCTGCTCACGGGGAGCAGAGGGCAGGGTTAGTTGCAGGTTTCTTTGGAGGCCGCTTTAACCAGCAAATAAAATATAATTATAGAGAGACCCAGAAGCAGGACAAGCTTGGCACCACGGGGAAATATCTCATCGTAAAGACATGCCATGCCTTGTTCCAGTGACTTGAGGAGCCTGAGCTCTGCAAACTGAAAACCCCTGACCTCACCCTCTCGTTGTCCTTTTGGGCAAGGCTCTAAGTGCAATAAATAAATAAACAGAAGTTTGGATGGCAGCACTGTGTTTTGGACTATAGTTCAGTGGTTCGCATTGTTACAGACAAAAAGTGGAAGCATTTGACTCTGCAAAGTTTCTTAGGTTTTAAAACACTGGTCTTGGATCAGCTCAGCCGAAACAGACTCCTGACTCGTGCAAAAAGAGTGAGCGAAGGCAGATCGACGACCGTAACTCCTTTTGTGTCTTAGTGCATGTGTTGAGGATGTGGTGCTTCATTTTTCCCCTCAGAGCTGTAGTCTGAGGTGGTTGTACAACACATGCAGATCCGTGTGTGTGTGTGAACTGGTCCCAGTCTGCAGACTTACTTCCGTATGTGTCCCAGGGAGGGTTTTGCTGAATGAGGACTGATTAAAGGACCTATCTGGAGTTAAGTATGTGTGTAAATCCTTCCATAAATAGGAATGAGTAAGTGTGCTCATAAACCGAAACAGCACAAAGAGGGAGAAACGGTCCCACTGAATCGTTTTATTGTCCCAAGAGTGATAAAAATATTTGATGAGTTTCCAAGTTGAAAAAAACCCAACCCCACAGTATATTTTGTTTAATGTGTGATGTCAGCACAAATTCCATGCTGGCTCCTGGTAATTTTACTGAGCAAAACTACAGAAATAGAAGGGAAAAACAAATAAGATCACATTGTTAAGAATTCTTCTTTGGTTTTAGTATTTGGGAGTTTGCAGTAATAAGTGTGGACTGTTGCACCACTGTTAATGTCACATAATGTCACATCCCCTAAGCTGATTATTTGTCACCTGATGGTAGCAGTTGCAGCACGGTATTTGCTGGATGATGCCCCTCCTCAAATAGAAGATGCTCTGTTGCCATCATCAGATCGCTGATGATTCTTCACCTCATTAAGATCACATTTAGGGGAAGAGCACTCAGTTTGAATAAATGGGCTCTGCTCTCTACTCTGTGTACTCTGACTGCAGGATTAAATCTATAGTTTATTTGTGCTTGAGTAATAGCAAAAGCAGCCTCTCTCTGTCTTCATTAGGATGCCTTTGCATGCTGTAAATTGTCTGACTCTTAACTGGAGTTTTGTTTTTCTTTTTTTATTTTGGTTTCCCTCTCCTCAGCTCCTGGACCAGCAGCCACATTGCAGGCCAAGCCAGATGGGCAACCAGTACAAGCTGTGAATTTATTCTCCACCCCTCTACGAGAGTGACCACCTTCGTTTTTGTCTTCGCCCTATGGACACGCACTGCCAATAAGGTGAGAATATGATGCCTTTTCTTTCCTGTGATCACCGTGGATGCCTTCTGCGTGGCTGGTTTTGGTTACCTACCCGAGATACGTTTGTATTTCCCTTCGCTGGCAGTAGAGGTCCTTGAGAATCTCTCTCTGTGCTCAGAAAAATTCGATTAACTCTAGTGACTCAGTTGTGTGACTTACAGGACAGTGGGTTCCGGATGAGTGGTTTTACGCTCACCTCAGGTCAGAGCATGTTCGCTTAGCAATAGTGAATGGAAAAGTTTCCAGGCTTTGATTTTGGTTGGGAAATTGTAGAAAACCTTCCTGTATTTCTATGAATGATTTTAGCGAATCGTGTTGCTTGCAGCCTGCTTGACTCTTCCCGTGTCCTGGGTTCCTCCTGTTGTCTAGTGTAAAGATCCTTCCCAGGATAACGAGTCACTGCTGGCATGCCTGAGTGTCTTCTGATCTGGTTTGAGGAATGTTTTTAAGTTCTTGTCATTTATTATTGTGTCCCCTGAAATGCTTTAGTCAGACAGGATGTAATAGTGCTCGTAGATCAGTCTGCTCTCCTTCTCCTCTCTGCCTGTTTCCCATATGGTTGAGGAGAATACCTTGAAGAACCCAAGGCTTGGCGTACACGCTGCCAATAAAAAGAACATACATTTTTATTTTATTTCTTTAATCTGATTGTCATTAAGCCAGCCTGGGTTTTTTTTGGATCTGTTATGTGATTTTTTTTTTTGAGCGCTTGGGACTGGCAATACTGCTAATGCTTAAAACAAAAATGATGAAAGGTCATAGGAAAACCACCCGTGTCTTTAAATAAAAGGAAGTGAGACGTAGGGATTACTTGCAGAAAATCCAAGCTTTTTTTCCTCTTTATAACCAGAAAACTCAATGCCTGTAGCGTTCTGTTTTTTGTGGAACTGATCCTCGTTGTGGAATAACTTCTGATGTGCACAGAGAGCGTCGTAGGGAAGTACCGGGCACATCATTTACATTTTCTTGTGGCTGCGGGGAAGGGTGCCGAGCCTTAAAGGGAAGTAGTCTGAGCAAGCGGTTACGTGCAAAGACATGCCAGTAACGGTTTACAGATGGGCTTGGACGGTGCCGGTGGATTGTAGCTGCTGCGTCTCGTAGGAGCAACAGGAATTGCTCGAGAGTGATAAAGCAAAGTGCCCTCACACTGAGAAATTTTTCTGTTTCAGAATGAAACTCACTCGGTAACAGCTATTGACTTGGGAGATGGAGCAGAAGGACGTTACCATTTCCAGAAAACTTGTGGTTTATTTCTTTTTCAGAACCGGCTAGGGTTCTGTGATCCGGTGTTTATTTGCAGAAGTGATAAACTCCAGGAAAAGCTTCTTGCTCTTAATGAGAAGTAATTGTAGCGCACTGGTGAAATCCTTATGAATAACCAGATTATGTTACCCACCACGTATTGCTAAGTCACCGTGGATGCTTCAGCGCTCGGCATTTCCTGCGATTACATGACAAATGACATCTTAGATGTTAAGCAAACATTTTGCATGAAAAACGTTAACCTAGTGAGTCTGCTGCAGAGGCGTGACAGGGATACAGGGCTCCACTGCAGTGTAAAATGTGGTTTTGTGGGTCTGAGATCAGAGCTGTTTTAGCTTTTCCTCTTGTTGGATGTTTTATTCACTGAGGTTCAGGTCCCTCTGTTGGCCTTTTCTCTAGGGAATGATCAAAATCAGCCCAGTGGTAAAAATTGGTGAAATAAAAGTTGCTGGAGTAGAGGCAGCCTGATTGCAGACGTTCTCTGTCACTGAATGGAATGGGGGAGCTCACAGTAGTAACACGTGATAGAAACGTGACCCAGCACAGAGGTTTCAGAGCTCCAGACAGCATCGTGTGCTACGACCCATCGTCTTTCTGTCTTTCCCATGCTCTGAAATGAAGGTGACCTCAGCCCTGCTTGGTTTTAGGTGTTTTACAGGCGTTTGAATGCATCCAAAAACACACTGTGGAAACCTTTTAGCTCTATCTGCCCCACACACGTGCCCATGGATTTAACTGCATGAGGAGTACCACTGCTGTCATAGCATCGCTGTCGTGTGTGAGCTCCAGACATGCTCACTCTTCCACTACCAGCAATGTTCTTGCAGAGCTTGAGAAGCCCAAATAAAGACACGGGGATTAGTACAAACAAAATTCGAAGAGATAAATAGAGATAAAAGCTTTTCTTTTCTACTTTTTTTTCATCATGACTTCAGTTAATTTTATCCTGCTGCAGAAAACACAGAGTTATTGTTGTGTGTTCAGAGCGTGCTCTGCCTTGTTTCACGTAGGCAAATGACTCAATGCTTTTCTTCTAAACTGTCGTGTCGAGAGGATTTTGTGCGAGGCACTGGATGTTGTAACAACTCGAGAGCTCTTCTTAAAGCTTTTCCACTGTGGACTCACTTGATATCCATTAATCGTAATGTAATATCGGGTTGAATTTACAGCCACAGCCTGTCTGTAGGATTTTTTTCTTCACTGAGTTTTCTGTAAGTATGTTTGTTCCTACCTAATGTGGCTTATTTTTAACTTCATTCCTGTTCTGTGCTGTCTTCTGGCTGCTGCTCTCTGTGAGTGGACAACAGTCTGGCCTTTTCAAATACTGTGTGGTGGTGGAGTCTGTCTTTGGAGGTATTTAACAGATGTGTTGATGTGGTGCAGAGGGACATGGTTTAGGGGGGTGACCTGGAAGTGCTGGATTAAAGGTTGGAATTGATGATCTTAAAGGTCTCTTCCAACCAAGTTGATTCTGAGATACTCTACTCTGTGATATTCTGTAGGGACTGTAAAAAGAGCAAATCCATTGCTGTATTATTGTGTCCAGTGGTGCCTTTCTGACTGCCGAATTGCTGTCCTTCTGTCACAGCTGGTTTTACTTCTCCCCTTGCGTAGTGTTCATGAGAACACAGTGTTCACCTTCACAGCGTAATCCGAGCCATAGGGTTTGCTTCCCCTTCCAACCTCTGTTTTAGAAAGGTCCACCTGCCAGTGGAACCAGCGGCTTGTATTAATGTGTGGGCTTTTGGGTGTCAGTGTAAGTGCTGGAGAGATGGAGAACTTGTACGGGTGTGTGTCTTCCTCCTTCGCTGTCCCTTGGCTCTGCACATCCAGGTGGGTTTTGCCATGCCTCGATACCAGGGGGATGCTTTTGGGTCATGCAGCAGCATCTGGGTGTGAAAGCGCTGGTTGAGGGGTTTCTCATGCTGAGATCCCATGGTGGAGGCAAACCACAAGGTAGATAATTCGTCCTTTATTTTCCGATCAGTCACTTGGCAGGGATCAACCCATTTTGGGACTAGCTGGGAACCTGGTTTTTAAGGATTTGTTGAGTCACTCCATGCTCTATAAAAAGTACAAACGCTGAAGTGTTTCTCACTCGTACCGGAGTGCGGTTGTGACTGTTGCCACGGTTTTGTTTGTCGGGTACCCACGCACGAAGGCCCTTGTAGGTTAGTAAATTTAACTTGAAAGCGAGTCAGACTTTGATGGAGAAGGACGATTACAGAAAGCAGGCTCAGTCCTCCTTTGCTCTGCTCAGAAACGTTGTGCTTGGGAGTATTTTCTCTTTGCTGCTGCTGCTTTTCAGTGCCGTGGGTAGTAGCTGGGTAGAGAGTGATCTTTCAAGGTAATATGATAGTAAATGAATTTTTCAAATTAATATGATAGCAAATGCCTTTGTCAAATTAATACGATAGTTAATGTGCTTCTCCTCTTCCGTAGCCCCTGAGCACATCCCCTGCCTGGTACTGTGCCTTATTCATAGCTTTTCCCTGGATGCTCTGACAGCAAAAAAGATGCAGAATGGTTTGAAAGTTTCACTGTCTGCAGGAGGAATAAAAATAAATCCGAGTCGATTGTTGCACTAGAAGAAGTTGTGAGTTTATTCTCTGTGTCCTACTAGCGGTTAAAGCCCCACAGCAGTGATCACACATAATGCATTTTTATTTACAGATTAGTAGGCTCTGCTCTGACATATGACTAACGGGGAAGCCCCTCCCTTTAACAGTTGCATGTCATCTGCTCCAGAGAACTAATTACTTGGCAATTCCCATTTGATAATTCCCTCTTTATTTTCTGATGAGTTACTTAACAGTGATGAGCTCGTCGAGCAGAATGCCGTGTTTAATCTGCGCTTCAGGAACTCCAGCATGGGCCTGGGGATAGATCATCCTTTCCCAAACGCTGTTTAGCCTTGTCACAGGAACGCTGAGACCCCACTAAGACACTTGAACAGTTCGTGGTGAACTTAAGGAGGGAGATGTGCAGCATTTCCCAAAAAATAAAAGAAGGGTTTAGATTGCTGCAGCAGCGTGAACAGGATGTTAAATACATCATTTCCCCCCAAAACAACCCCAAACCTAACCTAATTCAGACACTGAGAAGAGGAAGCTCATGCCAGAGATCCCTTTGCAAGGCATTTCTTCTCTCCTCTGAAATAATCAATTTAAAAGAAGTTTTATTCTTAAAGAAACCCCAAACCCCAGTGTTTTTTGTACCCTCTCCCTGGTGAGTGTCACTGTACTGTGAGATACTTGGATAAGTGAACACTGGGTTGCTACCTGTAGTGCTTTATTCTTCCCCAGTCTCTTTTCACATTCCTTTACTCTAGTGGCCACAGCAACCCTGGTTCCTGGCTGGAGGCCACGTTATGAGTCTCAGTAATTAGGGCAGTGCAGTGTTCCTCGAGGGTACCTGGGTTCAGCAGCGCTCGACTGCAGCACCAGGTGAGGGACTTGTTGGGGCACCCTGACATCAGCCAGCTTGTGACAGTCCTAGGAAGGTCAGACAGAGTGAGTCTGTCTTGCAAATCAGGAGTCAGGTGGGGCTCTGTAATTCAGCTGTGAGAAACCACACTGCTGAATTGGATTAACATTTTAATATAGCTAAAGTGTTTTTGACTGGCTGGTGGCGTTGCCCACAGCTCCTCATACCTGAAGAATGTCAGTTTTGCTGCAGGCTGAGAACTGGGCTCTTTTTTTGTCCTTTTCCCTGAGTAAGGAGAGTAGTATTTTGTGTATTAGCTCACATGCCATTGCATCATCCCGCTTGCTGATTTATGAGATCCTCCGTGCGATAGCTCTTGGCTGGTCCTGAAAGCCGTGTCACAGCCTTGTTTTATCAATGAGAAAAATGTGTTTGTACATAGTTACATGCGGTTTTCTTCTAAAATTAATCAGAGGAACAGTAATTTTATGAAACATGGACTTCAGAACAGATTAATCTACTTTAATTGTGTTCACCAAGTACTCCAGCTATAAAATCTTTTGAAAGGAATATTAATCAACTTGATCAAAGGTGGCTTGAAGTGCAGAATTCAGATATGAGCATCAGTGCCTTTCTGTGTGCCTGTGTGTGCTGTGGTTTGGGTGATGAGTGTTTAAATATTTTCCATACAAAAATAAGTTCCAGTTTGGTTTTTGTATTCTTTTTCGGTGTCACGTTTTCAAAGTAGAGACAGAGGAGAGAGAGCCAGATAAAATGCAGCATAATAAAAGCATCCTAAAATAAAGAGCACCCAACTGAAAGTCATTAAACTTTTTTAAGGACTTTTTTTTAGATTGGTTTGTAATCCTATTTCATTTTTGTAACGATGGGAGGTATTTCAGGCAGTGCTGCATATGCATTGCTGAGAGCAGAAATCCCCCTCCATAAGGATTCAGGGAAGAAACGCACCCGTGAGCACAATGTCCCAGCTGAGATCTGAGAGGTTTGTTTACACACCTGGGAGTTGTCCCCATGCAGGTCAGCCAGTACCATGTGAATACTCTGAGCCTGAGCCTTGAGTTAACGTAAGATTTTAATGACATTGTAATGTTCTAATGTTGGAGTGTTTAAGCAAACAAGCAAAACCCGACTCACTACCATATGGTGCAGGTTTCTCTATTGTAGGTTCTGCTGTTGCCTTCCTGACACCCAAATGGAGTGGTGCTTCCACTCCATTTGTAAGAGTGGTGCTCTTACAAATGAGAGAACTAACACATCATAGGTTTGTCTTCTCTTATTCCCTACAGCTACCCTGGGTCATGTTGGTTTGACTCCTTTGTGAGCAGCACTCGCTGGTGGAACAGACTCAAGATGAACTGGTGGGTCTGGGCAAATGCTTTTTTGCATCTCCTGCTTTGCAGACATAAGAAAGTGCTTCACAGAATCACAGAAGGGTTTAGGTTAGAAGGGACCTCAGAGATCATCTAGCTCCAACCTCCTGCCATAGGCAGGGATACCTCTCACCAGACCAGGTGGGCCAGATCCCTGTCCAACCTGGCCTTGAACAATTCCAGGGATGGAGCAGCCACAGCCTCCCCAGGCAACCTGTTCCAGTGCCTCTGCACCCTCACAGGGAGGAATGTCTTTACCTCTTTGCTTAGGTCTTGTCTACCTTTTCTTTAAATCACATATCCTACGTATCAGTTTTGCTAACTTTCCTTGCATCTGTCCTGATGTTTTTTGTTGCTGGTGACAGAGTCTTGGAAATCGTTTGTGATTTCCTGTGTGAACTGAACAGTTGATTAATTAAGTTGTGGGAGGGTTAGTGACATGGCAGTGTTGCTTCTGCAACAAGTCTGAGTTCTGTTTTATGAGGAAAGATGATGATAGAGGATCTTGTGGACTGATAATCTGTAGTTCAGAATTGACACTGTGTGTTCATTTGGATAGTGCGTGAGTGTGTTACGTTCTGTCTTCAGACATCTGTGACAGTGCAGTAACGGGAGCACCAAAGGAGTATTCTGCTCTATATTTGTTCAAGCTGACACACTAGCTCAGTCCTGGTGCCTGGTTGTCAGCTGTGAGAACGATACAAACCCACATGGTCCTTCAGTTCTGGAGTCTCCAGTATAAGAAGGATGTGGACCTGGAGGCCCTCTGCTATGAGGGCAGGTTGAGGGAGCAGGAACTTCCCTGGAGAAGATAAGCCTCCAGGGGGACCTTATAGCAGCTTCCACTCCCTGAAGGGGCTACAGAAAGCTGGAGTTAAACTTTTTATGATGGAGTCTATTGTTAGGACAAGGGGGATAGGTTCAAACTCAAAGAGGAGAAATTTATGTTAGATCTTAGGAAGAAATTAGTTTCTGTGAGGGTGCCGAGGCACTGGAACAGGTTGCCCGGGGAAGCTGTGGCTGCTCCATCCCTGGAAGTGTTCAATGCCAGTTGGAGGGGGCTCTGGGCAACCTGGTGTGGTGAGAGGTGCCCCATGGCAAGGGGTTGGGATTGGATGATCTCTGAGGTCCCTTCTAACTTAAACCATTCTATAATTCCATGATCCCTCTGTTGGTCACCATGACATTATTTCTGTGCAGGTCAGCAGTGGTTTCAGGGGGAATATGGGATGTGGTGACTGAGGGGGTTAATCCTGAGTGCAAGTCTGATGTTGGTTACTCAGCACCACCATCCAGATGCTGTTAACTGTTAAGGAACAGCCAGAAAGGACCCCCAGAGAAAGGAGGTGGGTAGAAGGTTTGTAGTAACCATGTGAAACACATTAAATAGCAGCAGTGAAGTTTGCTCCTGTTACTGGAGAGTCCTACACACTGAATGTCACGTTGGCTGCATGGAATGGAAGCAATGCAGACGAAGACACGCTTCTGCTACGTGTGCAGCTCTGCTGTGGAGTGCCTTCATAGGAGCTGTCAGCTGCCTGGCTGCTCTCTCCAGGGCTGTTTGTACTGCTCAGCCAGAAAGGCTTCATGAAACCAGAAGCAATGTGCAGCCGGTGCTGCGGCAGATGGGGTTTTTTTTATGCTCCTTATCTCGCTTAATGTGAACTGCACGTGTTCGGTGTCACATTGAGGAGCTTGGCCAAAGGCTGTCAGCTTCCCACCTCCATTGCTTACTTGGATGGTTTGCATGGAACCATATAAATGTGGTGTGAGAGAGCGTGGAACCAGGCCTGGGTTTTCTAGGTGTGTCAGGACTCTGAACTCGGAGCTGTGGCTAGTCAGACACTGGGTATTGGTTGAGTTTGACAGGTTGGGCAGTTGAGGGTAGGCTTGGCTTTTCCTCCAAGAGAGAACCAAAACTGCTCCTCAGTGGGGTGCCATCGGTCTCTTTTCCTTCCCACGCTTCAGGTGGATGTGTTGGTGAGTCAGACCAATCTTTCTTTATATAACCCAAGCAGTATTGTGTCCTTTCATCCTTCTGTCCCATTTTAACCTTTTTCCAGACTTGATTCTTTTATTGCCGACCAATTAATTTTTCTCCTCACCCCCTTCTCTGCTGCGATTCTCCTGTGCTCAGCAGTTCTCGCTGCAGTGTATCTGACCTACTTGTAGGGCTCCCTCACCAGGTTTGTTACCTGCATGATGTGACTGCTTGTTGGTCCTTTCCTCTCCTTGATTTTTGTGTTTCTCTGTGTCTGAACTCTATTTCTGCTCAGAGGGTTTCACTGCCTCAGTCATTTTCTGCAGAACTGCACATTTGAATGTCATTTCGTCTCCCTTTCTTCCTTCCTTGTTAGTCATAGCTGGATTCTGAGCTTTGCAACCCTGGTGATCTGCCTGGACAAGCCTTTCACTCCATACAACCTTCTCCTCATGGGAAAACCCCTGTAATTCCTCCTCTGCAGCCTCACTGTGGGCTCTCATTTCCCTGGTTGGATTTTCAGCCCCGCGTGCCCCTGCTTTCCAGCTGCAGCGTCTCTTCGGCAGGATTTTGCTTTTCAGGCTTGTCAGCTGGTCTCTAGCAAATCACTTGGGTATATTTTCTTGTATGATACTCAATCCTGGTGTTGTAGGAAGAAAAACCCCTAAATTATAAAGGTCATTCAGCAGCTTTTCCTGTACCTGAGCGTGAGCCAGGAGTCTCCCCCTTTGAGTTATTTTTTATATGATAATGGGGGGTCACTGTCACTTTATTATCGTATTGCATGGGCTGCTCATCAAAGGAGTCTTTCACCATGTAAATAACAGCACCTGAAACTGCTCCCCTGAGTAAGCTTTAAACATGCCCTGTGATTTTCGTGTCCTGCTGAGGGGACAGAAGTAGCAGCTTGGTGGTTGTTCCTTCCTGCCGTAGTAACAGGTTGCAAAACTTAGGAGATACAATGTGAAGATAAACCAAAAAAAGAATGTTTGAGAAGCACTTCATTGAGAAAAAGAAAAGGAATGGAACGCACGATGTGTTTTAAGTCAGGGAAATGTTCCTGAACTGCTCAGAGAAGTACAGGAATGAGGCACCCACTGAATGAGTCAAGTTCACAGAAGGTACTGAGTGAAAAAATGTGAGGGTTGGTTTTGGATTTTTTCTGTATCACTATGTTTTTGCCAGGAATTGACTATTGGAATTATAATGTAGTTATAGTAGATAAAAAAAACCCCAACCCAACAATTTAATAAGAATTTTGGCTGATAATTTTGGAGATGATACGATTTCTCAAAAAACTTGGCATTGGAGTGGAAAACTGTCAAAAATAACGCTTTTATCTGAAATTTGTCACCCCTTCCTGTTAAAAGTAACACCAGAAAAAGAGACAAACGAAAGGATATCAGAGGAAAACACACATTGCTTTTTCCAAACAGATTTACTCAGCGTATTTAACAATAATGTGAGGACACTCAGTTTGGCTTTTCTCATCCGTAGTTTCTCAAGGTGAGAGAAGCATCTGGATACAAACCCAACCGACCCAACCAAACCTAACCCAACCATCTGAGATGATCAGGCTTGGTGCTGGGAGCTTGAAGGTCTGAGCTCCTACTTGCAAACCACCCTTAAAAACAAAGAGCAGACTCCATATTGATGGGGTCCTTTTAAAGGCAGTGCCCTTTTAATCAGCAAGCAGGTCCTCTGTGCATCAAATAATTAAAAATAGAGCAAAGTTTGTGAACAAGGCGTCTGGCAGAAGCGTCTGTACTTCCATCTGTGCATGATTAGCAGAATGTTTCATGGTATTTAAATAGCACAAGCTTTGCTCTCTTTTTTATTATTTGTTGTGCTGAAGACCTGTTTGCTTGTGAAGTGGTCTTTTTGAATAGTTACTGGCAAGGAATCAGGAAAGTGTATGAAGACATCTTGTGCACACTGCAAATGCCAAACTACCCCTTTTTTTGTTGGCGTTTTGTTGTTCTTGTGGGGGTTTTTCAGACAGACACTGCCCTTACTGTTTGTTTGATAAGAGTTGAACCACATCCTTCAGTTTTCAATTTCTTATAAAATCCAAGTTTCTCACAAATTCAGGTTTCTTACAAAATTAAAACTTTTTACAGACCGCTTGGTTTCAGACGGTGTTTAGTGCGTGTGATAGGACCAGAGGAAATGGCCTCGAGCTGCTACAGGGATTGTTTAGGCTGGACAGGAGGAGAAATTTCTCCATGGAAAGGAACAGGCTGCCTAGGGAGGGGGTTGAATCACCAGCCCTGTCTGTGGAGATCTGGAGCCTAGGGAGAGGGTTTAGCAGTGGCCTTGGGACAGCTGGGGTAATGGTTGGACTCCATGGTCTTTAAGGTCTTTTCCAGCCTAAATGATTCTAAGTAGGAACGCAGCTGTGGTGTTGGGGCTAGGTGTGTTGCTGTAGCTGACTGAGGGCACTTGTGTTATGTGCAAATGCTAGGTTGCTGGTGGCTTTCAGGGAGCTGGGATGCTCCAGCGGGTGCACGGGGCCTTTGTGGAGAGCAGGCACTGAGGCTGTGGACAATCTCTGTTGGTGGATGGGCATGGAGAATGAAAGCATTCATGGAGTGTGAGTGGGGTTTACTCTAGCGGGGCTTTTTGTTACTTGTTTGTTCTTTTTTTTCCTTCATGCTTGAGAAGGGCTGTGGGGTGCAATGTGTGAATAGTGACCTGGGTCATGTCGTAACTTCAGTGCAGGACTTCAAAAGAAACTGTGGTTACTACTGGGAGCAAAGCTGGTCAAATAAAGTGTGTAAACGCTGCGTGTTCCTGCCTCAGACAAAACATTGAGGAGCTTTGACCTTGGGGAAAGAGCCTGCTCTGAGCCTCTGCATGGGGTTCACTGCTGCCGGCTAGTGCTGTGGTGCTGGTGTCTATTGTGATGTTTCCCCCCTAGTACTTACACTCAGAACATATTATTAATGGGGTTTTTGAAACAGCTTCAGCTTAAGTTGTGAATGTGAATGAATGAATTAACATTAGCATGCACAGTGTATCATCCAGTGGATTTAGTTTTCCTGTGTCTTCTGTGATACTCAAGGTGCTTCAAACATGTAAAACAGATGAGTTGAGCTCTGTCTGTGCTGTGGCTGCGGAGACAAATACCATCCTTCTGGATGCAGCAGGAGATCAGCTTCAAGGATGGTTTCACTGGCTGGACTGGGGAGAACACTGGTTGTGATGTTAGTCTCACTCTTGCTCGTTTCAGAAAGCCTTTGTTACAGGCTCTTGGCTTTGCCAGATGGGATTTCGCTGTTTATTGCTGTTGCATTTCTAGCCTCGATTATTTCACACCAGGACATGCTACATCAAAAAGCTGGTAGCCCTTGATTTGCTCAAAGAAACCCAAAGCTTCCCTTGATAAGCCTGCAAAAGCACATGGTAGTGAAGCAGGCAAAGTGGATTTCAGCATAAGATGGTGGGATCCTGTCAATTTCTGTGTGAAAAATGAGGGTTCCGATGATTGTCCACAGGTCTCCAGTGGAGATGGGGGGGGGGGGGGGGTGGGGAGTGGGATGCCTTGTGTCACTCAAGCCCAATTCCTTTCAGCTGCCTGGAAAAAAGTATGGGCAGTGTCCAAGTGCTGTAATGGAACTGCTGCTGACCAGTCAGTATGGAGATATTAGCAAGTATTTATCTAACTCCAAGTCGCTGACTACTGTAGACATGTTGCTTTAGGACCCGTTCCTGCTGGCGTTTCTCCTGTTGACTTTAGGAGGGTTAGGATCAGACCCCTGTGGCTCAAGTTAATTAAGACTGAAGGAAACATGCACGTTCTCAAGTGAATCTCCAGATTTGGAGGGAGAAACAGTGGAAATAACTAACCAGACAATACTGAAGTCCTTTACGTAATGGTTGAGCCATACATGGAGAATAACTCTTCCCTTGAGTTACGTGGGATTTAGCATTTCGATCTGTAGTTGTAACGTTGACTGTTAATGGAGTTTTTCTGCGAGTTCCTCATCAAGCTGTTCTGTGACAAGGAGAAAAACGCTTCTGTCTGATTAACAAGCACCTTTCTGTCTACGGCAACAGGGATTCATTATTTCCAGTTTGTACTGTTCTACGACAGCTTCTCCAAACCTTTGGCAGCCTGGTGAGAAGGCAAGGCAGCTCAGGCATCCTCAGCCCTGTGTGTGTTGCTTTTAAAGACGTCTACACGTTATAATAAAAATAACCCCTTGTAGGCAAAGGTTTGTAACCACAGTCTAGTTAATTGCAAAAGAAAAAAACTCAAAAGTACTGAAACAGAGGGAAAAATAGTAAAAATGAAAGGTTCTTTTTTTTTTTAAAGGCAGTAGAAATGATAAAGGAAGGAATTACTATTCCATAAGGATTAAAAAAAACCCAGCTTGGTGGTTTACGGAGCCATCAGTTGCTTTCTGCTAGGGAATATACATGGAACAAAAGTCTGAAACACTGAACACTCAAAGTGGAATTGATATTCAGGGCTTCACTTGCGCTCCAGAAAAAGAATAAATGTGCAGCTTCGCTAAAAACAACAAAAGCCAATTTGGGGAAACGTATGGAGAGCTGCTGGAAAAGCTGAACAGTACGTCTCTGTGTAAAATTGCCTGTGACTGGTCTAAGTGCTGTTCTGTCACAGCCAGAGCTGCTGCAATTGTTAGGCAGGTAGCAACAATTTACTGTTTAATATCTCACGGGTAATTATTGTTCTGGATGCTTGAAATAGCACAGGAAACGCAGAGTCGCGAAGTTGACATTTCAGTGTTAATATTGATACTGACACAGTGTCACTGCAGAGAGCACCAGGAGGAAGGACAGCGTTTGGGTCAGATAAAGAGATAGAAGAGTTTTGAAACCTATCAGAGGGGTGGGAAAAAATGCCTTTAGAAAACGGAGGTGAAGTTCCCTCTAAGAACTGGACATTTTATATCTGGTTTTGGGGGCGTCCTAGGGAGGTAAATTTGGAAGCAAAGAGATGTTCTGACATTTCTCTCTTCCCCCTTCCTCCCACACTTTCTGTTGGATGAAGACTCTCTCAGAAAGGTTAATAGTAGAGGGCTACAGAGTGTTTGGATTCACTTGTACAAGAAAAGGCTCATTAATAGTCCTTAAAGTCCATTCTCAGACTTGCTTGAGATGGAAGTTTTCTTATGCAGCATCAAGATTTGGCTACAGGTCACTTCGTGTAAGAGAGACCTCTATTTTCTAACATTTTCTAACATCTTTTTCACAAGCACATGCGTGTGAACAGCATCCCTTATCCTGAGTTTAACAGTCATCATCATCACAGAATCGTGATGCCTGTAGAGCTCATTACGGCCTGTGTGAGCCAGTTTGGTTCAGGCTGCTTCAAGGGTTTTTTTGGCGGGGGGACAGGAAGGAAAAGTTTGTCAGCGTCCTTTCTGAAAATGTTTTGGGAGTTGTGACTCCTTTTTCCTTAAAAAAAATATCTTGCAGTTTCAGACTCTCTAGTTTCAGATGTGATTAATGGTAACCTTTATCTCCAGAAGGCAAATGCAGTTTTAGCGTCCTTTTGCACTGTATAATCACCCTCTCTGCACAAGCTGCTTACCAGACAAATTAAAAAGATTAGGTCCGTATTTCAAAACCAAGGCAACAGGACTGAAGTGCAGTTCACCTTCTGAAGTACTTCTGTTCTCATCGCTGTAGGGGCTGCAGCGTATTTATCACAAAGTGGCACCACTCTGCTTGGCCCAGTGTGAGCAGCTACTCCCTGCAGTAAGGGAAAAGTAAGGAGGTGAAGTCGGGCAGGTTGCTAGA
The DNA here is from genome assembly GCA_013397515.1 of Upupa epops. Taxonomy (NCBI): domain Eukaryota; kingdom Metazoa; phylum Chordata; class Aves; order Bucerotiformes; family Upupidae; genus Upupa; species Upupa epops. The sequence continues at coordinate 470,602 of VZRI01008067.1, forward strand.
ACAGCTGCCCTAGTGTTGCATAGGTTTAACTTGCACACAGCCAAACCCTCAGAGATGCCTTTTGCAGGGGGCTGTTGGGGGATTCCTGGACATCATAAGTGTTATGGAATTCCTTAGGGGACGGTCTCATGTTCCCTAAGGAGACCTAAGCAAGGTAGTAGCGCATGGAGATCTTACTCTGTGGGGCTGCGTTGATTGTAAGGTGACACATTGTGTATACAGAGTGGATGGAAAACACTGTGCTGGAAGGGTTCCAGTTATGAATTTGAGGTCCTTATGCCCAGGCACAAACGCTGGTGATTGTGTGAGGATCCTCTACAGCTGCAGTGAGTGGAAGGTGAAGCTCCCACACCTTAGGGTGTAACTAGTAAATTCCATTTTATTTTGTGGCCAGCTATTCACCCAGCTCTCCAGACTTCTGTTCTAAATAAAACCCAAGAAAATAAAGTGCTTAGGAGACTTTGGCCTGTTATGAGCTGGGTTGCTGTTGCAGATGATTTTATAGATCTGTTTTACTGCCTGTTCCTTAATGCCAAGATTTAGAAAAACATCTTGATTTCAACTGCCCAGAAACAGAGCCCAAACTGGGAGTAATCACACCAAAACAAATGGCAGGTTTTATATCTTACATTTCCTCTAGTTCCTCAGCTGTTTTGCAGAGTATCAGATCCACTCCCCTCTCTGGAAGTGTCCAAGGCCAGATTGGATGGGGCTCTGGACAATCGGCTCTAGTGAGAGGTGTCTCTGGCCAAGGCAAGGTTTGGGACTGGATGATCTTTAAAATGCCTTCCAACCCTTGTGTGATGCTCTCAGTGGTGGGATAATAGGTTAAATGAGCGTTCTAAAATACTTTTTAAGTGCTCTGGTGTAGCTGCTCTTAGGGACACCGAAGTAAATTGTTACGACAACATTAATCTTCTGATTTAGTACCTGAACCTGCGCCTGTGATGTTAGTGCAAATTAATGGAATTATGATCAGACCTTTAAAGAATAATTAAAAACACCCTAAACCACGAGAGCTGACCAAGTTAAAAATATGAATGAAAAATTGCGACATACGGCTGATCCTCAGCTAATTTTCCTGGTGAACGGAATAATATTCCACGGAGCGGTGAGCGGCCAACGCGTTATCGTACATTGGGGCCCTATTAATCCTTAGATTATTGACAGAGCATATGGTAACTACTCCAAACCGTGCCATACACAACATGCTTTTATCTCCGTAGTATTGTTTAAAACTACATTCTGATGTGTCTCTGGGGATAGGCACGCTTTGGGAAGAGCCGTTTACGCTGTGGTGATTGCCAGGAGTAGGGTATGTGGCTGGGCCATACACTAGATACTCCAGTAGTGTGTGCTGCAGTACTTAAAGAATTTGTGCATTTGACTTTTAAAATACTCATCATTCTGGAAATACCCCGAGGGGTAACTGTCCACACAACTTCTCTCTCTTAGATAATTATTAAATATTTGCTTTCAGAGCTGAATCATGAGCCAGCCCAGGGAGGTGGTTTCCCAGCTTGTGATTTAAAACCTTACAATCAGGATTGAGACCCACGTTGCTCCAAGTTGCTTCAAGTTTGTCCAGTGACCAGAAAACTGCAAGGGTTTTTCTGCTGCTGCAGAGTCAAGTCTATCTCAAGACCGTGTGCTTGTGGGTGCCCATTTCAGGATGCTTGGAAAACAGTATGGCAGTGAATTGCTAAGCCTGGTGCTTGTTGAAATGCACCTCAAGCGTTGCATAACATCTGTAACCCAAGGTTTTCTGCCCTTTAGGAGCATTGTCCCTTTGGGATCCACCTGGTCTTGTAGATACGGGAGCTTAGGGACCGGGTTTAGCAGTGGCCTGGGGACCGTTGGGTTAGCGGTTGGACTTTATAATCTTGAAGCCCTTTTCCAACCTTAATGATTGCCTGATTCTTCTCTGCACCTTTTTGGGCTATGGTGCAGGGGGTCATACCAGGGTCATGCCTGTGGGCTTTGTTTCCTGGGAGCTTTGATGGGCCTTGCCCACGCATGGTGGCAGGAAGTTGCTCAACAGGAGGTCGCTCAGGCAAGTGTTCTTCATGCTAGGGTTTGTGGAGCTGTGCTGGAGTTGAAGCGAGCTGTATAATTAATATCGTTTTAGCTTCCAGTCGGCTGCAGCAGTAGCAGGAGGCTGCTTCTGCTTTGCATAACTTACTAGAAAAGATATTTTTACTTTCCTACTTTTACGCCTTATATAGAAGAACATGCGGTGTGGCTTTTTGTCAGGAGACAGCATGAACTGCATTTTCCAGTGTCACGACTGGCAAGTGTGAAGGCTGCATCAAAATGCTTTTCCCAAGCATCCTTTAGGCCAGCTGGGGAGCAGCACTGCAGGGCAGGCACAGCTTAGCTTGGGGCAGACTCCTGCTGTGAGCGGTGGATGATTTTCTATTGCATTTGTTAACAGTTGAACTGGGGAAGTGATAGGAGAAATCCTCCAGTCTGAAGGATGTGAGGTAGGAACGGATGGGAGGAACCCTAAGTGATATGAGGGAAGCAGTACACTGGGAGAAGGAGGAGGAAGGTCCAGTAAGATCAAATAATAAAAACATACCATAAGACTGCAGGACCTTAAGTTTGAAAGGCTGACTGTGCTTACATGCTTGGCACGACTCTCATTTCTAATTCATCTCCTTCCTTCAGGCTTCCTCTTGCCGGAGAGGTGGTCTGTGCACAGTCTGCAGCTGGAGGGTTCTGCTGTGGTCATGCCAGCAGTGGCAGAGAGCCACAGCCAAGGGAGATAGCAGAGTTCCTTCCTGGAGCAGTCACTGCTTGGCTGGTGTTCCAGGTCACAGACTTCAGGCTATAGGGCATTAGAAATATTATCAGTCATTAAATATATTGTTGGAGCATTGGACTACATTGAGTGCCGCTTTTAATAGACTGCAGGGTTCACAATTTTGGGACCAAGGGGGTTTGGATGTAAACTTTTGTTAATTTGGTTTTGAAAAAGGAAGTTATTTCATGCTTTGAAGGGGAAAAAAAAGACAAAGACAGAACTGCATGTCTCTTCCTTAAAGGTTTCTGCCTGAAATGGGAACAGCTCAGCAGAGCAGTTAAGTAAACACAGCCATAACTTGCTTATCTGAGACTCTGGCATCCTTTCCTCTCGTTGTGTGACTTTTCTATGGTATACTGGTGTCTCTCAGTTTTTTTCTCACAGCCTTTATGTCCATTGATAGTGGGCACCAAGATTTGAGGCGTCATCTGAAAAACCTCACATCAGGAGTGTGGAACTTTTCTACACCTCTGTAAATGAGATGTTAGAATTACTGTCCAAAAGGTCTTTTCCCCTCCAGCTCCCACTTTTTCTCTACATCTGTTATGGCTTGTCTGGAGAAGAATCCTTGTGAGGAGCAACTGAGGGAGCTGGGGTGATTACTCAGAATAAAAGGAGGCTGAGGGGAGACCTTACTGCTGTCTGCAGCTACCTGAGAGGAGTCTGTAGAGAGGAGGGGGTTGGTCTCTTCTCACAAGGAACAAGGGACAGGACAAGATGAAATGGCCTCAAGTTGCCCCAGGGGAAATTTAGGTTGGCCATGAGGAAAAGCTTCTTGATGGAAAGGGTCTCAGGCCTTGGAACAGACTGCCCAGTGAGAGGGTTGAATCACCATCTCTGGATGTGTTTCACAGTCGTGGAGATGTAGAGCCTTAGGGCCAGGGTGTAGCGGTGGCCTTGGGACAGTGGGGTACAGAGGAGTCAAATAAATTACACACACACACAAAAAAAAAGAGAAAAGCCTGTGCCTGTCTGTCTGCCAGCTCTGTCAGACAATAGTGCATCAGGACGTGGGAAATGATCTCAGCCCTATTTTTAGACATATTTTAAAAAATGGTATTTCTTGGTGAAACTGCCTCCAGAACTACAAAGCCAGCACACGCTGTTGTAAGGACACTGCTCTGCCTGTATCATCGGGTCCATGAAGAGCTCCACAACTCTCTGAATCTGCTCTTCTTTCCTAATGGGCTGCAACTTGTTTACTAATGCTTGAAAGCATGTACACATCAAATAGAGCTCCGGTATTTGGGCCATAGTGTACAGCATTATGCAAAGGGAAGATTAACCACACGCTATATTAAGCTACGATCCACTTTACTCTGGATTCCCAGCTACACTAAACCAACCAAACCATCAAAGACCAGAATTAGCAGAAGGGTTCCTCAGACAATAGAATTAGTTTCACGTTTGTTTGCATTATTGTCAAGTAGGGTGAAACTCCTTGGGGCTCAGGCATTATTAATGAATCATAAGACACAAAGGATAGAGCCTTTGGGTGTGGAAAGCCCAGCAACAGATGCACATGCTACCCGACCCCCTTGGACAGCATCACTTAGTGGCATCGGGCTCCCCTTGGCTGCTGGTGCTGTTCATAGAGAGTCTTTAGTGAGCGTTGTGTTGGCAACTCAACACAGAATGAATTTGCAGCGGTGACTCAAAAGACTTCCCTGCCGTGAAGCATCTTGGTTGCATGTCACGTTAGCTCTTTGCTGTTTTCACTCTGTTCTCTGCCAGCAAAAAGGTCAAGGAAAAGCAGTAGTGCAGGGGCTAGAGTTTTCTGAAGTGCTTTACAGCAGGGACAGTGGGGAAACCTCTCACAGTCGTCTCTTGCTCTGTAAGTGAAGCCTTTTGTTCTTCATTTTCACTATATTTTCTTGGTTTTAGTTGAATTGTACTTAGCAGGTGAGTGAAGTGACTTTTAAGGTGTCACTAGGCAGGGGCAGGACTTCTCATCCTCACCTCAGCTTTCTCTCTTGCCCAGACGGAACCTTAGCTTTGGGAATTGGTAAGATAGATGGGAACAGACTTTCTAGCAGGGGCTGTGTGACAGTATAGGAGGGGATGAGTTAAACTAAAACCAGACTCAAACTAGATCTAAGGAAGAAATTATTTACACTGAAGGTGGTGAGACCCTGGCTCAGGTTGCCCAGAGAGGTGGGAGAAGCCCAATACCTGGAACCATTTCAGGTCAGGTTGGACCTTGGGGCTCTGAGCAACCTGCTCCAGTCCCTACTCACTGCAGGGGGATTGGACTGGGTGAGCTCTGAAAGTCCCTTCAGCCATGGTATGGGTCTATGGTGTGGTGTGCCTAGGATATCTGTACCTGACACAGGTATATGCAGTATTGCTGTCACTATAAGGAATTCAAAAATAGAGCCATATCCTTTACAGCAAGAGAAACGGAGGCACACAGGAAGATCATCTTGCTGTAGCTCAAGCTTCAGCTGGTGCCACTGCCTTCCTGTTGATTAAGGTTGAAGGTCAAAGCGCTAAAAAGTTAAGTGCTGAGTATTCAAATTTAATTTATAGCATTAAATTAGGAAGACTTTTAAGTTTAACTAGCCTTGAGGGTGCTTAGTATTTCCAGCCGAGGCCAGAAGGCCTTTCATCTGGTCAGTGGTTCTTGCATCTGGGCCTGATACCACCTCCTGTAATTTTCTCGCACAGCCCACATCGCCGCATTTCTCGCAGGTATGAGTTTCCTCTGCTTACATCTTTTCATGCCTCATTTGCTACCTCTTCTGTTCTGCAAAACTGGCAGGATGACAGCAGGCAACTCCCTCAGCCTTTTGTGTTAGGACTAATCCTTGAGGTTCTTTTCTGATGTGTCTTCAGGAATATGTATTCATCTGATTTGGAGTTTGTGCGTGGATCGTTTCCTGAGCCTGTTCTGTATCTTACAAGGAGATCGTTGTAGAGGTGTCCATGAACGTAAAAAAAAGTCTTGCAAACACAGATGTGCTGTGGCACACGCTGTGCGGAATCTCTACCTTTGGCACTGCTCAGCGTACGTGGAGCTTTCCAAAAGACAGTTAGGTGACCCATCCTTTGCCAGGCTGTGGTAGTTCAGCGCTCTGAACTGTGTTTTTCTGCTTTGCTGTGACAGACAGATTCTTATTTTGATTTCAGATTGTTTTCACTTCACTCTTCTTTTAGCTTAACGTGTGATTTAATTAAAATTTTGTCGCCGTGATTGATGGTTGCTTTATTTGATACCTGTTTATAGGCATTTATTAATTAGCTTTTTCAGTGTACTGATACAGTTGTCAGAAGCGAGCGGTGTTATTCCTTTTGTCAATGAAAATGACGCTATAAATGACTAATTTTGGGATACGTTTCTGGTTTGAGCAAACACTATTCCCTCGGTGAGTTTTCCGCTGTGGAAAACTGGGTTACGCATAATGTGTTTTAGAGAAGACCTGTCTGTGTTCCTCTGAAGAGGAATGACATTGTGAAACTCCTCGAAGCTCAGAGAAGAACTGAAACGTGTGTAAGGTTTTATTCCGAATCCCGTCAGCATCTGCAGTCATTCCTCCCTGTTCATGTAGGGTAGCAGAAAGGTAGTTGCAGGTTCTGTGGCTGATGTTATGTATTTTCAGTTCTATAGAGGGGGATGTAAACAGTTCAACTCCGTACACCTTGGTGCTGTCGCCTGCCAGGTTTCTCTTTGTGTCTGCTGCTAGTGAGGTCCTGGGCTGGTGACACCCATGGTCACCGAGGATCAAACCAAAAGTCACAAGGATGTGTTACTTTGCATCTTACTGACAAGTACAAAAGGATTTAGCAAAATTGTCGCTCAAGAGCGAGCTGTGGGAGGAGGGACAGATCTCTTCTTCACCAATAAAACCATAGCATTAATGTTCTCGGCAGCATCACCAAGCCCTGCAAGTCACTTCTGGGTTACATCTTCAAAAGGAACCAAATGCTGCTTAATTCCAGGTTGTGTTATGCAACGGAACATCGATTGCCTCAGTGAAGCACATCTGCATTGCGAGAGGAAACCCTCCTGGGAAGCAAGTGCATCTTCCCTACAAGTCGGAGCAAGGCGTGGGCAGGGCTCTGCTATTTTGGCAAGCAGAGGGAAAGCTGCCTCCCCTTTCACTTGCCATGGAACTTACCCTTTCTCCCTGTTCCAAGCACCAGCTGCTGCCACTGACTTCTGCATGGGGCTGGTGCGGGGCTGGGGGTGCTTTCAGTGGTGATTACGACAGGAATCTGACTAACCTGGTGTGATCCCAGTGCACGTTGGCTCTTAGGGAAGAGCAGGGAATCAAAGAACATCTGGAAGAGCTATGAGAACTTTTTGCTTTTAGTAAAAAATCCACCCACCCAACCAAACCAAACCCACCCCACACTGCTGTGGCAACAGCTTCTTTAACAGACGAGTCGGCAGCAGCTGATGGCAGGTACAGAATTCCTGTTGGCTTTATGCTGTGTTTCAGTTTGCTTCTTCCAAACCTTTCTCTTGCTGGAAGCAAAGTCAGGCTTCTGTTGTCTCAGTTCACCCGAAGTTCTTCCTGTCACCCTAAAGCCTGATTATCAACCCTCCTGTTCCTCTTATCAGCAGGGGTTATATTTCTATGGCAGTGGTTAGCAAAGACTTTCCAGCAGCACCTGTGATGGTGTCATTGGACCTCTCTTGCCTGATAGAAATTACTCCCCCTTTACTGTGGGGCTCTGTAGGTGTTCTGCCATGTCTTTCTTTGAAGCAAACTGTCTGGTCAGCAGCTATTTAATGTGGATGCTCAGCATTTCACCAGCCACTGTTTGAAGTAGTTATTCACGGTTTTGCTGTTAAACTGCAAGACCTGAGTGAGTGAGATTCCCCAGGGGTCTGTCCTGGCTTTGGTAACACTCACTGTTTTCATTATGGAAATGATGGATGGAGCAGACAGAGCAGTTAGTAAATTTGCATAGGATAAGGAGAATGGAGGGGGGCTGCAGGTTTCTGGGAGGGCACAAGTAAAGTTCAGAGCTACCCTTGCTAACTGGAGGAATTTTGAGGGGAAAAAAACCCCAAGACAGAAACTCAGAAGCCCTGAATGGGGATACAGATAGCCAGTTGCATGACACAGGATGGGGAATGGCTGATGTGACAGTGGTCCTACAGAACATAGTTTGTGAACTGGAGCTAGCCTGTGCTGGGGTCAGTTTTGCCTGAGTGAGTTGTGTGGGGTGTTAAAACTCACAGCTGGTTCCCTGGTCACCAGAGGAAAGCAGCCAGTAGCATGTCTTGCTTTCCTGTCCCCAGGGAGTTGGGCTGCCAGGGGTCTGCTGAGTGGGCAGCTTTCCCTTTCCTCCTGGCCTGCTTCAGCATGAACCCTGGAGCCAGGGACCCTGCAGCTCCATCAGTAGTGCCTGTGGGGAAGAGTCCCAGCTAAACAACTCTGATCCCTGTGTGCAGGGCAGCACAGAATCATGGAATCAGGCTGGAAAGACCTTTAGGATCATTGAGTCCAACCCTTAACGCGGTTGTCCCAAGGCCACCCCTAAGCTCTGTCCCTAAGCTCTAGAACCCCACAACTTTGAAAACTCATCCAGGGGTGGCAATTGAACCCCATCCCTGGGCAGCCTGTTCCAAGACCTGATGGCACTTTCCATGAGAAATTTTTCTTCAGGTCCAACCTAAACTTCCTCTGGGGCAACTTGAGGCCATTTCCTCTTGTACTAGTGCTTGTTCCTTGTGAGATCACCTTCCACCTCTCTACAACCTCCTTTCAGGTAGTTGTAGACAGCAGTAAGGTGTCCTTTCAACCTCCTTTTCCTCAGTCTAAGCAGCCCCAGCTACATCAGTCACTCCTTACAAGGTTTGTTCTCCAGACCCTTCTCCAACGTTGTTGCCCTTTTCTGGACCTGCTCCAGCACCTCAATGTCTTTCTTGTACTAAGGTGCCCAAAACTGAACCTAGTAGTTAAGGTCTGGTGTCTGGCCTTATGTCCAAGACAGAGGTGATCACAGAAAGCAGGGGTGTCTTATAAAGAACAGAGTTTCACCATGTTTGCCCCTCACAAAAAAGGCAGGTTTGGGGTACATGAAGAGAGGACATGAAATAACCTGACCACTCCACTCAGTGCTGGAAATGATTCAATATGTAGTTTGGTGCAGAACATAGTCAAGAGCCAGCTGGATGGCGTCCAGGGAGAAAGCAGTGAAAATGATCAAAGATCTGGAAAACATGACCTGGGAAAGAAGATGAAAGAATTGGGATTGTTTAGTCTGCAGGGGAGAAGGCCAGGAACAGACATGAGAGCAGTGTTCAAGTATGTGGAAGGTTCCTATGGACAGGAAGGGAATAAACTGGACTGCAGACTGCTGGGGTTAGCATGAGAAGAAATGGGCTTAATCGGAAGGTGGCAGGACTTAGGTAAACATTTAAGAAAGCTTTTAAGTGATGAGAGCATATTGCTTTTAAGCAAGCCGTGAAGCATCATCACTGAAGGGTTTTATAAACCAGAGAAGCCTCCTCCAGGAATATTTCAGGCACTGCTTTGGGGAAGGAGGTGGATGTTGTGCTGCTGGAGGTCATTTCCTGGGAAATAATGAAGAATTGTCTTTATTTATTTATTTAGTGATCCTGTGAACTTGGGTAATCTCTACTAACCCAACCAGTAACTCAGGGCAGTGGGCAGTTTGTCACTGTGACACGCCAGTGGCACGTGGACAGCTGATTTATGTGCACAAACCCGATGACGATATTATCCTTCTGCTCTCTGCTCTAGTTTAAAAAAACCAGAATATCAGTGAGTAAGCTAATTTTACTGGAACGTTTCAGAAGCTGTTCCTGTAAATACATTACTCTACACAGAAGTAGAGGAAGTGATGCTGGTTGGCTCTGCCTATTCAAGTATTGTGCAAACACAATGAGTAGCTGCTGATACGGAGTGTGGCTGTAGTAAAGCCACACTGCTAACCCCATGAGACGCAGGAGGGACTTTTACACTACAGCCTGGTTGGCTTTTCAGCCTAGATGTTCATGCTCTTGTGTACTTCTCTTAGGTGGAGCTGGGGAGCAGGGAGCTGGGGGAAGAACCAGCCGTTAATGACCTCATTGCTATCTATATACAGGAGTTGTTCTTCTCGCTTGTCTTGTGGTGTTCATTGCATGAGGCAGCAGCTGAAGAGCAGACCTCAAACTTGACTTCTGCTGCTTAAGCCAAAAAGCACTTCGGCAGCTCCTGCAGCCACCGTGATTGCATCTCCCCATGTGTTTGCTGTTCACTTTATGGGGTTGACATGGGAACAGGAGAGGTCCTTCTCTACTGTGTAACCTCCTGCTTTGAGAAATAGTTTGTGGTATCCCTGTGGATGCTTTTCTTCTCCTTTTCTTCTTGCTGAACAATCACCTCCGTGACTTCACAAGTGTCTGCATGTCCCCTGAAGCCTTGTAACTCCATTTCTGCTATAGAACAACAAAATAATACTTTACCTTGGAAGCACAGCTTGCCCTGTCCTTGTTGGTGTGCAGGGTAGCGAGGAGGAACTGTGCTGCTGTAGCTGTGGAAACAACCTGGGTGGTAGAGGTGCTCCGGGACAGCCACTGGACAGACTCCTGAGAAGGCAGGGCCAGGCAGTTTGGGTCTGGTTAGATCTCCTCAGCACAGCTCCCAGCTTACAGCTCTGAGGCTATTTTGTTGCTGTCATCCTGTGACTAGGAGCTGGCGCAGGACGCTGCAGAGTCACCATGTGCCCAGCCCGGATTTAGCAAGGCTTATCGTAATCCTGGCAGGATCCATGCTAACCCCGACTCTCAGACATTACGTTCATGTCGCTGGCCCTGCAACTCTGGCCCTGCTAACACTAAGAAACCTGCTGCTGAGAGCCAGTACTGGTGCTTCTGCACGTGGAGGGGCTGCCCTGAGTGCTCAAGAGTTTGTGGGCCTTTAGCTCTTGGCCAGAAGTTCCTCCTGGGTCCTGATCAGACATGGTGACACGTGCTCATACACGTTTGTATTTTAGCCTCTTGCCCTTCTTAATCTGAAATACCAGCGTGTTTGTCCCACTCTATCTGCCAGCCATCAACCAGCTAATGTTTCTTCTTGAGTTTCTTCATGAGAAATGAATCAGCACTGCTGCTCCTCTCACAGGTTCTTCAGTGGGATCTAATCTCTGCTTTCAGTTGTGACTAAACTCAGCAAGCAGGAAAACTTGATTCAAATATTGAGCTTCTAGTTTTGCATTTACTCTTTCGTTATAGTCCTTAAAGAAGGGAAGGCTTTCGGTACTTGAAAGTCTTATTTTAGACTACATGGTATTTCTACAGATGTTCCACCGATATACTGCTTCAACACGTTTCTGTTGCATGTGACTCGTGTCAGGCCACATTCACATGAGATTAAATGTTGAGCAAAAAAAAGGGAGATTTTGCAGCATTTCTGTCATGTAACTGAAAATAGGAGCTTGGAGATAGAAGCAAAAATATAAAGTGAAATAAAATCAAACATCTTGTGCTGCAATTAAGCTGAGCTAAATGATTCTATGGCTCTGTGGTAAGTGCACGAGAGAGAAGTCACTTATATGTCTGTACACAGAAGGTGATGACCCATTTCCACCATGCCCAGAGGGAGAGAATTGTGTAGCTGCATGAGGAGAGGAGCAGGGTTTGGGTCTTTGCCCTTGGATTCTCAGTCATCTTCTTGGATCTTGCAAGTGACTCAGCCCTTGAGTGGTGAGTGACATTGAGCACTGCTGAGGACTTTGAGGAATAATGTTAGTAATTTCCTGATGTGCCCAGTCGAAGGCAAAGCAAACAGCTTTCTCACTGCACTGTGCTGTTTCAAGGCTGCAGCAATGTCTGTTGGTCTTGTGGAGAGCTCAGGACACGTGCGGATCACATGTAACACTGATCAAGCTGGGAGTTAAGATACTGGGCCATCAGATTGCCATTCTTTAGTGTGTGTGTGAAAGGACGGTTCGTAGAAAGTGGGAAACTGAGGATGAGCCAGAGGGGAGGACGAGATGATTCCCCCACTTCCACCTCCCTCAGCTATGGCTCCTGCTGCACAGGATTGCTGGCATTTCTCCTGCTCTTGCAGAAGTTGCTTCCTTAGGCACATACTGTGCTGGTAAACTCAGCAGCATGAGCTGTGCTCTATGGCTTACACCTTTCCCTTCTGCTCTCCTAGCTTGACCGCCATCCTTCACCACCTTTGCAGGATGTCACCCCCAGCTGTGTCCTGTGTGGCAGCTTGGATGGGTGAGTGTGTCTGAGGGCTCCTTTGGATCGCAGGGTGCTCAGGTGTGAACGTTGCCGGGGGGCAGCAGCCAAGAGATGCTGGAACTTTTTTTGCAATGGTTTGTTGTTGATTCATCACTGTTTGGCTGCTTCTGTGCTTCAGGGCCAGAGAGCCCCGTGGTGGTAGCTGAGTAGGTACAGGCTGAGAACAAGGGATCCTCTCGGAGCCCGTGTCAGTGTTCTGATAACAGTTTGCTGCTAATTGGTGTCAGTGCTGAGTGTGCTTGTGCAGCTCGTGCATTTCAGGAATCACCCACAGAAAGTGTAGAACCACTTGAGGAAAACCAGTGAGCCATGGACTGTGAAAACCAGCAATAAAACGGGGCTGTGGGTGTTTCTGCTTGACCAGACCCTTTGAGGGGTAATGGACAGATTAGACTATGAAAAAAGAGTTTCTGCATCAGCTTTCACGAACACCATAAGTTTGTTTACTTATTTTAAACCAGAGAAGCTGCAATCAGGACTGTGTTTGTTTACAGAGCTTCAAGGGGGAGACCAGTACAGTGGTTTGTGGTCCTGAGTCTGATGAACAACTGCTGCTGCAGCCAGTGGATGAGTGGTGGGCAGGGTGGGGTAGACTTGTGCACAGAGGGGGTTGAATCACCATCCCTGGATGTGTTTCACAGTTGTGAAGATCTGGAGCTTAGGGACAGGGTTTAGCAGTGGCCTTGGAACAGCTGGGTTAAGGGTTGGACTCCCAGAGCTTCAAGGTGTTTTCCAACCTGAATGATTCTCTGGTTCTGTGACTTCAGGAGCCCCTGAAATGCAAACTGCCGGCAGCTAAGAGGGGACCTTTGGCCAAGGAGCACAGAAAGCAGCTGCTCTGCAGGCAGGCCAGAAAATGGAAGTAGCAGCTAGCGAAGCCTTAGACAAGGTTAAAACCAACAGGAAATGAAAACTCACTTCACTGTTTTTCTTACAGGCTGACCGCCCTCCTCCTCTTTACTAAGACTCTTGATGTCCTTAGCAGAGCAGTTCCTCTCCCTCTTGCGTGGATGGCTCATGCTGGGGCTAGAAAACTGCACGAGCAAAGTGCAGAGCTGAGCTCTGCTGTCGCTGGGGCCGCATGAGCCTTGGCTCTGGGTCCAGCTTTATTTTAGACACACAGTAACTGTCATTATCTCCCTAAGGCTGCGTTTGAGAGCAAGGACGTGTGTCATGAAGGAAGGTTCAGCTCTTTCCTCTCTCTGTGCCTGTTAATCTGTTACAACAGCTCTGTTGCTGTGTGTAGTGTGTCAGGCTCAGCGAGTGTTCTTTCCCGACCTACCTGCCAGCTCCTGAACTCTATAAATAAAGATGCTTGGAGCAGTGTGGGGAGCAGATACACCTTCTAATCCATTAAAATACTCGGGCACAAAGTGCTTGTTTTTTGGCAGGATGGATTGGGAAAAATGAAATAGCTACCTGTCTGTCTAGAATAAAGGGTCTGTCCCAAGTAAGACAGCCGGCAGGTATCTGTGGCTAAAGAAGGTTTACTCAGATCTGTGCTGGTCATGCTATGTACTGCATAAAAAGAAAATGAAACAAGTCATCTTTCATCCCCTGCAAATGCAGACCTTTGCCAAGGTTTGTTTCTTAGAAATTAGATGAACCAGATGAAGTGGGATCGCATGTCTATAAATAGGGCATTTTACTTTCCATCTTGCCCCTTGCAGGCAGGGTATAGTTTTACCTCAGTCAAGAAGTGAACTGAAAGGTGATTTGAGCTTTGCCATATGTCTGTGTCCTCTTCTGAGCTTGTGACAGAGGACCCTCAGCTTTCCTGAAAGTATAGGGAATAGGAATCCTGGCAGTAAAGAACCTCCACTGCAGCTCCCTTACGTGGCCAGGGCAGCAGCTGCATTTTGCAGGTAACGTGGCCTTGTGTGTGACTCTGGTTTCTGCTACCCAAGAATGTGCTGCTTGGTCTCTTGGGGCTGTAAATGTTCTGCTCTCTCAGCAAAATGGGGTTTGCAATCCTGAGCAGAAAGCTGGAGTTTAAACCTGTGTGTTGAAAAGCCAGTGAGCTGCAGGTGTAGTGGACCTGTACAGGTTGGACGTGAGGGAGCACTCCTTTGAGGAAAGGGTCCTCAGGCCTTAGGGCAGGCTGCCCAGGACATGTTTCAAAGTCGTGGAGAGCTGGAGCTTAGGGACAGGGTTTAGCAGTGGCCTTGGGACAGTTGGGATAATGGTTGGACTCGATGATCCTAAAGGTCTTTTCCAACCTAAACGATTCTCTGATTCCTGGCTCTGCAGTTGTGTGCTGGGGAGGCAGAAAAGGGCTGTTGGTGCAGCCCTCGGTCCCCATGGGGAAAGCAGAGTCTGGCCAGCAGGGACAGCAAGGCTGGCTGTCAGCCAGGGCGAATGCCCCGATCCCAGCGACAGCTTCCTTCCCCCTTCTCTTCCTCCCCACCCCGCTGCCGGAGTGGTTTGGAGGGTGGTGGCTGGGGCAGGGTGTATGTGTGCTGGATTGGGTGGCGGGGATGGATGTGTGTTCTTTACTTGGCTTTTTCTGTGCTTTTTCTGCCTGTGGATCCGTCTGCACCTGTTCTGCCGCTTTTCCAGCGGCATTCTGTGATCTGCAGGACGGCCAGCGTGCGGCAGCTTGGCACGGCCAGCTCCAAGAGCAGAGGAGACCCGTGTCCTGCAGGGCTGTTTTAGTAAAGACATGTCCCATCTGCTGCTCCTTATCGCCGTTTTGATCGGAGCTGCTGACTCATGCAGTGTGGTCTGCTCTGCTCTCCTCACTGTCACACCGCACTGTGGGTTACCTTTACTATGACTCACGCTTGTTTTTTCACTTGACAAGCGTCAAGCCAGAAAACAACCCAGTATTGTTCCTCTCCTGTGTGTTTTGTCCTTTGCCAGCAAGTCTTGTCCCTCTGTCATAATCTTGTCTTTCCCCTCGAGGAAACTACTTGTAACAAAGCTTTAAGCTGTTGAATTCAATCTTTTGTAGCACTGGGTCCAAGGAGAAAGAGGGAAAGAAGGACCCGAGGGTAAACCAGGCTACCCAGGAAATACTGGAGTGGATGGATGCAAAGGCAGCCCAGGAGGTCTTGGCCCAGAAGGACCTGCAAGTACTGGAAGACCTCAGCTAGATGCAAGCAGTTGCAGCTTCTTTGCAGCTGCAAGAGCAATCTAAAACCTTCCATTGAAATACTTCTGTCTGATGCCAATGGAGCTGTGAGTTGTTTCAGCCTGTGGTGATGTCAGGTTGTAGGCTGGGCTGGATGATCTCAGAGGTCTTTTCCAGCCTCACTAACTCTGTGATTCTGTGGTCTTTGCATTGTGCACCAAAGACGAGTGAGTTTGCCACGCTTATCTTAGAGTGTGGTAGTTCCTTGGACTTGCCTTCACAGGTCTGCTTGATGGAGGGTATTTTTCATTGTTTCTTCTGTTGAAAGAAGAGTTGTGTTCGTTAATGTTTTGGTGTGAAATTGGGGCAGCAAGTGTCCCTTTCACATCTTGATAAATGGATAAGCACACAGATCCAAAGCAGAGGGCAGACCTCACTCTCTACAACTACCTGAAAGAAGAGTGTAGAGAGGTGGGGGCTAGTCTCTTCTCCCAAGTAACAAGCGATAAGACAAGAGAAAATGGCCTCAAGTTGCCCCAGAGGAAGTTTTGGTTGGACAGGAGGAAAAGCTTCTTGATGGAAGGGTCCTCAGGCCTTGGAACAGGCTGCCTGGGGAGGGGGTGGAATCACCATCCCTGAAACTGGTGCTGAGTTCTGTGTCTTTCTGCCCTGAACCCTTGGTCATGTCCAACTTCTGCTAGAACTAGCAGTTGGAATTTGTTTGCCTTGAGTAAACCTTGGCTTTTGTATGGTGGTTGTGATAACTACTTTGATATCATAGAAAGTGGCCTGGAAAAGAAGGACACAAATTCTAGGAAAATGCTTTGGAACAGGGAAGTGATAAATGCCAGATTTTTTTTTTAATAAAGAGAAGTTTTCTTCATTTTCTTCTAGCCTGACGCTAGGCAGCTTTAGAGTTCTCTGTCAATTTTCTTTTCTAGGAACAAAATTAGACCCTTTATTTCCTGTGTTGAGACACAGAAATTACCAGGACACACACATCTGTCTCTTTTTAGTCTTGTGTGTAGAAAATGCTTTTCAATATTAAACCTGTAACCTTTCTTTTAGCCCAGACTTCTTAAAACTCTTCCAAGGGCTGAGCGTGTTATACATTTATCTCTGTGTTTGGACTTGGCCTTTGAAGCAGCACCACTGGGTCAGACAGACTGACAGGCAGGTAGAGTTCAGGTAATGGTTGGACTCAATCTTAAAGGTCTTTTGCAACCTAAATGATTCTGTGATTCTGGCAAGGTATGTTTTTCTCTCCCATTTCCATCTCTCCTTTCTATTTAGCTTGAGAACTTGTTGGTTCTGTGAATTGCTGTTACTGGGTGTCCTTGGTGCGGAGCTGCCAGGCTTTCTTGTCAATAACCGGGGCCACTCGTTGTAAGCAAAATACTCAAGGGAGCGTCTTGTTTGCTTGCAAACCTAAATGAAACTACTCCATAACTCCAAACCACGAATGTATCACCCTCCTCCCCAACATGCAGCAGCTGAGCAGGAAGCAGGGGTTTCTCATTTGAGTCCTCAACCCTGGACGGTTTGCCTTTGCAAGAAGATGGCACGTGGTGTCCCTGACCGCTGCAGATGGTGCTGAGGTCCACCACGGACACATGATATGGTGCCGTGGAGATTGGTGCTTAACGCTGGATGTCCATCTGCCTCCCAGTAATGTGCTGTGCCGAGTCTTTTGGAAGACAGTGGTGGGGGGAGACTTCTCCATTTTCCAGTTTCACTAGAGGCACGAGGGAGGAAGTCTGAGCCTGCTGAGCCCTCCTGCTGTCTCCTGCTAGGCAGCTCTTGGCAGAGGTGAGGCAGCACATTTCCTGCCTCAGGACAGCAGGCAGCATCATCAGCACAGGCTTAGGTTTACTCCACGGCTCGTTTTACCCATATGCAAAATAGCTGTGTAATGATACCTGCCTCAGTTGTGGAATTGAGGTGTAATTAATTAATTAATTGATGTTCACTAAACGCCTCGAGATCCAAGAATTCCCTCCGTGTGCACAGAGCAGCAGCAGCAGCACTTTGAGGTTGGAGAATCATCTCCCCTGCCATGATAGTGATGCTGCTGTTTCCCAAAAGGAGAAGCTCCGGCCCTCCTCCTGTTGTTGGGTTTGCATTAATCGTGTGGCTTCTGCTTAAATAAACAAGTAAATAAATAAAGAAGCGGGGTGATGCGTTTAATGCAGTCAGCACGTCGGGTGCTTGCCAGAAGGATTTCACAAAGCAGCGGCGCCGGGTTGCCAAATGTCATGTCTTCTCTGTAAAGCGATTCTTCAGGAAGCAGAGTTGCACTGAGAAAGAAAAAAATAAGAAAAAAGAAAATATTATAAAAACTCAGTATGAAACATTTTCTTCCCCCTCCCCAGGGAGAATGTCTGGACTGTGTCCTGGTGGGATAAGGAGGTTTTCTTTTTATTTCATCTTGAAAGCCGCTCTCTCCTCTCTTAGAGTCACTCCCCAAGTGACTCTGCCTTGGAGAAACTCAATTGAGATTAGAAGGGGTGTGGGGCGTGAAAATGTTCGCTAGTAGATTTGGGGTTGGGAGGAGGCTGTTCAAACAGCATCGCTGCCAGAATGTTCATTAGTTTGATGTGATTAATGATCCAGAAGAGCCAAAGGAGATGTTTCTTTCTTTTTTTAGCAGGGAGCGTGCAGGAGGCAGCAATGCTTGAACATCAAAACGTCTGTAAATGCAGATGAGCATTATATTGAGAGAGCGTGTACAGGCTGTATGGTGAGGTGTCATGAGCTGCAGTGGTTCAACCCTGCTGCTTCTCTGGTGGGTGGAGTTTGCTGTGGGAGCTGCCACATTCAGAGACGCTCAGTATCAAACCCTGCTTGACCTGCACTCCATGGGCTTGCAGGAGCAAATGCACATGTGCCCTGGGATGAGATGGTCCCTGGGGCCACCTGCCCAGTTTCAGGTCCTTGATGGCAACTGGTGGCCGCCACTTGGCTCACTTAACTGCTTTTGGTAAGGCCACGGGAGGATGAGTTTTGGAACTCACTCTGGATGGGCTCGCTGCATAGCTTCTGTTTATCCACGGACTCCCAGTTCCTATCGCAGGGTGGTTCTTGCACAGCCCAGAATTTTCTCCTCGGAATTCTAGCTTTGTTTTGGCAGCATGCTGTCCAGAAACATCTGTCCTCCCCTCAGCGCTGTGTGCTGACCTGTTGACTCCTTAAGCCTGATGTTGACGGAGCTGGTATCGATACCAGAGAACTGGAGCTGTGTTGAAATTTACAAAACGGTGTCAACATTTCTTATCTGAACTTCACTCCTCTGTGGTCTCTTAGCTCATGTAGTTAATAACACAGTGTGAGATGATTTGGACACTAACACGGTGTCCCAGCGCAGTCCTCGCATGCCGTGGCTGCAGCCTCGACAGAATGCAAGTTTCATATACATATATAAATCTGTAATCCTCCTTCTATCTGTAGTTGTCACAATTCATTTGAACTTCCATCAGGGTTACTACACGGCACTGCCGAATAATTAACACCATGCATTACCAGCGTGTTGGTTTGTCCTATGTTCTGTCAGGCAGAAATCCCCACCAGCAATCTGAAGAGCTGTGAGAGCTCCTGCTTTTGGATTCTTTCCTCCTGCATTGGAATAACCCAGGAACCCACTGGCAATGAGTATTTTTAAGTTAGTCTATAGCTGCTGAGAGCTGCACCAATGTAAGTTCACCAAGTGCCCTTTCTCTCTCATGTGCCCTCTCACTTATTTCTAGAAGGGGTTTTTTCCTTCATTCTTTTTCACTGCAGATTTATTTCTCTCCTCAGCATTTTGCTTACAGTGTCAATATGGCAGTGTTTGTTCAGCTCAGACCAGGAGAGCTGTTCGATTCTGCAGCTGACATTTATTTACAGGGTCACCTTTTAGTCCCTGTGTTAGGTTGCCCTTCCTCATGAACTATGTCATGTAACCTACTCGCTACGAGATCTCAGAGAGACCCATCTCTTGCTCTGAGCCTTAGTAAGGCAGATAAAGGGATCTACTGAGCGTTAGGTTGTTGCTTTTTCTGGAGCTTACATCAACTGAGACAAAACTGTGCTTGGCTGAAGGTTTTCTGGTAGTCTGCTGCAGTTACCGAAGCATGTAGCTTGTGTAGTTTTGGATGGTTTTCATCAGCCTGATTGCAGAACTACAGAAACAGAATTGTTTAGGTTAAAAAAGACCTTCAAGCTCAGTAAGTCCAACCCTTAGGCCACAGCTAAATCCTGTCCCTAAGCCTCAGATCTCCACCACTGTGAAACACATACAAGGACTGTGAGGTAGTGAAATGTGTCCTGGCCCAGGGCAGGGGAGGGGGTGGCACAGATAATCCCAGCCCCAACCATTCTGTGATTCTGTGGGTCTCTAAGAGGTTTTTACTGCTATTTTCCTCCAGTGCAAGGTTCTCCTTTGCATATTCTCAGCAGTTACTCCTTTACTACTAGGAGCAGAGGGTACCGTGTCTTTGAGTGTTTTGACACTCATTACTTCAGTTCTTGAGTCACGACTTATGTAAGTCCCTTGAGTAGGTTTCAGGTTGCTATTTAGAGGTGATGATGTGCTTCTTGTGGAGACGCCATGGAGGCAAGGAACTTCAGGCTTTGATTTTCTTGCTTGATTTTTTCTGTCCTTTTCTCATAATTTTTGGATGCTTTTTTTGTTTGAACAGCCATGAAAGGCAGAGGGGGAGAAAATGAGCTCTTGGAGAATGTGTGCTCTTGGGGAATGTGTGCCCTTAAATGCAGATGCAGGCACACAGAGTTATATCCAGATTTTAAATTGTTGCTGATTAGCAGAGTGGTTCAAAGAGGACAGAAACATCCCTAGGTATCTTCAGGGGAGCGGCTCCTTGAATACGAGACCTTGCTCAAATATGAATCTAGGAAATGTAAGTCCAGGTGTTAAGGTTTGAGCACTTTATGTAACCCTACAAAAAAGGAGAGTTGAAAGAGAATGAATTGGGAGGTAAGGAACAACTACTAGAGTGGCCTGGGGAGAAGCATCAGATACTCAAAACCAGTTACTCCAGGCTTAAACATTTTCAGCTCTTAAAAATATCAACTTCTTGCACCTTCTTTTTCAACTTTTGGTGATAATCTTGGGGCCTTCCCCTTCTTTTCTCTATGCTAGAAGCTTGAGGGAGCAGAGCAGGAGAGAACAAACATGACTTACAGTCTCACATCATTGAGACAGTGGTGAGAGGGAGAAGAGGGGAAGATGAAGTTGTGAACAATACCACGCGGAACAGTTCAGAACCTGGAACCAGTTCAGGCACAGATGACCCTGTAATGATTCGCACTGTGTTTAAGAGGGTCAGGAGGTTGTTCTTTTCTTATCTCTGACAGAAAACTAGCTCCAGACTTGATGTCCTGGGGGATTTGCTGCAAGTCATGGGAATTGGTAACAGGAGTTCAGGGAGAATCTGACAGTTAATTCTAGATAGAGTATGGGTTTCTTTCTCTCTCTCTGTCTATTTCTAAATTAAAATGCTTGATGTCAGACTGATAAAACGTCTTTACAGTCTTCATAGCGTCTTCCTTGAAATCATCTGCAGGAAAAATATTAGGATCATATTCTGAATGAAAGCTTTTTAGGTTGTATGCAGTGTGTAAACTCGTGTGTGTGTGAGTATGTATACACACACATTGATTGGAAAGACAAACCCCTTTCCATCATGAGCCTGTTGCTTTGTTCAGTAGTTTTCTTGTCAAATAGAAATGTGGATTTGGGGACGTACTGTGACTTTCTCCTGGTATTTTGTTCTTGTCATTGTGTGCTTGCAGGAGACTTGCTTGACGTGTGAGTGAAACACAGAATATGCGTGTAGTAGGAGTTAGATTCAGCATTTTGAGGACTTTCTAATGTGCAAACCTGGTCTGGAGATTGTCGTTTTGTTCTGTTTACTGCGGGGGGGACATTACTCTGTGCTACTGGAACAACTTCCCCTGTTTTTGATCGTAGTAGTGATCTTTGCTTGCCTTGCTGCAAACATGCTGAGTGGGTTTTTCAGGAATGAGACTCAGTGCTTACTCGAGCAAGTTCTGCAAACAGTATTTGACTTCATAATTGTGCTTCTTGCTGGCAATTTCACGTAACTTCTTTCTGGTAATGCCTTTAGAACGTCTCTGCTCATCATCAACTCTCAGATCATAATGTTAGGAATAGTTGCTTATCCTGACTGGTCATAACGGGGCTGAAATTCCATCTTGGGCCTCTGCTGTCATCGCTGAACTGGGATGGAATTACAGCTTTCGTTTATGTACTATGGGGGATACATTATTTATTACTGTGCATTAGAAAATGATTAATCTCTGCTTGTGTTGCAAGGCTGTCCTGCTGCTGCGTGTCCCCAGGAGGTGCAGAGACCTTGTAGGACTTCTTGCTCGGATTGAAGCTTTATGAAGCTGCCAGAAAGGCCATTGCATTATTCAAAACCTTCTGGAGGTGATGAAAATTTATGAAGCCACTCTGGGTTTTTTCCAAACTAGTAGAATTCCTACAAGGCTTTAGCTGGCTAAACCTGAGCAGGAGGTTGTAGCAAGGTGGATATTGGTCTCTTTTTCACAGGGAACAAGTGACAGGACGAGGAAATGGCCTCAGGTTGCCTCAGGGGAAGTTAAGGTTGGACATGAGGAAAAACTTCTCCCTGGAACAGGCTGCCCAGGGAGGGGGCTGAATTGCCATCCCTGGACGTGTTTCAGAGTCATGGAGATGTGGAGCTCAGGGCCAGAGTTTAGCAGTGGCCTTGGGACAGTTGGACTAAGGACTAAAAGATCTCAAAGCTCTTTTCCAACCTAAACGATTCTCAGTGAAGCTGCAGTGCTGCAACACGAGCTAATGGAAAAACTGCTGGAAATTATCCAGTTCTTCCCATTTCAATTGCAGTGGCTATATTTTTTAATGTGCTTTGCTCTGAGAACATTAGATTTGTATTATTTTAATGCACATTTTCAATACTAGGGAAGTCAGTAATCAAGGTCTGGTGTGTAATTACTAACACTGTGTAAGGAGCCGTAATGTCTGTGTGTATGGCTGTGATGAATTGGACGCAGAGCATTCCTTCACAGCCAGTGTTAATAAGGCTTAGCTTTACTACAGGAGCTCAGAACTTGTCCGGTTTTGTTTCACAGCCTGTGGGACACGTGTTTGTACCAGCCATAACCAATCCATCCCTCCTCATACAAAGAATTTAGGATCTTGGGGCAAGGGGTGGTGATTTTGCATTTGTGACTCTGTACCCTGGTTTAGAAAAATTAAACAAGAAGAAAATCCCAAACCCTACAGATTTGTAGAAGTCCTCAGGAATAAACCCTTCAAAATACTGAGCACTAGGAGAGCTGAAGAAAAGGACTGGGTATTTGTAAAAGATGAAACAGATATAAATACCTTAAGAAAAGAAGTCCCTGATGTAAATGAAGTGAATGCTTTATAGTGGGACAAAAGTAGTATAAAAAATGAACTGCTCCCACCTCCTAAGGTGGCATTTTTATCTGCGGCTCTGATGACACGAACCACTCAAGTTTCAGTCACTGTCACCAGAATCTCTGACTAATAATACAGTAAAGTCTTACAAGTGACAGTTGGAGATAGTATGACTCTAAATGATTTTTTGGGTTGTTTTATTATCGTCGTGTGTTTAAGGAGAAAAAGAAAGAAGGAAGTCACAGACTTAATTGGATCTAGTGGGCAAATGTTATCCTGGATTTAATTTAGGTGCTCCTATTATAAATCACAGATGTAGAATCTAAAACCCAGCCGCAAAGCTGATAATCTTCGAGGTGTAAGAAACTGGTGTAGAGAAACGACGCACCAACCACGCCGGGAGCGCTCCCCCACGCAACACAAATGAGAATGATTGTCATTTTAGCAGGGAACACCATGGGAATCAGAATGAAGAGGCATCCACCCCTCTTCAGCTTGAGAGCTGAGGAGATGGCTGCAGTTTCTATGCAGAGTTTCAGGCTGCTAGAGCTGTATAAATAGATCGCTGGCGCCGGGCAGATCTGAGCGGGACCAATCACTGCTGCCTCCTCCATCACGAGGAGATGCACAAGAGCCATCCTCTGCAGCTACCTGTCTCGTGCTGACCAGGCAGGTTGGGGCTTCTGAGGGCTCAGATGATGCTCTGTTCTCTGAAGGAGCTGGGCACGAGGCTTAGGCAGATGGAGGCTGAGGTTTTAAAGCCTTATTTGGATCTGGAGTGGGACGTGGCGTTGGCTTTCTGAATGAGCTGCAGCCTCGAGCGGGCCTAGGATCACGTGGATTGAGACAGTATAACATGTCACCACAGAGGGAACCAGCTGCTGGGCACTGGGGGAGTCGTTTAACTGCACTGTGCTAGAGACACGAGACTGGAAATGCACAATGAGCTGCATGAATTTTACGCGCACACAGTAATTTCTTCTCTGCTTCCTACTGTTACTGCCAGTTGCGTGGAGGGGAGGGGCTTTACAGCGTGGTAGAAATGAGGGTGAATGTAAAAGTTTAAGGGCAGGTTTCTCAAGGTCTTTAAGCTGCCTGTTTTAGTGGTTGTAGGGCAGATTAGGTTGAGCTGTTGCAGCCCCAAAGAGCTGGATCCTGCTCCTGGCAGCCAGTGCTGACCCCCTGGATGTACATTTCCACAAAGAACAAATCCTCAGCGCTCCTCTGTGTGAGTGAGTGGGGACAGAAAGAATGACAGTAGGTTTTAACATAGGAATGGGGTCGAATAACTTCTCGACATAGATGCCCAGCCCTGGGAACTGAGTCTTAAGGTTACACACTCAAGAAAGTGTGGTAGCTCCTCCAGCTTCCCTCTTGCCTTGCGCACAGAGGTAACGTGGAGAGATGTGGCTCTGCGCATGCTGGCACAGGGTTTTTTTGAGTTGCTGTCACCAGAGGTGTTAAAAAAACAAGTAGATGGGCCCTAGGGAGCTTAGTGGGCATGGTGGGGTTGGGTTGATGGTTGGACTGGATGATGCTGTAGGTGTCTGCCAACCTTAATGATTTTATGATTCAGCATCTGAGATTTCTGTTAAGGTCAGTAAGGATGGGGTGGTCTCATTGTGGTACTCGTGGCTGGCTCGTCCCTGCCTCATTGTGCTGCATGAGCCTGCAGAGTTGTGTAATCACAAGTTTACTGTCATACAAGGAGTGACTGATGGCATGATTTGTATTTTGAAAGTACAGCCTCATCAGGTGGCGTGGTAAATACTTCCAGGAGATAAAGTATTAGCACGGGGAACAGAGTTAGAAACTTCCTTTGATGAGCTGCATGTTGTTTGATCATGTTTTTGTTCGTACCCATGAGCTGCTGCATGCCAGATTCCAGTAATAATTGGCAGCTACTTCACAATCCCAGAGAAAGAGTACTATAAATACTGGAGATGGAAACAGCGAGTGGATGTGTCAGTTTGTCTTTCAGACTACTGTGACTAACAGGTGATGAGTACAAATAGTAGAAGGCCCATTTATCCTCCTTCTTGCTCCTGGAAGTACAAAGCGAGGGAGAACTGTGGGAGCGGAGGGAACATGTTGAGCTCCCGCAGACAGTTACCAGCAGAGTTGGATTCCAGTGCTGGCTGTGCGGGTGTTTAACTTGCAAATCCCAGCAGTCCTGCTCGTTTCCTGGAAGCCCTCAAGTTCAGCATAGGAATGGTTTGGGGCTTGAAAGAGCCTCCTTGTCTCATCCTGGATAACTTGCAGCAAAACTTTGTGATGTAGGAAAGAAAAACCCTTCAAATGGGTGGCTGATGGTATCGAAGGAGAGAATCCATGTCTGTTGGTTCAGGTTTACCAGTAACCTTTGGTGCTCCAAAGAAAGGTAACGCATGACAATATCCCATGTATTCGTGCGCAGAGCAGCCACCACGATTTTTTAAAGCCCCAGATCTTAAATGGCAAATGTTAATTCAGTTTTCCTGAAAAAAAAGGCTTCAATGGGAGTGAAGGATTTGTACTTTTTTTATTAACCGTGTTGCTGTAGTAGAAATGTGTCAGTGCTTGGTGAAAATCACATTCACAGGAGCTTTGGAGAGCGGGGGGAACACTTCACCCTTTCACAATGAAGAACAGTTTGTTTCTAATGATAGTGAGAAGATAAAGAATTAGTAGGGTACGTGTAGCTGTGTGCAGCATTGTCAAAGTTCCACAGACTTCGCTCTGCTCCTCACGTTGTCTTTATCTCTCTCACATTATGAATCACCTTAAGGAAAAACACCTCATTTTGATCTTCCAGGGGAAAAACCCTTTTGCTACCTCGCCTCTCCCCGAAACCCCCAGACACCTACTTGTCCCGTGTCATCTCAAGCAGATTCGAGTGTTTTATCTGTACCTCGATCTCACAGATACACTTTTCCTGTCTTGCATAGGAACAAGAGGTTGTCCCACTTTCTGTAGGTGCAGTTCACTAATATCACAAGTTACCAGAGTAAAAAACCAAATGGTTTAAAGAAATGGAACAGAGAAGCAATTTGAGTCCCTCAGAAAATACACCTGATGTTATTTGGGAGCAGAAGGTGATTCACAGGGAGCAGAAGCAAAGCTGCTGAGTTTCAAACCAGCCTAAGTAAAATAAACCTCCCTGGGCCAGGCTGTGCTTGGGTTTGATACTAATGAACCTTGCAGAACTGGCACTGCAGTCCCCAGTTTTCACATCAGACCCATTTGTTTGTCTCTCTTGCCAGTTCAACTGAATTTTCCGTGGGCCAAAATGGATATTTGAGTTTGTTTTCCTTCTGGAGCTCGCGATCTCTGCAGTAACACTGGAATCCACTGGCCAGCTCCAGCTAAATTTAACAGACAGGCTGAGATCATAGAGTCCTTGAACTCCTCCTGGCAGTTCTGTGCAACAGGCAGTTGGATTTGGGACAGTGACAGGAATGAGTAACCTTCTGGAGGAAAGGCTCACCCACGCTATCACAGATGTGAGAGGGCACTGGGGTGGGAGCTGGTGTTGCTCACTGTGGGGTCACCTACCCATGAGAGGCAAAGCCATGAGAAACCAGCCTTCGTGGACCCCACTGCTTTGAGGACTGTTTGGTCTTTTATGGAGATCCTGGACCTTCTTGGGCAGCGCTTGAAAATGTAAGATGGCACAAAACTGCTCTGTCTTAAAAGTTACCCACATTAGAAACTGTGTCTCTGGCTAGTTTAATATGTAGAGCTAGTTATCTGCATAGGGAAAGAGCATGAGGCACTGAGTCTGGAAGATAGAGAACAAGCAGTATGGCAATGGTGGCGACAGAGCCCACCTTCCCCCACTGGCTTTGCCTCTTTTGTTCATGAAAATGGACAGTGGTGGAGGATTATAGAATCATCAAGGATCAGAAGGAACCTCGAAAGATCATCCAGTTCAATCCCCCTGCCACAGCAGCATCACCCAGAC
>VZRI01008067.1:497092-530359 GCA_013397515.1 Upupa epops
GCTGGCCAGAGCCTCATCCAGCCCAGCCTTAAACCCCTCCAGGGACGGGGCCCCAACCACATCCCTGGGCAGCCCCTTCCAGGCTCTCACTACTCTCACAGTGAAGAACTTCCTCCTCACATCAAGTCTAAATCTCCCCATCTCCAGCTTTACTCCATTCCCCCTAATCCTGTCGCTACCCAAGATCCTATAAAGCCTCTCCCCAGCTTTTTTGTAGCCCCTTTCAGATACTGGAGGCCACAAAAAGGTCACCTCAGAGCCTCCTTTTCTCCAGACTGAAGAGCCCCAACTCTTTCAGTCTGGCCTCATAGGAGAGGTGCTCCAGCCCTTTGCTCATCCTCATGACCCTCCTCTGGACACGTTCCAGCATGTCCACATCCTTCTTGTAATAAGGCCTCCAGAACTGGACACAGTACTGCAGGTAGGGTCTCACCAGAGCAGAGTAGAGCAGGCGAATCACTTCCCTCAACCTGCTGGCCATGCTTTTCTTGATGCATCCCAGGATCCAGTTTACCCTCTGGGTCGTAAGTGCCCACTGCTGGCTCATGTTGAGCTTTTTGTCCACAAGCACCCCCAAATCCCTCTCCTCAGGGCTACTCTGCAGCCAGTCACTGCCTAGCCTGTGTCTGTGCTTAGTATTGCCTTGCCCCAGATGCAGGACCTTACAGTTAGTCTTGTTAAACCCCATGAGGTTGGCTTGTGCCCACCTCTCCAGCCTGTCAAGGTCCCTCTGGATGGCATCCCTACCCTCCAGTGTGTGTGCTGCACCACACAGCTTGGTGTCATCAGCAAACTTGCTGAGGGTGCACTCATTGCCTCTGTCCATGCCACCGACAAACATGTTGAACAAGACTGGTCCCAGGACTGATCCCTGAGGGACTCTGCCTGTCACTGACCTCCACTTGGACACGGACCCATTGACAGCCACATTGACTGTGGATTTTACGGACTCTGCAAGGTTCCTTTTCCTCTTGCTGATAATGGTTTCCTGTAGTGTGGTGGGCTGTGGAGGCAGGTGGCTCTGAGCCAATGACCAGGAGACCTCCATGTGGCCTGCAACAACCTCCACAGGCTCAGCAGGTACTTCTGCATTGGTGGGGAAAGGAAACAGAGAAGGTTAGATGTCATGTTATAGGTTTCTTAGCCATTCGTGCACTGAACAAGGTGGGATGGGGTGCTTTTGCTTGAATTAGTTATGAGAAACTCCAAGGTATTTGTGTCTTTTTAATGGCAACTGGAAAGGGGAGGTAAGATCCACCACGTGAAGAGATACCAAAGGACACCTGACACAAGTTCAAATGACAATATACTCGCCTTAAAAAGGCACCACTGCCTATAATCCAGTGATCTCTGTTTTCACAGCTAATGCTGAACGTTTGTTATTTGTTTGGGGGTTTATGGGGGAATGTCAGTATGGTTTTATGATTTTCTTTATCCAGTTTGTTTTCCTTTTTCTCTTTTAAAAGCATTCTGCAGTATTTTGGTACAAGATGATGAGAAAACATTCTAAAGAGTAGAAGGACTCATTGTGAAACTGCAGAAATTAGGTTAGTTATTGTAGCTGAAACTGCTTTGATCTATTCTCTCTTCTCTCCGTTGTGGAAGATGCTCTCTCTGCTTCAGTGTTGCAATATTGCTGTAGAACATAATAATATCATCATCTTATTTGGTGCCATAAAGATGAATGATAGCAGAGTATTAGTTTTTTATTATTACACCAACATTAACAAGTAGTGTTGACCAACTGGAGAGTGAAAAACCCAGTGCTGTGATCCTGAGGTTGAACATTAGGCGCATTCAGGGGTTGCTTTTACAACAGCAGTGCTGCTGACTGCCAGCTCTGCAGAACATGATGCTTCTACTTTAGTTCCTCTCACGAAGGATTCAGTTCACATCCTCCAGGATCACCCTACAACACAAGCGAAAGCCTAGGCAGTGTTGATTATGTGGAGACTTGCTTGCTGGAGCTGAAGAAAAGCACTAAGGTAGCCATGCCCTACAGGATGGAATGAAGGGATGGAAAGAGACGTATTTCATCCATCAGATCTGGTCGTTGTGCCAGCTAGTAAAACACGTTTCATAATTTTTCTTTCTTAATGCTCTTCCCTTTTCTCAGTAGTTCGTACTGAAAGGGGAAGGTTGGTGTGAGGAGCCCTCAGAGCAGGAAGGCTGTTTGGAGAAGTTAGAAAGAAGAAACCTTCTACCAAAACAAGGATTGTGCCTTCTGTAAGGAGCTTATACAATGCCAAGGGCACATGAAAGACTTCACCAGTAATGACCTGTTTCCAGCAGTCTGTGCTTGACTTGCTGACCTTAATGGGTCCTACTGAGAATTGTGCCCACACCCTTAAATTGAAGAGGATGGTCAGATACTGCGCTGAGACAGGCTGAGCTGTTTTCAGTGTGTCCTCGTGTGGAGGAGGAACATACGGTACAGTGAGATGCAGTGTCATATTACTGCTAGCATGGCTTGGGAAAATAGGTGATGGTACCTTAGCAAGTAGGTGTGAGAGCTTGTCTGGCAGATGTCGCAGTCCTGCTCTCTGGATCTGACAGTTGGCAGCCCAGAGAACCTACTACCAAACCTGGTACTGTCTGAAACGCTCACACTGTGTTTTGTGCTGCAGAAAAGGAAGTAGAAGTGGAGATGACAGAACCAAGAGTACAACATTGTGTTTTTTATAGAAAAAAGACGAGGCTGGACAAGTTTCATCTTGCTCCGAGTCCCATCTCTCCTTGATGGAAACAGTAGATTTGGTTACAGAAGCTGATTGGCTCCTAGAATCCAGGCAGATGACAGTCTTTTTCTCTGTCTGGATGATTTTTGTTGCTGGCCAAGCTGCTGGTGTAGTCCTGCTGATCTCAAACAATAAGCCCAAACTCTGGTGGTGCTGAGCTGGTTGTGGCTTTAGTGAAATTTCTGTTCT
The DNA here is from genome assembly GCA_013397515.1 of Upupa epops. Classification (NCBI taxonomy): domain Eukaryota; kingdom Metazoa; phylum Chordata; class Aves; order Bucerotiformes; family Upupidae; genus Upupa; species Upupa epops. The sequence goes on from VZRI01008067.1 coordinate 500,020, forward strand.
ATAAAAAGCTTATGGTCCGGCTACCAGTGTTTCCTACAACAAAGGTCACCACAGGTTTCAGCTGGGGTGCCTTGTGCTCTGTGGCTCTGGGATGTTGACTAATCAGGGTTTCTGGGTAGCATTAACTGTGTCTCAAAATCCAACCTCATATAGCTGGAAGGTAGATGAGATGAGTAAGTGCAGCAGAAGGTAATAGGAATAAAAACCCTGAATACAGAATGTGTTTGGAAGAGACCTTTAAGATAATAAAATCCAACCTTCAGCCCAGCACTGCCTGGTCACCTTGAAGTATGTCCCTAAGTCCACGCTTGTTTTCTAGAGCCTTCATCTGAACAACCAGGGGTGTGGGTGGGTATTGCACATCACACCATACTTCATTTTCTTTACATCTTTTCCTAATCTGTGTGTGTGTCCTCTAGCAGAAGGGATATGCTCACTTGGGAGGAGTTTCACCTCACTGAAGTTTCACCATAGGATGTTACTGTCCAGACCAGGAGAGCAGGGGTGGATGATCTTCAGCTTTTCAGCCCTCATTCCTCCTTGTTTCCAGAAGCCAAGACCTGAGTAGGGCTGGGAGTAAGGAAGCATGAGGCTGCAGTCAGTCTCAGGTCTATGGGATAAGGAGGCACTCAAGAGGGTGCCAGGGAGAGCCTGAGGGCAACACCTGGTGAGCTGGGTGATTACCACTTGGAAAGACCTCTCACCCCTCTGGGTACATGGGTTCTTGTCAGGGTTTGATGATAAACATGCTGTGCCAAGACACAGGCCGTAGTCCTCACTCCAGAAGTAACGGGATAAAGTCCCTCTCAGCTGTTACATGAAGAGGGAAGTCAGTGGTGTTCATGCAGATGAGCAGAAGGCATGAAAAAGAGCCTGTACTAAGTGGGAACTCAGCCTGACAGATCACGGGCAGCAGCCCTGCTCCTGTCAGATTTGGGGAGAAGAGTCACTGTCCCCATGACAGGAGGTGCGCAGAGAACATGTCCCTATTTCTCCATCCTTCATAGCTGGTCCCAAAGCGAGCTTGTGTTTTAGGGACTTGCTCTGCTCTACCCTCAGCTCTGTCCTGTCCTGCATGATAGGACCATGCTGGTTTTGTCCAAGCTCACCCCAGAACCTGGGGATGGCAAGGGAGGCTGATAGTCCCATCTGGCACCCAGGACGGGTTCTGAGCTCTGAAGCCAGGAGACAAAGACCCCATGATTATGGGGTTTTGTGATCTGCTGCCCTTGTCAGGGGACCTGCTTTAGCAGAGGGGTTGGACTAGATGATCTTCAGAGGTCCCTTCCGACCCCACCAGTCTGGGATTCTGTGACCTTGGCTGAATGCAGCTTCTTTGCAACTGGTGGGGTTAACTCTGTACGGGGGGCGTGTGTGTGTGTGTGTGGAGATTGTACTTCACAGTGAGCCTTCATTTGGAGGCTAGAGAAGCTGGCCACCACCCCATCTATTGCAGCAGGAGAGAGCTGGCAAAACGCTTCTGGAATCCGTTTGAAGCTGCATTTATTTCTCCAGAAGGGGGAGAGTGGAGTAGCTGAAGGCTGGGAGGAATGTGCCTAAATCAGGACTGTTCTTCCTCCCTGACTCTGCAGGCACCAGGACTGACAGCAGAAAATTTCCAAATTCCCTCCATCCCAGTTAAATGTTTTTTTGCCCATTGGACAGAGCCGGGTTGTTGCTCCTGTCTGTGTAAGGATCAGCTGGGTGGTGGAAGCAGTGCAGCATGTTAATGTATGCTACTGGAGATGCTAAAATGCAGGGCCACAATAGTCCCTTTTCTCAGAGGCTGTAAAGCTGTTGTGTGGCCACAGTGAACCCATTCAGCGTCCCCCACGCCGGCTGGAAGCACCCAGAAGAAGAGAGTCAGACCAGTGAAATGACTGTCCAGGAAAATGGTTTCAGAGGGGTGAGCTGCTGACTTGCTCCTTGTTTCGGGTCGCAGGGTCTTTTGTTAAAGTGGATGTGAAGTTGCAGCCTCGTGTGAGTTGTTCATGTTACCAGATGATCCGCTGAATCACTGCGCGTCTTGCGTTCTTCACATCAGCCCGCCAGGATGAGGGAATACTGTTGTGTTTACTGTGGAAGAGTGGGAAACTGAGGCACAGAAAAAAGAGGGTGAAGTGCAGATGTGCTTTAGGACCCAAACTCTCACTCTTTAGTTGCTCTAGGGTCATGCAGATCTGTCTCAGCCCTTGAGGAAGTGTCACATAGCCTGTGCCCATAGGAGATGCAAAAAACTAAGAGGAGATCTCAGGTTCTCCCCCTTGAACGACATTAATTGTCTCTTCAAACAAAGCATTAAAAATGTAAACATGTGAAAGCAGGAGGATGTTATGCTGATTTTCATCTTAAAATAGAATCCCCAGCATCCCTGTTGAGGAAGGAAAAAAAAGAGAGAGCGGCAGAACTCCGTTGATTCAGCGGGGTTGACACTGCGTAAAATAATCCCTTTAACGCGTTTTCTGAAGTTAAGAATGGTTTCTAGGTGGCATGAGTCACGGACAGACTGTCCTCATTTCACTTTGAACTTGCAGCCTTCCCTGGATCTGTGTCACAGCTTCAGAGGGCTCCATCCCCTTCCTGTCTGCAGGCTGAGCTGGTGCAAGCAGACAGCAGCACCACGTACGCAGGAACATGGTGGGAGTAGGGGAGCAGCTGAAGTTGTGTTTTCTGAAGTATGTGCAGCCCGTACCACAGAAGGCTGGGGAGAACGTCTCCGTTTCTTAATTAAAAGCAATGGAAAATATTATTCAGGGCTGTCTGTGTGTCCTAGCTGGAGAAGAAACCCCAAGCAGTCTGGCGTCGGCACACGCAAGGTCAGATCCTCCTCAGTGAAGGTTTGTTGGCTTCAACGACGACAGTCACAGGTGTAGCCCTGGCAGTGGTTTCTTTGGAGGCTTTTTTGCAGAGCCACAGTGGATGTAGCTGTTGGTCCTCAGGATTGTTTGTGGAGAAATTATTGGGATGCTTGTAAATCCAGAGGGGCCAGGCGAATGCAAGACTGCGCTCTCCAAGGGAAAGTGAACTCTGCACTGGGCTGGCAGCGTCTGCTGCTCGTAGCCAGGGGATTTTCCTGCTGACAGAGCCTGGTTTGGAGGCTTGTGGACCCAGCTGGCTCCTGGCCTGCCTTCCTGCAGGTATGGGAGAGGGAGGAGGGTGGAACAGGGGGTGGTCAGAAAGTCTTCTGCTAGCGGCACTGGCTGAAAAGTCAAAAAAACCCCTTCAGACCTTTTTTGGCCATGGTGGAGAACATCAAAACTGGTCGTGTTAGAGCCCTGCCAGCTTCTCTTACTCATTTTGCTTCATGGCTCCTCCTCCCTTCCTTCCTCTCTCGTCAGCCAGGCTGAGTTCTGTAGTGCTCAGGCTGCTTCGCTCCTCCGACACCGCTACTACTTCCCCTGTGCCACTACTACAGAAATACTACAGCTAGTAACCGAAGATTTAAGGTGTCGGCCATACATCTTGTGTTCGTGGTAATAACAGTGTCAGTACTCAGCAGCAGCAGCATCAACCCGATGAGTTGTATCCCATCTAACAGTTGGATTCTTGGCATGCTGATGTTTTTCGTTCTGAGTTGTATCTCTGGGCTCTACTCCCTTTATAAATGTATGGAGTCTGGTTTGTGCTTTAAATCCCACGTACTGGACTACCTTGGTGATGTTAAAAATAACGTGTTTTGGAGTGGTTGGAAGTAGTGGGGGTTTGGAGGTTGGGGTTGTTTTTTTTAAAGTACATCCCACAGCAGAGCGTTGCTGCTGCTTCTGCTGGGGGGGAGTTATCACACTTGCTGTAGATAACAAAATATACATTGAAGGAAAAGGTCAGGGATTTCCCCTGAGCCACCCACCGAGCGCGTGAAATGACATTTTCATTCTGAGTGGTTCTTGGTTTGTTTTTGTTTTAAGATCCTGGAGCACGGGGAAAGAGTTTCAATGCAAACCATCAGAGAAAAAAGGCTGCAGCATCTCCTGTGAGAGACAGACAGAGAGAGAGAGAGGGGACACACGAAAAAGGAGATTTACAACTGCATCTGGAAACACTCGATTTGAGGTAAGCGATTGGAGGGTCCTGTCATACCTTATGGTTAGTTTGTAATTAAATTAATCATTATTTACCTCCCAGTGTCGTGGTATTTCTGTCGAGGGCAATAAAAGCAGATGGGAGAGGGAGGGAGAGACCTTAAATGCAAACCCAGAAACAGCAGTAGAGACATCCAACTCACTTAGTGATTTGAAAATGGGCCCCACGAGGTCCAACCCCACAACCAGGCAAACATTCTAACATTTACGAGGGTTAAACCCTCTGTAAATCAGTGAGGCTGTGCTCCCTGAAAGCCAGCCACGTGCCTACTGATTTCCAAGTTCGAATTCTCTCCCGTATGGGAGCTCTGCAGAAGAAAAGCTATTGAGGACCAGCTAGCAAAATGCCTATCCAGTTCCCGTGCTGCTGCTGGTGAGCAGTCTGAGCTGACAGCATTCTCAGGCAGTGGGTTTTTTTTCGTTAAACACATAGTTGTCATTTTTAGGTGTAAACACCTCGCTGAAATCCCAAACTTCTTAACAGAGCCCGTTGTAAATCCTACACCGGATTTAATAACACGTCTGTGCCTTAATTGCTTCGTCAGGGAGTGCCTTTGAGCGAGTGGAGTGAAATGTATGAGGAAAATAATGTCCCCTTTCATAACTGGAGCTGCAAATTGCACTTGGATATTTGAATAGCGGCCGAACTCCGAGTTCGCCGACTGCGGCTGAATTGTGTTGTCCTGAGTTCATAGGGGTTTTTTTAATAAAGGCAATTGTGAGGTGCAGGGACAAACTCACCTTTTCCCTCCAGTCTTCCTGGTTTTTTTTGCTGTTTTCATTTATTATTAGAAAAAAAATGACCCCCAAGTCTTTTTTTTTCGGGGTGTGTGTCTAAGTAAGAGAAAACATTACAGCCATGAAGCTTTTAACCACTGAAAATGCTGCCGACATGCAAACTGGAAACCGCTGGCCTCTATCTTAAAAAATACATGAAAAAATTCAAGTCATTTACTTTGTTGTGTCCCACAAGTTTGTTGAAGGAGACAAAACGACTGTGAGAAACCTGCAAAATCACAAGACCATGTAACGTGGGAGGAGCAGGGGATACTGCCTCACAGATGTGAATAACAGCAGCAGTTGCAGACATCTGTTGCTTCCCAGGTTTGAAAAGAGAGGGGAGTGCACCCAGCCCCTGGTGATGGCTCTGAATCGACTTTGTAGGAGTAAAACTATTGCATTTCTTCAGAAGTCAACAGGCTAGTTGCAGAGAGAGAGAGAAGCATTTCCTTTCTGGCCGGTGGACAGGAGGTTGTGGAATTGTGAAGGTCCTGTAGGCTTGTACCAATCCAAACTTTTCAGATCATTGCAGCCACCCCGTTTTTAGGCGCAGGTCTTGCCTGAGGGTCCGTGAGCCCAAACAGGAACACGCGTCTCTTTCAGTAGAAATCTGATGTAATTTTTGTAGCTGTGAAATGAGGTATCGATATGAATCTCTTTGAAACTGCTGCTGTGTGACCTTTAGTGGCTCTGGCTCTTACCCTTCTCTCTCTCCCCCTGTTCCTGTGGCTCAGGGAACTGTCTCAGTCTGCAGTGAGCCTTCTTTCAGGCACAGCTGAGACACTGGAACAGGTCATCTGAGGAAGATGTGGATTCTCTGTCACTGGATGTGTTCAGGGCCAGGCTGGATGGGCCTCTGGGCAACATGGTTTAGTGAGAGGTGTCCCTGCCCGTGGCAGGGGGCTGGAACTGGATGATCTCTGAGGTCCCTTCTGACTCGAACTCTGCGATTCTGTGACTCTTGGCCAAACTGGTGAAAGATGGCACACTGCAGCAACCCATGTGTTGATCTCTCCCAGCCCACCTTTGCTTCCTCCCCATCCCTCTGCTTTGGTGACCAGCAGCCCTCCTCAGCTCTGCAGAGCAGAAGTCAAAATACTTCTATTGCCATCCTTTTTTTGGTTCCATTGACGTCAGGCTGGGGAAACGCGTGTGATGTTCCTTTCACATCTGCCTTGTCACTGCTCTCTGAGGAAGCGCCCGTTGGAGTTCAGGGGAAGGTAACTTCAGAGGAGCTGGGTGGCCTTTAGAAGCATTTGATCAGCTCTCTGGTGCTGTCACAAAGTTGTTGAATCTATTTTTTAGTTGCCTTTGTATTGGAGGGCACAGGAGCTCATTGGCACAGTAATAAAAAAGGGGAAGGAGTTTTAAGGTATCTTGATGGTCTTTTCATGAAGAAATAACGTCCCACTTCGTGTGCCCAGAGAAGGTCCTGTGGGCCCTGCCAGGGAGTTAGTTGGGTGCTGAGCTGAGCAAGAGGAGGGACCAGCTTTCTCCTGCTTTTTATTTTTCACTGGAAGTGAGCATGGGGGGGCTGAGCCTGCCTGGATTGAATGCCTGCTCTTTCTTTGCCTTTCTCTGCTCTTGCAGCTGTCAGCATGCCACGCTCAGACAGCAGCGATCGCTCACAACCTGTGCCCTGGCCAAGCTCCTCAGCTCTCCTAAACCCTTAGTTTCATGGAGCTTTTTGCCAAAGATGGCACCGCTTCGATTTTGGGTTTTTTCCTCTGCCCCTAGTTAACGGGAAAAGAAGTTTGTTTGCTTGTTTGTTTGTTTGTTTGTGTCTTCCCCTCAAGTCAGCTGCATCAGTTCCCAGAGCAACTCTCGCTAAGTGAAGGGAGGCTGCGCTCGCACGGGGCATTGCTGGAGACTTGCTTAGGGGTTTTATTTATGTCCTTCCCCCTTGTTCGTGGCTCTTTTCAATGGGGCGTCTCTATTGTGAACGAAGACAGACAGCGCCCGGGCTGCCAGGCACATAATGGGATTGTTCATTTGTGTCTGCAAGCGTGTGTGAGCCTTTGTGGAGACAATGGACGTGGCGGGGACACAATGGAGAGACAGCCCAGGGCGCCATTGCGGTGGGAGTGCCTGTTCTGCTCAGCTGTGGTGGCCATTACCTGGGACTGGCGGGTCCAAAGCAGTGGGCAAAGCTTCTGCTGCTACTCGTTCTGCTGGCTCTGAACCACATAAGGCAAAATATTTGAAAGCCGTAGTATTTCCAGCATGTTCCTGAAGCCGTGTGCACTGGCTTTGAGGAGAGTGATGTAAATGTGACCCATGCCAACCCTGCGCTTCCTCAGCGCCAGGCTATTTATTATAATGGTACAAGTCATGTCAGTGTGGAGCAGATAAGAGCTTGAACCAAAGCTTTGGATCCAAGCCCACCAGCAGCTTTGTAAAAGGCAGGATCCAGATCTGAAGGCAGTGGTTCACTGTTGCTGGTCGAGGGTGGTTTTAACTTACTCCATAAAATCGGAGTAGCCAGACGTTTTAAATTGAGTCTTTTAAACAAGTTCTTGCCTTTCTCTCACTCACCACTCTCTTCTGCCTTAGAAGGTTATTGTGAAAGCACTGCAGCTGCCTTCTCCAAGCCTCTGTGGCCAGAACACAGCAGCTTAGGGAGCAGAGCGAGGCCTCTGGGCTGATTACCCTTATCCAGCCATCTTCTGTTTCCCCAGAGATTTTCTTCTGAGGAGCTAGACCCTGTCTGAATGAAGGTCTTTGAGGTCACAGTGGAGGCTTTGGAGGTGGGACCTTGAAGTTTCACAGACACCAGAAACAGCTGATCGGCCTGGCCTGGAGCAAACCAGACTTCAGTGGCCTGATTTATGCAGATTTCTTTCATGATGCCCTAGAACTAGAGGCGTACAAGTTTAGAGTATTTTAGACAAGAGATTCATAAAGCCTAAACTTTTCTATCTCTGCTAGATAGGAGACAGTGTTCTTGTTCTCCCCTTTCTCCTTTGCCCTTGGACACAACATTTTTAGGGCTCTCTCTGCCTCTAGCGGTGCATTTACTGGAGAAGCATCTGGAGATGTGTTACTTTGCACATCTGCTACATACGTCAGAGAGTCAAATCCAGCACCCAGAGTCTTTATGTGGATTTGCAGCCCTCCCTGTGAAGCTTTGAACCCCTGAGCCAGTTCTGGGGTTACAAAATTACAGTCTTTCAAGCTGCTGCATCTATTACTGCAGTTTATTTTGTTAGAAAAATGTTTCCGTCTCTGCTGACCTCACTGTTCAGGGTCCTGCAGATTTTTTCCTTTGGTATAAGGTTTGGAGAGGATGTGTGATGCCTTAGCTGGGTTGTTTTCAAGATCCATGTAGATGGATGTAGTTGTAATCTTTTGAGGTTTTTCTGGGTGCCCTGATGGCACCATGCCCTGTGCGGGTGGCCCTTGCGTTGAGTGGTCCATGGACTGCTGTGCATGTTGTCTTAGGTTTTGCTGATTGGTAGCCACCTGGGAAGGTGGATGATGGACACTGGAATGGCACTGCAGGCCGGGCGATGCTTGGGAGAATCTTGCTAGCTCACTGCTAAAATCTGCTGTCAGTGTTAGAAGGGGCAGCTGGAATGGGGAGGGTTTGACTGAGTCTGACACATGGTGAAAATGCAAATCTAGCAGAAGGCAGTTGTGGAGAGCTGGGGGTTGGTCTCTTCTCACAAGTAACAAGTAATAGGGCAGGAGGAAATGGCCTCAAGTTGCCTCAGGGGACGTTTAGGTTGGACAGGAGGAAAAGGGTCCTCAGGCCTTGTAGCACTGAATATCCATCCCTGGACATGTTTCAAAGTTATGCAGATCTGGAACTTAGGGACAGGGTTTAGCAGTGGCCTTGGGACAGTTGCATTTATCTTTGGACTCAATGAACTTGAAACTCTTTTCCAACCTAAATGATTCTGTGATTTAAGATCCAGTGTGGCTAGAGCCAGTGTGAGCAGACTGCTTCCTTTCTGATAGAGGACTCTATGGCTGGAGCCCATGCAGGAGCTTTGGTCCTCTGTGCCGTGCTGGAGCAGAGCCGTGTGTGCCAGGAGCCATCCCAAGGACTCCCAACCCTGCAGCCTTGCTCCCTCTGTGCAGCAGAGTCCTTCAGCAGCCGCCTGCCCTCTGCTCCCCAGCTCTGTGCAGTGCGGTCGCTGTGGGCAGGGAGCTGCAGCTGCTTTGTTTGAACTGACAATATTTTACGCTGTTACTGTGGAATACTGCAGTATTTTTTGTAATGACGGGCCGCACGCCAGCAATGTACAATAACATTTTGCTCTTCCTGTGCTCCTGCTACTGTAGGCTGTCGTTCCAATTCGGGCTGCCTTTGCAGAACGTAGGGTTGGGCTTTTATTTTTTTCCTCTAGACTCTGCTCATTATCTATTGTGGATATTTTTGGATTATTCATTTCTACCCACGTCTGTCCCTACAAATCTATCTCAGAAAGCACTTCAGAGTGTTCTCTTGAACAAGCAATTGTTGTGGCTTTCACAGAATTACGTTCTTGTGAAAGCACGAGGCAAGGATGAGATGAAAACGAAGATGAAAATTGCTTTGTAAGTTTAGGAAGGGCTCTGGTTTTCACATTGTTGGAGGCAGATAGAGGGCTGAGCCTTTCTTTGACTGATAAAGCACATTTAGCACCAAAGCCCTGGTCTGCACTAAGCCCTAGGGAGCCAGAACCTCTCGGACGGTGCTTAACAGTATTAAAACCCCTCCCGATTCTTCGCAGTTGTGGCTTTAACTGTTATTATGTTTTTTGAAGTTTAACTTCCAGAGGAAAGTAATGCAGCTAACTCAGAGGGCGGTCAGTCGCGCTCATGCCAGCGATTGTTTGTTAACGTTGTCATGGCCTGCAGATGAAATATTTTTGTGCAAGGGAAATGAAAAGTCCGAGCCAGCAGCTTTCACAGCTGGTCAACCTGCATGCGGATCCTTTCTGGAAAGTGGAGGCCGAGTCCAGAAGGAATCAGAGGAGACACGGCACAAAGGGGAGAATTCATTTGTTTCCTGATACAATTTGGAACATAAACCACAGCGTGTGGTACAGAAAAGGATTTCACTGCTCTTGCATAGAGTCCTTTTACTGTGCTGACTCACCAGAAGACTTCAGTTTTAGCCTGTGCTGGGTTTGAATTACCTCAGAGCTCTGTGCTGGCCAGGTTTTTAATGTTTAGCTTGTTGGCATTTCAGATGACTTCCCTTTTTTCACTCTCCAGGTCTCTTCTACTAACTCTGGAGACCGAGCGCTCTGTGCGCTGGCCCCGTGATAGGCAAAAGCCCTGCTGTGGCCGCAGATAGAACAAGGGATGAATCACTGCTTTCTGCTTTTCCATTAGGTTACCTAAACCGCCAGCACCACAGATAAATAAATATTGCTTTATGCACGGTAGCAGCGGCATGATTATCTCACTGCATTGACGGAGCGGTGCTGCGAGTGAACATAATTCTTCTCCGATGCCTCCTTTAATGAGCCACAATTAAAACTAGTGTGTTGGCGTGCCAGAATAGGCGTGTTATTCTCAGAACTTTATTGAAGCCATTTTGGCTCTTAGGCTTCAGTTGACATCGTGTTGTTCTGAAAACCTCTTCAAGAATTAACCAGCAAAGAAAGAAAGAAATCTGCTTGGCTAGGTGAAAGTTAACAGCGCAGTAAAATCTGTCAGCTGGGAGGATTGGGGTCTGTACTACTTCTTCTCTGTCGTTCAGGGCGAATTTTTTACTATATAGTAATTGAAATCACAAAGCAGCAGCTCTCTGCTGAGCTCCAGCTAGGTCCCAGGGCTCTTGACACCTGTGGCAGCAAGTCTGAGTCACAGATGGCACAAAGCCGTGAAGCCTTAATGCTCTCAGTATTCAGAAGTATACCTACGTAGGAGTTTCATTTCGAGCGCCTCTTTTAGCTCTGGGGGTTTTTCCATCCCCCTCCCCACTCTTAAACTTAACAAAATTTAAGAGTCATTCTTAGAATTTCACTGAGAAACAAGAGAATTTCTCAGCGTTTGTGGTTTTGTGAAGGATTGACATGACTTGGAACTCAGAAAACGGCGCTGTTGGTTTGAGCCTGACGACATTCCATTCTCCTCTCCCCAAAACCTGATGAATAACAATGGATGAGTCAAAGATTTCTTGGAATTTTCTTTCTTTGTTTTTTGGTTTTGGGTTTTTTTCAAATTCTCCCCTCCTTGTGCAATTCCATTGCCATTTTTAGCGTGGAGGGCAGTTCTCCAAAGAATGTCTTGTGAGTGCTCAGTCTGGGATTTCTTGAAAGCTCAGAACAAGCTCGAGTCCGGTCCGACGACAAATACTGGAATTTGATTTCTTTGCTGCTTCTTGATGACAAGTTTCGTGAGCTTCACTGAAGAATCCACCATAAAAAGCAGTAGAGGTGTCAAGTCTCTGCTCCTGTGATGCTTCGTTACTTCCTTGCTGTGTTTTATCAGCTGCTTTCAAGGATGTTGCCTGACAAAACAAATTATCATTGGTTTTGGGAAACTTGGAGCAGCTTGAAGCACTTGTTGAACCACAGGGTCCTTGTGTCCCTGGCCGAGTTTGCTCTGTGGAAAACAAGGAGTTTGTCTCTTGTCTGTTTTAGCAAGAAAAGAAATGTGAGAGGAAACATGTTAAAGTGATTGCAAAGGGAGAATTTATACATCTTCTTCTGCAATGGGCAGTTTGTGTTTTACTTTATGCTGAGCCCCCAAAAGGGAGGAAAGAAGTGCAAGTGTCCCCTTAAGAGCTGCTGTGTCAAATCTGAAGAATGATTTGAATTCAGTCATTAAAGTGTGAAACGGAGGGATTTTAGTTCTGCTTTAAATTACGCATCTCAAATTAACCTTCGCTGCACAGTCTCTGCCGCCGCCCCCGTAATGACACATTATTGGTACTAATGGCTTCTTTCTGACTCGAGATACAAACAGACGTCCCAGACAGAAACATTTTGCCTTTGTACTAAATAAGACGCTCGGCGTGTGTTTCCACCTTGGGTTTTAGGGACAGAGCCCTCCTCTCCTAGTGGCTCCATGAGATGATCTTCCCAGCTTCCACGTGCTGCTTCTCATCCAGTTCAGTGAAAACCTCCATCGTGAACCTGGAAGAGCAGGGGAGTGATAAATGTGGAGCCCAGCCAGGAGCTGAGTGCTGGAGAGAACAGGACAAAGGCTGGGGATGGTGGAGGGGAGGAGGAACTTCAAGCAGATGATAATCTCAGGAGGAAAAGGACCCAAAATCATGAGGGAAATGGAGAAGAGATGCCAAGACTTAAGAAGGAAACTGCTAAACAAGGGAGGGGTGAGATTAAATAATCTAAGCAGTAGTGGTTTGTTAACCCTTTTCTGCCCTGCTGATGTGAAAAAGGAAAGCACTTTTGGAGCTCTGTGCACTGAAGTCTTTCTTCTGAAGCTCACTGATGTTTTTCGGCTCTGGCAGGAGTGAAGGAGCGGGGCTTGTGCCCTGTGGCTGTGTCATAGAATCATTTAGGTTAGAAAAGACCTTTAAGATCATCAAGTCCAAGCATTAACCCAGCTGTTCCGAGGCCACCACTAAACCCTGCCCCTAAGCTCCAGGTTTCCACGACTTTGAAACACATCCAGGGATGGCGATTTAACCCCCTCCCTGGGCAGCCTGTGCCAAGGCCTGAGGACCCTTTCCATCAACCTTTTCCTCCTGTCCAACCTAAACTTCCCCTGGGACAACTTGAGGTGATTTCCTCTTGTCCTATTGCTTGTTCCTTGCAAGAAGAGACCAACCTCCACTTCTCTCCAACCTCTTTTCAGGTAGTTGTAGACAGCAATAAGGTTGTAGGGTCTGTTATGGGTTGTGTGACCATCTGTATGAGTCTGCTTTCAGCAGTGAGTGCTGGAGAAGCCAGTAACCTTTGCAGCATTGTGGATCCAAAGCAGGACTGCGTCTGAGTGTGTAGAATCAAACAGAATGACATTCAGAAAAAGCCTCCAGCTGCCTCTTTTGTATTCCTCCAAGGAGCCATGTTCCTGACTTGGAACCTAAGCAGATTCGCTATATGTCACATTTACTAATGCATTAGAGATATTTGTATGAATAATTAAAGCACCATTTAGGATTGCCACGGTAATAGAGGGGAATGCGTTTTGTCATTTTCCTTTTCGGTCCCTTCTTTGTTGATCGATCAATTTATTGATTTCTTCCATTAATTTAGAGTAGGTGTCGTAAACCTCGTTGCAAATGAGCGAGGTTCTGCTTTACGTTAATAAGCTGCTGAGAGCACTAATGGAATGAAAAGAAGTCAGAATTCAGTATGGAAAATCGAAGCCTAGAGCACGTGTGTAGCATTCTGCGTCAAATTGAGCTGTAAGATGTTAGAGCCTTTGTTTGTCTTAATTGTTAGTGAATACGGTAGAGCAAATATTAAATACCAATACTTAGGTCAGGCTTACTATCTTTTTTCAGCATTGTGCTTATCTGTTTTCCAGCTACAGTGGGCAGTTTAATATAACACTTGGAATTAATACCATATTTTATTTTATTTTTAGCCTTTCTGGCATATGTTTTAATAGGAATTTTTAGGATTGGTTTTGGATGCAATAATATAATGGCTGCTGTGAAATTGTACTTAATCCATCAGGTTATTTCCTGATGGTATGTATTGGCCTTCTCCTCCTTGTGTGTTTTGATGTGTTTCATAGATACACAGAAGGGTTCAAGTTGGAAGGGACCTTAGAGATCCTCTAGTTCCAACCCCGCCCTGCCATGAGCAGGGACACCCCCCACTAGAACAGGGTGCTCAAGGCCCCAGCCAATCTGGCCTTGGACACTTCCAGGGAGGGGGCAGCCACAGCCTCCCTGGGCAGCCTGTTCCAGTGTCTCAGCACCCTCAGCGTGAATACTGTTCTCTGGGTTTATTTGTCATTCTGTATTAATGAACATCATGGGAACTGAGAAAAAGAACAGAAGACACAGCGGGTGCTTGGGGTGCATTTGTGCTTTGTCTTTAGTGTTTGTTGATTTGTCAGGCTCTAGACATGGCCACGTGTTAGTCTTGGTTTTAGCCCTGCTTCTAGGTTACTACTCCGGGCTTAATCTGAGGTGCCTTTGCTCTGTTGCCAAAGGGGATGTAGAAGATATGTCTCAGTCTGCAAAGTGTGGCTGCATGAAACTGTTCCTCTTACTGTTATGTGAAACACGTAAGCAGCTGTAAATTAAGGCTGTTAGCGAGGAAAAAAATCATATGATTTCAGTTAGCTTGTACAAATTTGACAGCCCCCTGTGTATAACCAGTTGGTTTCCTGGGATAGTCTGCTTTCACTCTTATTCGTGTGCTCCTTCTCTCAGTGACAGGGCAAGAAAATACATTAAGGATCAGAAATTGTGGCCAAAAAGCCTGGAAAATTTACAACAACCTCAAGAAAAGATCTGAGTTTATGGAGCTGCATTGACTCATTGTCCAGAAACAGCCGAGTGCCAGGATAACAGTGCCCGTGTGAGCACTGTGTCAGGGTGCTGTGGTTGTATGCAGCTACTCTGGGATCAATAACAAGCCCAGTACATCCTTTCTTGTCATGGCAAGTTCACCAATGGCCACCAGAGCACTAACAGCATCCTGGGCAGAGTGAAGCACTGCTGATGGATTTTTGTCTCTATAGTGTAGCGTGTGGTTAGAGTTCTGATGCTTGTTGTGGGTTGGCAACATGGGGAAGGAGAGATGTTCCTGCTTATTCACCTCCCCTTCTCACTTACCCTTACACATCCACTGAGGAGAGCCTGGGCTCTTTGCTGTCTCTCCAAGGACAAAGCAGGGCAGGGAGAGCCTGCCAAGCCAATACAGACAAGAGAATAGGTCATTGGGAGACACTGGTGTTACATGAGATCTTCTACCTGGAATCCTTCTTAAGAACTAGGAAAGAGCAACATTTCCCCTGGGTGTGTGGCAGGAACCCTTCTATGTCAGGGCTGTCACGGAGCTGAATATGGGGTTCATTTTTCTCTGGGGAAACCTGCATTCTTGCCTTGTGTGTTGGCCACCTGATGTGGCAGCGAGTCGATAACCCCTTTGTATGTCATTGGGGTATTTTTCATCTCCCTTATTCAGTTAACTGAAGCCCTGTGACTTCTTAGCCTGCTGTCCATAGGTGCTCATTTTACAAGCTCATTAAGGTGCTGGGGATGGTGACAGCAGCAGTCCTGTCTCTCTCACCCCGTGGGTCCTCATTAGATGGCTTTCTTGTGCTGACACAAGCGTTGTGTCGTCATGCTCTGAGCTAGTGCTGGGAAAGGAGCCAAGTAAAAAATAATCCCTCAGAAGACAAAAAATCCAGGATTTTTTTCAGCAGGATCCATTCCCAGATCTAACTCAGCATCACTTTCATAGTGGCCTGGAAAGTGTGAGGATTTGTACTGGTGTGAGAGGATGAGCAACTGGGACAAGGTGGGTCAGAGGTACAAATGCTGGTGGCAGGAACACTGCCAGCTCTGAGGAAATGAGACTCTCATGAGCTCAAGTCTGTCAGCCCACCTGCACTTCTGGTACCATCCTGATCTGTGATTTTGGCTAAAGGAGCCTGAAAAGGGAGTGTTTGAAGGTGTAAAGACCCCCCCTGAGCTCAGAGCTACATGGTGACTGGTAGATGGACCAAATTCAGCTTGAATTGAATCCATTTAGGGGGCTGAACTGTTAAAATCATTGATTCATTCAGGTTGGAAAAGACCTTCAAGCTCATCAGGTCCGACCATTAACCCAGCTGCCCCATCCCACTGCTAAACGCTGTTCCTAAGCTCACAACTTCCAGGGATGCCTATTCAACCCTCTCCCTGGGCAGCCTGTTCCAAGGCCTGAGGACCCTTTCCATGAACAAGCTTTTCCTCAGGTCCAAACTAAACTTAGGTGATGGGAGAGGAGCACAAAGTGCTTTCAGGAATAGTTGTTCATTGTGAGGGGGAGGAACACTCCACCTCCTGTGTCCCAACTGCCACGAAGGGCTGCACCTCCAGTTGGGGAGGTTTTTCTTTTGTTTTCTGTATTGTCATGGGCTTTTTTCATTCCCTCTAGGTATCACTATTTATAAGAGCTGAGAAAGCTGGGGTTCAAGACTCCTTCAGTTTTCATTTGTGTGGCCAATTCTTTAATGCTGAAGACCAACAGGTCTTTCTAGCCCCATCTCTATGTAGTTTCTCTGGTGGCATCTTTGTGCCCAGTTACATCCGGCTTCCATCCCCACGGGGCTGTGCTGCTGTCTGGGTGCTGTGCCTGGGTTTCACCTGCCCAGCCAGCCCCACTGCATGGTCAGCCCTGCTCTGCCCCAGCGGTGAGGAGCTCGGATGAAGACACCCACTGTGGTTTCCTGCCTGTTGTGCTTTGTAACCAGTCCACGGGTAAATATAGCTGCTGTGTGGTTATAAATTCCTTCGCTCAGTACTGTTGTGCAATAATTACATAGAAATTACAAGTGAGGATTGTTGTGGATGGGGGGTTTTGGTGGTGGTGGTGGTTTATTTAGTTTAATTATTTATTTTTGCACTTGCCGTGCCCTGCAGATGGAACAGTTTGGGTTTGGTGTCTTCTTTCGCTACAGGCTGGGCCACAAGTGGGTGTTGGGGTTCGGTGTGGGCACAGACACCACCTTACAGGCTGCCGTCTTTCATGTGGCTCCTTCTGCTCTACAGTTGCTGAAGATGTTGTAGCTCTGGCTGCTCCCAGTGCTACTCTCTGGGCAGGGTTCTCCATGTCGTGCTCCTTGACCGAGGCAGAAGTGCTCAGGTCGTGCTCCCTGGAGATCTTCCCCAGAGATGAGATCCCTCCTGTGGTCCTTCCCTCTGTTTGTCTGTAGAATTAAAATAAGGGTGGGGTTTTTTGTTGGCTTTTCCCCTCTATTCCCTTATTTTAAATTCCAGTCAAGCGGATCCAGACCAACACTGCCTGTCCCTGCTGAGTTCTCATTTTCCTTCCATCCCTCCTTTAATTTCACATTCTCCCCTGCGCTGTGTTTGCAGGCCATATGTGTCCTTTCAACTCTGAAGAAGCTGTGCCAAAAGGAAGCCTTCCTCTCCTCCCCTCCTCCCAGCGTGGAGCCGCTCTTAGATAATTGCCATTAGTTTACGATGAGGAGCAAACCCAGAAGTTGAAGTTGATGGGTGAGTGTCTGCAATGGCCTGAGAGCTTCCCAAGCGTTTGCGCTCGGTCCTTGCTTTTGCTTTTGAAACTTGCAGCAGGTCCTGGGGTCCAAAGCAGCTGCTCCTGCTCTGGGGGGGAGTGCTTGTAACCCAGATATTTCTACTTCACAAGACTCTGGTGAGGCACAGGGACAGCTGGAGCAGGGCTGCTGTAGGGTGGATCCCATCATCTCCCATCAGCTGCTGCTCAACAACCTTCTTGGGTTTTGTTTTTCAAAGGGTCTGGATGTTGTCCTCGAAGGGTGAAAAGGGCCTTTTGCTTCTGAGAAGTGTCAAACCAGGTTTCTGACCTCATTTCTCGAAGGAGCTTTAAATGTGGAGAAATAGGAGTATTAATTAGCGCCTCATTAAGTGCTTGTAGTCAAGTATGGTAATTTTCTTGAAAGGATAATGTATTGGATGAATAAAAATACTCTCCATTAGAAAAACAAATACAAAGTCAGTTTGAACCACAAAGATTATTGTACTTTCCTGAGAAATTGATGTGATTAAAGCAAAATTTATTTACTAAATGAACAGGACCCCGTTAGACAGTTTAATGTTTTGATCTCTAATTCATTCTTCTCAAACCTAGTGCCTCAGCACTGCAGCCTTACCTGCAGGGACAGGAAATGATTCTTCCCCCAATGAAGTTTTGCTTTGTTCTTGTAATTAGTGGGTTTGACTTGTGAGTAGAGGAGGGGTCTCAAGGGGATTTTTGGGTTGTTTTTTTACTGATGTCTTAGGGATTGTCCACAGTGAAAGATGAGATCCTAGACAGGGCAGAGTGGTGATCAGAAATGACATGGAAATTGCTTTGATGGGTTTGATTAACTTGACCTGATTCCTACATATGGACCAAGAACTCTATTCTGGGATGTTTGTCCCGTCCCTTTTATCTATGACAGGGCATAGGACCAGTCTGTAGCATCACATGGGTTTCCTTTAGTTATTTCACATGGCAGGCTGCCCAGTGGGGTTGGGGAGTCTTCTCTGGAGACATTCAAGATCTGCCTGAATATGTTCCTGTGCCACTTGGTCTAGGTGATTGTGCTGTGGCAGGGGGATTGGACTAGATGATCTTTTGAGGTCCCTTCTGATCCCTAATGGTTCTATGACTTCTACAGGTTGTTTGCTCCTTAGATTAGTTTTGGATTTCACAGAATCACTGAATTACTGAGGCTGGAAAAGACCTCTGAGATCATCAAGCCCAGCCTGTGACCTGCTATCACCACAACCTAGACCATGGCACTAAGTGGCACATCCAGTCTTTTTTTTAAATGTCTCCAGGGATGGGGACTCCCTGGGCAGTCCATTCCAGTGTCTGGTCACCCTTTCCATGAGGAAGGGCTTCCTAACCCTCCCGTGGCAGCTTCTGGCCCTGACCTCTCATCCTGGAGCTAGTTGCCTGGGAGAAGAAGTAGACCTCCACCTGACTACAACCTCCCTTCAGGGAGTTGTAGAGAGGGTGAAGGTCCCCCCTGAGTCTCCTCTTCTCCAGGCTAAGCATCCCCAGCTCCCTCATCCTCTCCTCATCAGACTTTCCCTTCAGTCCCTTCCCCAGCCTCATTGTTCCTCTAGCAGCACTCCAGCATGTTTTGCTGAGGTGCATCCCATGCAAACGCGTAATAAGAATTGCTCTGCGTGTTGTGAAAGACAATGAAGGAAACCATAGGAGGTGGAGATACAGCCCAGATGCATGGCTTTGCCGCAGTCAGTGATGGAGCTAATGAATCTATTTAGGGAGGACAATACCAAGGATAAGAAAGCTAGGTGTAAAATGGAGCAGGTACCAGATTTGGGTCCCCCCCGAACACTTGTTCGGTGTCACAGGTCTCTGGTACAGATGCAGCAGGGTTAACTGCTTTACTGTTTTTTGTGGTTTAGGTGTCTGAGATCCATATGACCTTTTGAAAATATTGCTTAAAGTTCTCCAACAGTTTAATCGATGGTTTTGGGTACCATACTGTGTTCTCTCGGGTGCCTTCTGACCTCTCATGCTGTTTGATGATGATGGCTGCCAGTTCTCTTTCATCATGAGACACATCTTTAAGCATCTGATTCTCCACCCTTGTCCTTTCAGCTTTGGTCTTCATGTCCTATTGCAGCTTTGCCAAGCTTAGCAGTCGGGATGATAGTGGCTGCCTTGTGACCATAGTAACCCCATTTGTGTTGTATCTGACGGTGCTTTCCTCAGCAGAGCCATTAAAGACAGTGTATGTTTGAGTGCATGGTTGGACTTGATCTTGGAGGTCTCTTCCAACCTTAATGATTCTGTGATCTTATTCAGGCACTGTATGTGTGTGAAGGGCAGACTCCTCATCGTTAGGACACTTGCAGAACCTGCAGGAGGCAGAGAATTGCCTACTGAAGGGTTTGAGGCATCTGTCCTTTTGTTTGAGATGGTGTTAGCGGCCAGGGCTTCTTAGTGGAGCATGAAAATAACTACAGTAGACAGCTGCAGAGGTGAAGGAGCCTGTTTGTCTGTGTGGAGAGGCACTTCTGGACATCTCTGTGAGCTCTGTTGTTGCTGTACAAAGTGCTGCCCAAGATGAATGGTCTGTGCTGCCGTAACATCCCCACGTGTGATTAATAGTCTTTTACTGGTCTTAAAGGAGACCGACTCTATCCGCTGACTTACCTTGAAAATCCTCTTAGTGCAAATGATCTCATTTTCAAAAGCACCTTCTGAGGTTACAACTCCTAGCGTAATCACCCGGCAATGACACCCGTGTGGATGTGCCCGTGCAAAATCCATTTTGCACAATTGCCTGCATTCCCGTTACCTTTCTGTGTGGTTTGTGCCTGTTTTTCTCCACCTCTTGCAGAGGACACAATCCCCTCTATTTTATTTTCCTGTCAGTGGGGATATTGTGCCTATAAATCTGTAAAAATTGCGAGGGCCTCACAAAGAGCAGATCTGGCCAGTGGGGCTGTGAACTTTTTCTTAGTGTTTCCCTGGAATTGCAGTTGACATCATCCCATAATACAGAGAGGTTATTTGCAACAGCAAATTACTGTGCCGACGTGTGAGACTAACGGAATCGGAGAATAGAGCGAGCTGCTGCATTGATGATGATAGAATAATTCCAGGTCGTGTCGTCTTTTTTCTTTGTGTAGTTTTTTTCCTTTTATTACCGGCGCTGAACTGGCTCTTGCGGTGCCAGTGAGAAACCAGACTGAACCTCCTGGTTTGTTTTTTTGCTGTCGGGCTCCCAGCTGGAAACCCCTCCCTCGATTTTTCCATTGATAAAAGTGTCACAAAGGGACTCGAGAGCAGAGGAATAGGCGGAAATAGAACAATATGAAATCTTGGACTTGAATCACAAAAGGGTTTAGTAATGTAGCTACAGTCCTGCACGAGCCGCTGCTCCTTTCATGAGCAGATTCATTTAACTCTGGTCTTAACGTTGGTGGCTGCCCTCAAAACCATCTAACAGATCAGCTATTTATTGTCTTCGTGCTTCAGAGGCTCTTTAAATCCATGTTGCAGAGCGTTTTCTTCTCTGCCTTCCGATGGACCGCTTGAGCTGACCTTCAAGAATTCAGTTGCAACAGGGGCCAAAACCCCCTCACAGATAAGAATGCTTTTAGTGTTAATTTATAAAACAGGTTTTTCTCTAATAAAATAAAGGCGTGACATTTATAGAGCTCAGATAAGGAGCACGGAAAAGGCCCAGCTCTCCTGCTGTTGAAATGAAGGGCAGCAGATTCCCATGAGAGAATATGCTTCTTACAGGCTCAGGTTTGAGCACGTGAGCTCGACTGTTCCTGTGATGCCCAAAAATCTTGCAGGAATATTTTCAGAGAATTACAGAGTTGTTTAGGTTGGAAAAGACTTTAAAGCTCATCGAGTCCAACCATTAAACCAGCTGTCCCAAGGCCACCACTAACCCCTGTCCCTAAGCTCCAGATCTCCATGACTGTGAAACACATCCAGGGATGGCGATTCAACCCCCTCCCTGGGCAGCCTGAGCCAAGGCCTGAGGACCCTTTCCATTAAAAAACTTTTCCTCCTGTCCAGCTTAAACTTTCCCTGGGACAACTTCCATTTGAAAGTCATGTAGATCTGGAGCTTAGGGCCATGGTTTAGCAGTGGGGTTGGGATAGTTGGGGTAATGGTTGGACTTGATGATCTTGAAGGTCTTTTCCAATCTAAATGATCGTATGAGGAATGTGTATTTCCATACAGAGGGATGGGCTTGTCTTGCCTGGGCTCTGTTCATCACAGTGAAAATATAGGAGAGGCAAAATAGACTCTTGTCTGAGCTGTGTGCTCTGTCGGAGCAAATGCACCAGCACAGACTGTGTTGTGATTGCTGTTCTGTTGTATGCAGGGACCACATGCAAATATCCAGTAGAGCCGAGGAAAAGCCAGTTCCCACTAGATACTAAATGGGATATTAGCTGGTGACTGGGTAAAAATAAAGCTGCCCTGCCTTGTCCTTAGGAGACTCAGGTTTGGAGCAGGCATGTTATCTGGAACAGTGGGCAGAGCATCCACTGAATCAGAGTGTTTGGGTTTAAGAAAGGGCTGCCAGACGTCGAGAGGAGGGGAAGCGTTATGGCTTTGTAATGCTCTTAGTGCCAGAGAGGTAGAATTAGAAAAGGGGGAACACTGTGAAGGTGTTTTTTTGTGTTACATAAAAAAATAAGATATGTTTATCAGAAATCCTGGCAATTCAGTGGAGTGTTGTGCTTTGGATGATTGTGGCACTAATAGGATGGCAGCAGTACAAGCAGTAGGTACAATTATAGCTCCAGTTACTAAGAGAAATCCAGGTTGTGTTATCTGAATGCAGCATTCACTGCCTGCCTGAGAGGCCACAGTATTTTAGAGGCAGGGGAGGAAAGTGGTCCTTATTTTTGTACTTTTATTTTATTGCCCACCTGCTTTTTTTTCTTTTGAGCCAGTTCTTGTGTGTGATTCACCCAGGAGGTCAAATCCTGCCTTTCCCTTGCACTCAAAGCAGTTTAAGGAGTTTAAAGAAGAGAGCAAATATGCCTTAAAAAAAGAAAAAGTCTGTAAAATTGAATTATCAGTGTGAGAGGAAAATGGAACCATTGCGTTTATCTTCCTTGAAGCCCAGCAAAACTTCAGGGTCATGCAGCAAATTATTTGAAGGGTAATTTCCCTTAGGTTTGTCATCAGGTTTCTTAGTCTTGTGAGCCATTATCCTCCTCCTTTCAGCGATGTGTCAACAAACAGGGTTCTTTTCTTCACAGAAGCAATGGAATTTTATTCATTAGAGAGATTACAACGCCCCAACAGAGCAGCCAGCCTGTCTCTAAAGCACTGGTCTTCAAGCTGCTAATAAGGAATGTGTTTATGCTCTGGGTAGAGATCACTTGGTGCTGGTGTTCATCAAATTAGGGCTGAAGTCATGGAAATGTTGACTTCTGGCTATGTAGCATCTATGGCCAACATCTCAGCACGGCCCTTTCCAGATGTAAACTGAGGGGGAGCTCAGGGTCAGCAGAACAGGAGAAAAGTTATTGATACTGGGGTTTGCCTCGAGTTTTATGAGTGAAAGGGCAGCTGTAGGGTTGGTAAGAACTGCATATTCCCATCGAGGCAAAGTTGTGCCACTGGAAGCAGGGTGGGCATTAGTGCTCCTGGCTGCTGCTTTTAAGGACAATGCCATAAATTGTATTTGTCACTGTCTGTGTTTCCTTGTTTCTCCTGGGCTGTGGCAAAGGTCTTCTCTAGCGATCCAGGTGAACAAACACAAAGGGCTCACCTTATTTCACTTCTCTAAACTCCTGCTATACCCATTTTCCCCACTTTCCATTTCTGCATGCAAAAACAACTCCTCCCATGCCTATGTTTCCAGTTACAGCAGCAGACTGGGATGTCTTTACTCCTTTTCTGCCCTTCTGCTCTCGGGATGTGTCATCCCAAGGGCTGCTTGGACTCGAGCTTCTGTTCCTTCTACATCCACGTGAGGCAAAAAGCCCAGGGTGAGCTGAGAAGGGTTGGTTGTCTCTGCAGAGTGAGTTTGCTGGGTGACTGGGAAGATGCTTTGCTGCTCCTACTACACAGACTCATGGTGTTTTTCTCTCTAGACATCCAGATAGGAAGAGATATTCCCATTCAAATGTCAAATTTATGTTGCTTAATTTCCAGTGAGGGTGTAATATAGTAGTAAAGTTGTTGTGTGAAGAGTCCGGTGCTGGTTTACTGTCAGTTTTGGAGACTTGGGCAGAAGGAAATGATCAGAAACACTCAATGCTCGTTATTTATTAATTGAGTTCTGGCAGAGCCTTTCTACATTCTGCCTTTTTGTTTGCTGCTTTGTTTACAAACAACAACAAAACGAAAAACACAATTCACATTAAAAAAACCCAAAGCCAACTCAAAAAAAGGGAAATTTGTTAGCAAAGATTGGTGACAGTGAAAAAATGGCATTTGCTGGGGTTTGAGTCGAGGTCAGCTTGGTGTTGCGTTATCATCCTCTCAGAGTGTTGCTCCTTAAAGAGAAGAAAACTTCAGCAGACCATAAATCTTTGCTCCAAGCATGCTGGGTTGCCAGAAAATATCTACCCTGCTAAGTTGTGTGGTGGGGGTTGGTTTAAGAGCTTTGTTGCTCATAGGGATTTTCTTTCTTCAAAAGAAAGTAAATCTAATGAATGGGAAGTGTTAAAGAGTTTCTTCACTCTTCTGGATCCTCTCCTTGTTTCTGTACATTTTCAGGTAAACAGTGTCCTTCTTCACTAACTCTAATTCCTTGACTTTAGAATTTCCAAACCTGCTCAAAGCTCAGTCTTTCATAGTGAGTCCTGAGAGAGGATTCAGTGGTGGATTTGATAGAATTAAGTTAATTCTAAGCTCCAGATCTCCATGAGTGAAACACATCCAGGGGTGGTGATTCAACCCCCTCCCTGGGCAACCTGTGCCAAGGCTTGAGGACCCTTTCCATCCAAAAGCTTTTCCTCGTGTCTAATCTAAACTTCCCTTGGGGCAACGTGAGGCCATTTGAAAATCATGTATATCTGGGACTTAGGGCCATAGTTTAGCAGTGGGGTTGAGATAGCTGGGGTAATGGTTGGACTTCAGGGCGCAGGGTCTCTTGAGCTTGGAGAAGAGGAGGCTGAGGGGTGACCTCATTCATGTCTATAAATATGGGAGGGGTGGGTGGCAAGAAGATGGAGCCAGGCTCTTCTCAAGGTCATCTGGTGATAGGACAAGGGGCAATGGGTGCAAGCTGGAACACAGGAGGTTCCATATCAATATCAGAAGGAACTTCTTCCCAGGGAGGGTAACGGAGCATTGGAACAGGCTGCCCAGGGGGGTTGTGGAGTCTCCTCTAGAGACATTCCAGACCCGCCTGGGTGTGTTCCTGTGTGACTTGGTCTAGGTGATCCTGCTGTGGCAGGGGAATTGGACTGGATGATCTTTTGAGGTCCCTTCAGATCCCTAATGATTCTGTGATGATATTGAAGGTCTTTTCCAGCCTAAACGCTTCTCTGATTCTTTGGCAGAGCCTTTTGTAGATGCTATGACCTGCACAGAGCTGTGTCAAAGCCTGAGGTAGGAAGCTCGTGGAAGGTCTGAAGGCTTCACCTATGGATTTTACTATTTCCCTCCCACACACCCGGGAATTTAAAATTAAACCATTGTAGCTGATTTTTCACAGAAATAGCAAAAAACTCATTTCTGATCAGAGTAACCCTTTTGCCAAGTTCCCTGGATTGTTTTGGAGCCTGAAGCCATTTTTCTCTCTCAATAAATTAGTAACAACAGCAGCAGCAGCAGAAGTAAACCCAACAGTCAAAGCCGCGTATTTTTTTGCTGCACTGTTTCTCCAAAGTTGTTGAATTATTATTTTTTTTGACTGAAACTTCCCCACAAAAGATCGGTCTGGAGCAGATGTTAGCATGGAAGATTGCAATTCGAATATTTGCCAGAGCTGTAAAACGCTAAACCCAAGGCTTTTGAGGGAGAGTGAATTGGATAGGCTTAAGGGTTCTGTTGGCATGAGAATGCTCTTCAGGCTGCTGGTCTAAAGGTGTCTTCTTCAGGTGGAATCAGCTGCAGCACCGTACCCCCTGTCCTCAAGATGAGTGTTTCTCTGCCTTCCACTTTCCTCTGCTGCTTTTCTTTGAAGTGGTAGAAAAAATGGTTGTAGATGGTTCTTCTCAGGTTATTTTTTCAGCAATCCTTTCCTTGTTGTCTTCTTGGGTCCTCACAAATGTTTCTTTCCCCACTTTGTGTTAGAGGAGGAACTTAAAAAGGCAAAATATGCAGCCAGGCTGTTGGATTTCTTCATGCTCTGCCCTTGTCCTCATCAGTTGAACCTCAGGGGTTCTTCAGCATTGTCCTTCCTCAGTAAACAAGAAGCTGTTGGCAGCTGATGAAGCTCCTGCTGCTTTGCTCTGCCTTTACCCCATCGGTGCATTTTTGGCCATTGCGCACATAGCGATACCCACCGGGGTTGGTTTGCAGTTCCACTTGCCTGGCTGAATGACTGTGGTGACTGGTTTTGCACCGAAATCAGTGAGCCTCCTGATCTCCAGCTCGTGAGGTAGGGTCCTACCTCTGCTTGTCTCCAAACCTTCTTCTGCTTCTGGGCAAGTCTCTCACTCCTGGTTTTCTGTGAGGATGGGGAAGGAACAGCAGCATGTCCCAGCCAGGTCTCCTGGTTGGAGCAACCAAGAGGTGTCACAGGGTGCACTCATCTGGGAAGTTGGGCAGGGCAGGACTACTGACAGGGTACTTGTGGATGTGCAAGACCGCAGCTTTCCCTAGCCATGAGCTGGTTCCCTAGAGCACTGCTGAAACTCCCCTTGCTGTTCCTCTACACAAACTCCTCCAGTTGAAGCTGGGAGTAATATTTACATCCCTCCCTGGCTGCTCAGGCTTGAATTAATATTTGCAGAGCACACTGTGTTCCCCATATTGAAAGGTCTGCATGAATGCTGCTGTTTCTGAGTGGTTCCATCCTATCCCTGAACCTTGTAAATGCACTTAACCGGGACGGACAAGACTCATTGCACTTGTTTAGAAAATCCCTGCCAGCTCCTCGATAAATCATAGAATCACAGAATTGTTTATGTTGGAAAAGATCTTCAAGATCATCTAGTCCAACCCTTGCCCCAACTGTCCCAAGGCCATCAGTAAACTCTATCTCTACGCTCCAGACCTCCATGACTTTGAAACACATCCAGGGATGGCGATTGAGCCCTGTTCCGATGCCCAGAGTGACCCTTCACGTGTGTAAGTGCATTTTTTTTAACGTAGTTGTTGTGTTTATAGTGAAGTGGAAACTCTCTTCTGTTGAGGATCCTGTTTCAAAGGATGGGTTTTATGTTTGTTTGTCATTTGTTATTCTGGTTGCCTCTGCATTGCATACTGGGATTATATTTAGTTTTTTCAGGGTCTTTCCCAGCTTATAGAAACCTTCTGGTGCTGCATAAATCCTCTAGCAGTGCTTTTTCTTAAGCCGAGAGCACCGAGTGGATAACTGTCTGGTGAAGCTGATTGGTATTCCTTAAATCTTGATCTCATCCCTTGCTTATTCACACATCATCTGCACTGAAGATATTTCTGCTGTCTTCTGAACTCTGTTTCACACAGTCCACCGACATGTTAAAAAAGAATCATTTTATAAATCCTTGCAAAACCAAATTAGAGCCTTAAATGAAATTCTGAGGGGAAGGGGAAGGGGGGGAGGATCTGAAAAGAAGAAATAATTGAAGCTGCTAAAAATTCTTCGGCTCGTAGATTGTAAAAATTCTCCCAAAGCCTGTGAAAGAGGGTGATTTCTCCAAAGGTTTCACTCACAGAGCATCTGCTGGAGATGACAGCATCGGGGAAAAATAGAACCAGCCACAGCACCAGCGCTGTGGTAGGGTCATTACGGTGGTGCTGAGAGCAGAGCAGCCTGGAATCCTGCAGGAAAACCTGTGCTCGTAGCTCGTAACAGCTGGGATCCTGCTTGCCGTGTCACGCTGCCGTAAATCCTGAGCAGCTCCATTGGAACAGAGGGAATTACTCCAGATTTGTGCCAGTTTTGATGAAAAGAGGCTTTTTTGCTGAATGGATCCGGGCAGCCGCTCACCAGGTGGAAGGGAAAGACGTGACTCAGCGCTGAGCAGTTGTTGCTGATTGTTGGCTTCTGCCAAGCGCCGAGTCACGGGTTGACTTTTTTTCTATTGGGGTTTATTTTGGACAACCCAACACGGGGAGTCCCGAGTCTAGAAATGGCATGAGATTATTGCAATGAAAATCAGGATTTAGAAACTAACCGGGGAAGACAATAGCTTGCTGTAGATCTTGGAAAAACACAGGCTGATGAACTGAACTTCCCTGAATATTTCAGCCCATCTGTCTTGTTAGTTTCTGTGTCTTAATCATGGATTTCATGAAGTGTCTAATTTTCTTTTTTTAGCTTTCTGTCTTCCTCTCGTACAAAAGTTAGAGCAGGGAAATCATCCGAGCTGGATTTACTTTTGCAGGCTATAAAAAGAAGCTGGTGGTATGTGTGTGTGTGTGTGTGTGTGCTGGGAAAGCGTTTGTCTGCCTTGACTTTGGGGACAAGATTCTTCCACCCTCACTTTTGCTGCTGTGATGGTTCTTGGGGAGGACAAATGCAGGCACATACCTGACAGCTGAGGAGGGCTTTAACTGTGTGGCTCAGGACTCTGGTCGTTGAAACAGCAAGAACTGAAATCCTGGCTCTGCTGAAGTCACCAGTGAAATCATCTTGCTGCTCCTGGCAGGTCTGTGCTCCATCTTCCAGCTCTTGAAGCCTGCAGTGGCTCCTTTGGACTCAAGAGTTGCTTCTGATTCATGGTGGAGGGGGGGGGGGAAGCACAAACCAGCCAACAGAGAGTGTTCCTCCCCTCACAGGTCAGGGCATTTCATCAGTGCTTATAAATATCTAGAGGGTGAGTGTCAGGAGGATGGGACTGGGCTCTTATCAGTTGGTACCCAGCAGTAGAACAAGGGGCAGTGGGCACAAACTGGAACACAGGAGGTTCCACCTAAACACGAGGAACAACTTTTTCATAGTAAGGGTGGCAGAGCCCTGGCTCAGGCAACCCAGAGAGGCTGTGGACTCTCTGCTCTGGAGACATTCCAAACCCACATGGACATGTTCCTGTGGAATCTGCTCTAGGTGATCCCACTTTCACAAGGGGGTTGGACTGCACGGTGTCCAGAGGTCCTTTCCAATCCTGGCCATCCTGGGATTCTGATTTCAACCACCCCTCAGGAGAGTCGTGTGTCTCCAGATTCTCCCCGCATGACTCCATCACGCAGAACCCTCTCCAGTTTTAGCTACAGTGGAAATTTTTGCCTACCCCCCAGCACCGCTGAGCCCGTGTGTGTTTGCAGTGTGTACGATGCAGAAGACACTGATTGACATTAATTAGGAGTGGGTGGTGCAAAAGTGTAAAAATAAAGTTCCTCTCTGCCAGGTTTACTATTCGAAGTGAAGTACACGGTGTGACACGCAGTGCGCGTGAGCGTGCACGTGTGCGCATGCCTGGCATGGAGGACAGATCCTGACTGCTCAGCAGCCAGGACAGTGGTGGGAGCGAAGCTGTACAGGTTTCAATGTCTCTAAAGGTCTGAGCTCTCAACCTTTTGCCTTTTCAGTGGAAGGTGCTTCAGAATTGTTCCTGTTCATTTCCAGGTTCAAGATGTGGTGCTAAAACCCTCCCAGCGCTGCAGACTGCAGCTGCTCTTGATTCAACCACCTCTGCGTTGTGCTGCTGTGGTTGTTGTGCTGAGAAGTGATGAGGAGGGACAGGGGCTTTGGTAAATCGTAGCAGGAGCATCGTTTCGAAATTAAATGCATCACCATTAGCAAACTGGTACTGCTCCGGTCGATGGTAATTATTAATTCCTTCTCTGTTCATGTAGTGAGGAGAAGGAGCACTAAATGAATTCCACTGCGTTAATGGTTTGTGAAGTGAGTTGTCAGATGTGGCTGGACTGCTCTTAGGAAATAAATGGACAACATCTGTGCCACTTCACTAACGTAGTCTTTGGATCTAACTGCATTATGGCATCTGAGCTAGAAGGGCTGCCGCCTGCAATATGTTCTTTGTGGGAAATACTGCCAGAGGGTTATCTGTGGAGCCTTTAATAGCTGTTTCACCGCACTACCTGACTGTGTTTATCCTCTATACAAGTTCAGAGCACAGTCATCTCAGCCGTATTCAGCAGTCACTAAACTGAGTGACAGTGACTGAGGAGCTCTTTTTTCTGAAGTGGTTGAGGCTGTACTGTGACAAACTGGAAGTTTGTGTTTGGCCTACAACTGTGTGAAAGGAGGTCGTAGAGAGCTGAGAATGGTCTGTCCTCTCAAGTAACAAGTGGTAGCACAAGAAGAAATGACCTCAAGTTGCACCAGGGCAAGTTTAGGTTGGCCATGAGGAAAAACTTCTTCATGGAAAGGCTGCCCAGGGAGGGGATTGAATTGCCTTGACGATCTTGAAGGTCTTTTCCAAGCTAAATGATTCTGTGATTCTTTGATTACAGCTGAAGGACAAATTCCTCTTGTAACGTGATGTTACTCTAATCTGTTCTTATTTAACTGAGCTCCTTCTAAGTAGACCCTTTTTATTATTGACAGTGAGCTGATGGAAATGAGCTGTCAGTCTCTTCATGTCCCAGCAAAACCTCTGTCTTGACAAACCAAACATTTGCTGGGGGAGAAGGTGAGAGTGACACCTCAGCTCTCCTCTCCAAGTCTGCCACGTGATGGTAGTACATGCTACAGGCACCATGAGCTGTGGCTGCTTATTCTGTGTGTGTGATTGAGCTACAGAGCTGCTCCTTAGGCCTTTGGGTGGATGATAATTTTCTAGTGCATTACTTAAAGTAAATTTAATGTCTCGGGTACTAAGTTAAGGGTTTCTTCTTCCAGAAGAAAAACACCAGAGCTGACACACTGGTTTGTAATGGACTCACTAACACTGGTGGTGTTGATTAACTGTGTGAAAAGCAGCTCACAGATGTGCAAACCCTGAGGTTTCCCCTGCTCTGGGACAAGATGTTGTAGTTGAGTTAAGGAAACCACAAGGAGGTTGAGTTCTGTGTTTTGGTTTTATTTGTTAGTACAACAGTTTGCTTGTGTGTGAAAGGGTTAAGCAGAGAGAAGTTCATGTGTGAAGCTGTAGTGATGAGCACAGACTGCCCGGCATGTCTGGTGTCACAGAAGTCGCCAGGAATCACATATGGGTCGATAAAAATATACAGAGAGAGGAAGCAGTGTGGGTTGGTTATTTTTCTCCTGATGATAATTGTGATGTTACTACTAGTTAACCCCAGTTGTGTTTCATGGCTGTTTTCTTGCTGTAAACCTCAATTCAGGGAATTCATAGAATCATTAGGGATTGGAAGGGACCTTGAAAGATCATC
>VZRI01008067.1:530485-556840 GCA_013397515.1 Upupa epops
TGTTGCTCTATGCTGGACATCCTCCAGCAGCTCTGTGTCCTTCTGGAACTGAGGGGCCCAGAACTGGACACAGTACTCCAGATAAGCAAATGTAGGTGAAACTGTGAACTAAAAATTAAAAAGAAGGTGGTTGGAGGGGGTCAGAGAGATCACAGAGTCATTCAGGTTGGTAAAGACCTTCAAGATCATCAAGTCCAACCATTAACCCAGCTAGCTGTCTGATGGCCACCCCTAAACCCTGTCCCTGAGCTCCATATCTCCATGACTTTGAAGCCAGGGTCACTTTACACTCTTAAGGCAAGTAAATAGATTTTGAACGAGATATAGGGGGTCTGCTTTAGCCTTGCTGCCCTTTTCACACTGATAGTGATGCCTGAACAGAAAATACACAAGTAAAACGTTTGTGGGAAACTGCTGTGTAGGTACAAGTCCTTCAGTGACTGGGTAGCTGTTTGCAAGCTTGAATTAATGAGTTAGGCTGGCATGAGCCATCCGTTGAGTTTTGTGGGGGCTGTACAGTTTGTGGGCAAGCAGGAGGGAAATCCTTTGAAGGATGTGTCACTGTAGGGCATTCGCACAGTGAAATTTGTGGAGGGAGAAAGTGCTGTTAGAAAAGCTGCTTGTGATCTTCTGTGCCATGAATGTTGTTTAAAAATAGAGTCTGTGTTTCAGGTGAGTCTTTAGTTGAAATCACAGAATAGTTTGGGTCAAAAGGGACCTTTAAAGGTCATCTGGTCATGTTCAACTAGAGCGGGTTGCTCAGATCCTCATCCAGTTCTGACCTTGAATGTCTTCAGGGCCTCCACTACCATCCTGGGCAGCCTGGATCAGTGTTCCATCACCCTCATTGTAAAAAATTTCTTCATGTGTTTTAGCTCATACAGTTAGAACAGAGCTGTGATTATTTTTGGACCATGCCTAAAACAGTGATTTTTCAAGTGGAGCTGTTGGCAGAATTTCGTTGTGTTTGTTGAATTCAAAGTTACTCCCTTCCCTCTTCCATCCCTTCCTCTTTTAATTCTCTGTTTGGCGAAGAGCAGGGAACAGCACTGCAGGATTTGCTTCCCAGGGACCATTCAGGGATAAATAAATCAATAAATAGTGGAGTATCTCAGGCTTCCCTCTGTCCTTCCCTCAGATAGGGAAGGTGATTGCATTGAGCTTGGGGTTAGGCTCATGCCTGAGTGGAAGGGTTAGGTTTGTAGAGACAAGGCAGGAGCTGAGGCTGCACCTCCAAGGCTTCATCATCCTTCTGACTTTTAGAGAGGTGGGATGGGTTTAATATTGAGTGATCACCTAAAATGTGCTCTTAAGTGCCACAACTAAAGCTTCTTCCTGGGAAGGGTCCTCAGGCCCTGGAACACACTGCCCAGGGAGGGGGTTGCATTGCCATCCCTGGGTGTGTTTCACAGTAATGGAGATCTGGAGCTTAGGGACAGGGTTTAGCAGTGGGTTGAGATGGTTGGAGTAATGGTCGAATTTGATGATCTTGAAGCTCTTTTCCAATGTAAATGATTCCATGACTGTGTGCTGGCTCCCTTGGCTGGGTTGGTGTTTTTGCTGCGTGCATCAGAGGTGCTGTGGTGGGTGTGTTACTGTCTCAGGCTGGCATTCAGAGCTGTGCTTTTCGTTTGTCTTTCTCACTTAAATAGTAAATCAATGCTTTGTAACACCCGTGGTTTCAAACTCAGCGATCACTGAGGCTGTCAAACAGTTATTTATTGGTTTTGCTTGCGTGTTCTTTGTGCTGAATCGGAAGGAGTAATGCTTGAGGAATTCTTTTTTTTAATAGAAAAGCAATGATAATAACTTGACATTGCACAACAGACGTAAATTGTTGAAAGTCAGAAGTCCATTTGCTTCAGGGCCACATGGGATGATCTCATTTGCGGCTCTGTGGTCTACACAGGCTACTCTCAAGGCGTGTAGGATTTCTGCCTCTCTACTATTTCAGCATCGGTGTAATAGATCTGAATACTCCATAGATATTGGGCCATCTGGTTCTCTTAATTCTGCTGAATTTAGCAGAAGAAAAAGTAATGTGTTACGCTTTTCTAAATACAGTTCTTTATCCATGATTGAAAACGGAGTCATTTATTCTGTGGAATACTCTGATACTCTCTATTTTCCTATGCTCCGATTTGAATTTTCTTAGGAAGAGTGATTTTGTAATACAAGTATTTTGTTAGACTTCATTGAAGTTTCTCCTGTTGGAATTTTGGGATCCAGATGTTCTTCAGCTCTACGAACAAAGGAAAGGTATCAGTCACCTCTTTTAGTCTCCAGGTTGTAGTAAAACCAAAGATCTTCAAATACCTTAGAAGGAAAGGAAGGCAGTGCAGAAAGAAAGAAGCCTGCAGGGAGGAGTAATGTAAACCAGAAATTTGCCATAATACTTCCCTGTCACCTGTCTTAGGTTCTATGATCCTGCTCGAGTGGGGGGTTGGACTTGATGACCTCTGGAGGTGTCTTGGGTTCCCAAACCGAGACAGGAGGTCCTTTCCAATTACTAGTGATCTGTGTCTGTGTGTGTATCTGTGTATCCCAAAACTCCCTCTAGTTGGCATTTGATTCTGAAATGAGATTTCTGGTTAGGAGCCTTCTGCTGGCCGCTGTCTGGTGAGCAGTGCCTGTTTCGGGGGTAGCCAGGGCAGTTTCAGTTGCAGAAGAGTTGAGTGCTCGAAGATTTCTGACGTCGTCATGAAGCTGGATGGTGATTTCAGTGAGTGAATGTGAACGCAACCTTCTCCTCAGAGCTGCTAGGAAAAAAGAAAAATGGTGTTAATACCGATGAGAAGAGGGACCGGCACTTGATGCGATGACAGCTTCTGTTTGCCAGCCAAGGAAATGTGTCAGGAGGTCACCGAGGAGTATCTATGGCAACGGAGGGACAGAGGATGGTTCTGCTGGGCAAGTGTTGCTTGCTGGGCAGTACCCCAGGCATTGAACTGTGATATGACCTGATTAGGATTGAGCCGCTGACTGAAATGGATAGTATTTATCAACCATGGTCTTACAAAATCAGGGGAAAGTAGAAAAAACCCTCCCAACAAATTAACACAAAAAATATCAATGGAAAGCAGAAAAAAAACCCCCAACCTGCTACAAACTAAGAAAAAACAGATCAGTGGAAAGCAGGAAAAACACTTTAAACACAATAAGTGGGAAGGGGGGTGGAGGGGTGGAAATGGACCAAAAAATAAGGACCAAGGAGGTTTGTCTGACGTCTTTCCAATTACAAAACCAAATCAGTGTATGTTGAAGTGTGGTAAGCTTGATCCCTGGAGAGAGGAGAGAAATTTCTCCCTCAGAATGTTTCTACTCTGTGTTACCTTAATTTTTCTTTAAGTTAATTTTTTAAAGAATTCCAGCCTGTCAGGAATCTTACAGACCCACCACCAGACTTGCCATTGGGCCAGCCATAAATTCTGTGAAGCGACATCTCTTGTGCAGTTATTAAAAAGAGAACAAAAATGTGATGAAAAAGCCCTGAATCTTTCAAACCTTTGATGGAAAAGCCAGCAGCTTAAATTCCATCAAAATCCAGTCTGTGGGGTGAGATAACTGAATTTCCAGTTTCACCCTGTGAAAGAATCGTCTTTAGAAATAAATGACGATGCTCTGTCGACTTGCTGGACTGGGAGCTCAAGAAGCAGTACAGCAGTGCAGTGCTCGAGGGTTCCAAGGGTTCTGGCATCACACTGCACTTCTGAGGGGGTTAATAATCTCCTGAGCACATTGTCATTTGCTTTAGATTTGTGAAGATGCACCTAAGCCACGTGGTAAAAATCTGCTGCTGGGGGATGGAACCTTCATAGAATCATAGAGTCAGTGAGGTTGGAAGGGACCTCCAGAGGTCACCTACACCAGCCCCCCTGCAGTGAGCAGGGACAGCCTCAACTATATGAGGTTGCCCAGAGTATTGTCCCACTTCCCCTTGAATATCTCCAGGGATGGGACGTCAGCTACCTCCCTGGGCAACCTGTTCCAGTGTTCAGCCACCCTCCTGCTAAAGAGCTTCTTCCTAACAGGCAGTTTAAATGATCTTTCTCCAATTTGAAAGCATTGCCCCTTCAGCTGCGGTGGAGCCAGGAAAGGTATGGCGTGATGTTTGTGGCATGCTTCCTCTGGTCTAGAGCTTTAGTATCTCTGCCAGTGCTGCTGCAGCACATTGTCATTCAGTAGGAATAAAGGGAAGAAGAGGAGAAAACATTTGCATGATGGCAAAACATTGGACTCTTTCAAACCCCTGCAACTACAAATTAAGAAAAACTTAGTTGAAAGGGGTCATTGGAACAGGCTGCCCAGGGAGGGGGTTGAATCGCCATCCCTGGATGTGTTTCAGAGTGTGGAGGCATTGCTTGAGGACATGGGTTAGGGTGAGCTTGGGACAGTTGGAGTAATGGTTGGACTTGATGATCTTGAAGGTGTTTTCCAACCAAAGCCATTCTGTGATTCTACGAAAATAAATGATGGAGAAAGTCTGTATCTGGGTCAGCTGCTGGAGCTGGAAATTCCTGTTTTGTTTTTGACGTTGTTTTGTGAAATAGAAACTCAAGGCTTGAAACTGCAAACAGTTCCAGCGTTGTCCTTCCACAAGGTTGTGTGGCATTTGTTTTGTTTTCTGTCTTCCCCTGTCAGTATCTAAAAGTTTACTGCCTTAATTCCAAGTGACAGAGAATATGGCTTGTTCTGGCATGAGGAGAACAGCCAGGCTGGTGTTTCTCCAGGTTCAGAAAGCCTGCGGGGAGGAAAGAAGTAAGTCTGACTTGCTGCGGCTGGAAAATTACTTCATAAAACCTTTCCCGAGTGCCCATGAACCCAAAAAGCTTTTATGTACTTCTGAATTTACTGTGCTCGGTCTGTGCACTCAAGGAGATCTGGAACCACAGTGCTTGTCCCTCACTGTAAAATGGCCTTATTGAGGCAGTCAAATCCAACTTGCTCTATAAACCCATCACGACATCACTGTACTATGACGTGGTACTGTCTGCAGTGGGGACAGGAGCTGAAGCAGAACCTGACTGAGGAGATCTGTCTGGGAGACGAGGAGTTAGAAATGATGTCTGACTGGTGGTTGTAGCTGCTGGTCACATCTGCAGTTAAAAGGTACAAAACATATTAACACTTGTGGTTCTTAAAATCTCAACAGATTCTGTCCCTCCTAGTACACAGAGCCTGCCCTAGGGTTCTCCCTGTTACCTGTGTTTGGATCCGGCTTTCCTGGCAGCATGGCACAAGCTCTATCTGGCACCCACGTCGCTCCGCGCTCAGCTTTGTGTAAAAATACACCGGAGGGAATGTGGGCAGGGCCGTAGCTGCTGCAGTTGCTCTATTTGTAGTGCTGCTCCTTCATCTTTTTCTGTGTGATCTTTGGGCAGACTTTAACAAAGCCCAGGTAGGGACTGAAGTGGCAGCCAGAGTTGTATCAAAGCACTCAGGGACATGTGTGTACAGCTTGAGTCGCGTGCAGCTGGCTGCCTTGCTTGACTGAGGCGAGGAAAAGGTATTTGCGAAGTATTAATACCTTTCACTCTGCGTTGATGTTGGAAGACAGAGTCCTTGAATCTTGTCCTGGGTGTTGTCAGCAGTCCCTGGGTATTGTCTAGGTTGGCCATAAGGAAGCATCCAGTAGTAGTGGGATGCATTTCTGCAGGGAAGGCACATTGTTTCAGCAGATGAACTCAGCACACACAGCACCACCAACCCCATCTCCTGCTAAATCAGACAACAATGTTTTAGGAAACAATCTGGGTTTTCCCACAAGTAAGGACTGGTGGGAGAAGGGGAAAAGACTTCAAGTTGCACCAGGGAAAATTTAGGTTGGCCATAAGGAAAAGCTTCTTCATGGAAAGGATCCTCAAGCCTTGGGACAGGCTGCCCAGGGAGGGGCTTGAATCGCCATCCCTGGATGTGTTTCAAAGTCACGGAGATCTGGAGCTCAGGGACAGGGTTTAGCGGTGGCCTTGGGACAGTTGGGTTAGTGGTTGGACTTGATGATCTCGAAGGTCTTTCCAAACGAAGGGATTCTATGGTTCAGTGGTTCTGGCATGCTTATTTCCTCAGTGCTCAGCTTCAGAGACATTGTTAACGACTGTGTTTGCTGAGACCGTAACACATGCAGATATTAAACAGAGAAAGTAGAGGGCTAATAACAGTGATGGCAGAACCACCACTTAGCTTCTTATTAAATTAAAGCTGTTTTGTTTCCAGATTCCTAAGTTGCTATAGTTATTTCATCTAGTTTGTCCAACCTCTCTCTTTAAGACATTTGTTCCACTTAAAGATGCAAAGAGGGTTGGTTGGGGTTTTTTTTGCCAGAACACTTGCTTGGTTTAGATAATAACCCTTTTCCCCCCATCATTTCTGTTCAGCACATGAGATAAACAGCTTCAGACTGAGGCTTGGCCCTCATTAAGTGGCGTTTCAGGAGGGAGAAGCAGGGAGTGCAGAGCGTCTGCATATAAATCAGATTAATTGCATGTGGAAATGCTCTGGCTTCGTTTGAGTGTTTCAGAAGCCTGCACTCACTACTACCAGTTTCTGCTGAGTAAAACTGAGAGTAAGCAGCATCAGTACCAACTCAATGTACTGCTCATCGCTGCTAGAGAGCATAAGCAGCAGTTCTGCTGCTGCCAGGGAGAAGGGGCTGTCAAGGAGAGCAAACTGGGTCCCAAAACTGGAAGTCTTACGTGTACAAGATGGGTAGTGCTCTTCTTCTCCAGCAACAGTGAGCACCAGAATACCTGCTGAAAGAGTATTCTGTTGCCCAGGGAGGGGGCTTGAATGGCCATCCCTGGACATGCTTCATAGTCATGGA
Source organism: Upupa epops (assembly GCA_013397515.1). NCBI lineage: Eukaryota > Metazoa > Chordata > Aves > Bucerotiformes > Upupidae > Upupa > Upupa epops. Next base: position 537,306 of record VZRI01008067.1, read on the forward strand.
GATCTGGAGTTTAGGGATAGGGTTTGGGATGGGACAGCTGGGGTAATGGTTGGACTTGATGAGAACAAGAAACCCAGATGATTTTGAGGTTCTCTGTCAGTTCGATGCTTTGCTCTTCTGTTTTCTTAGCAGACTGGTTTGCTATAAATACCTTTTGAGGGAAAAAGTTTATTTTCCTTGGAATTTTCATATCTGAGTCCAGAGTGTCTCACTAGCAATTCAGGTAGCGCTTCATTTTCCGTACCCTTATTGTCCAGGTTTCTATGCCATGCATACCTCTCCTTCCAAACTTTATCCCCAGCAACTTTTCCTGAAATCCACCTTAATACAGTATCAGTTGGGAGTTTTTGCAGCATTGCTCTCACCTTAGCCTTTTCCAAAAGAGCTAGTTACGGAAACAGTCCGTGTGAGACGCAGGCTCCTAGACTGTTGATGTCAATTTGCTTTTCACAGTTAGGCACAATAAATTACTTATCGTCGCAGGTGACATTTGCTGCACTGACATGTTTCCTCCTCCACAGAACACAGCTGGGTTCTGAGACAGGGCTACAGGGCCACAGAGCGAGCGGTTGGAGCATTTAACTTCGTATTTATGTGCTTGATAAGCTGCATGGGAAGCTGTACGGATGGGTTAGTTTCCCATTGTATTTTAATTTCCTGTTACCTGTGAGGAATTTGTGATTGTGAGCTTCCCCAGGGACTGTAATATTACAGTCCAGGAAAAATAAAAGAGCCTAGAACCCTACAGGCCTTTTTCGTTCAGAATTAACAGTAGTGGAAAAAAAAAGAACAAGAGCTTTTCTGCATAGGGAATGAGGAAGGAAATCTCTTCAGTCAGCCAAGGTACTGGGTTCAGTTTTGGGCACTTCAATACAAGGAAGATATTGAGGGGCTCAAGTGGATCTAGAGAAGGGCAAAGGGTTGGTGAAGGGTCTGGAGAACTACCTTGTGAGGAGCAGCTGAAGGAGCTGGGGCTGATCAGTCTGAAGAAAAGGAAGCTCGGGGGAGATGGAATTGCTGGCTACAGCTGTCTGAAAGGAGACTGTAGAGAGGTGGGGTTTAGTCTCTTCTCCCTAGTAATAGGTGATAGGGCAAGAGGAAACAGCCTGAAGTTGCCCCAGGGGAAGTTTAGGTTGGACGTGAGGAAAAACTTCTTGATGGAAATGCTTCTCAGGCCTTGGCACAGGCTGCCCAGGGAGGAGGTTGAATCGCCATCCCTGGATGTGTTTCACAGTCATGGAGATCTGGAGCTTAGGGACAGGGTTGAGCAGTGGGTTAGGACAGTTGGGTTAGTGGTCGGACTTGATGATCTTGGATGTCTTTTCCAAGCTAAGGAATTCTGTGATTCCCTAGGGGAGCAAAAGACCCAAGGGCTGTCCATCTTCCACTGAGAGACCGTAGCTCACTGGCTGCTTGCTCTGGGTCTGTTTCAAGGCAGAGCAAACTAAAATAGCTTAAATTGCTGCTGAAGGTGAACATGTGACTGCCTCAAACTGCATCACTACCAGAAGCTTACAGAAATAACATGTGGTCGGCTGCCATCTGCTTACACCTTTCTTCCACCCTCCGTCGCACTTGTCACTTCAGGCTGCTGAAAGCTCCTCAAAGCGAAGACCATCCTGTGTGTCTTTGCAAAGGACGTGCTGCTGTGGCATCTTCTCCTCCCCATCTTCCCTCAGCTCTCAGTCTGCACCATCATAGAACTGATAGTAATAGAATTGATAGTTTTATAGTGCAGCCTTAATGGGGATGTGGGTTGAACCAAACAGGAGCTTGATTCTGTGGTATCTGCTCAGTTGTAACTCATCCCTGTGGTGAATTTGTTGGTCATGCAGATCTCTGGTATTGATCAGTGATGTAATTGTCATCCTATAGTAGGACAGATGATGTCATTCTTACCCCGTTACTAAAGACAGTGACCTTGAGACAGATGAGATGGTTGAGCAGCACAGACGAGTCGCTGCTTCTAAAAAGCCCTTGTTTCAAAACGAAGCCTTCATCTGTTAATTATCAGGGAGGAATAACTCCAGCAAAACCCCAGCAAGCCACATGAGTTCCGGCTTCAGTGACTCTTACCAGCAGTTACATCTCTTGTTTTGGGCAGGTGACTTCGGATGGGTTTGTGGCTTTGTTTGATTTTGTCCTTTAAAAAGCAAAGTGGAGATGAATGTAGACCGGAGGAACATTTATGACTCGAACGTAGATTTGACTAAGTGGTAGCATAGGTTCTCATTTGGGTACTTAATAAAAGAAAAATGCGATAAGCATCAGCCAGCTTTTGCTTTTAGATAAACAGCAGGCAGGACTTGAGAAAGGTCATGGGGAAAAAAGAAATCAAACCGCTCGCTGCGATTGCTAATAACATGGTTGAGGAAAAGACGTATTTTTATCTCAGTGGAAGAGAGACTCTCAGAGACCCTGGCGCAAGCGTAAGAACCGTTCAGCATGGATCCTGAAAAAGAGTAAAAAACAGGTTTGAAAAGACAAATGGTTGAAGAGCTATTTTTGGTCCTGTTGTTGGTATTTTTTTCTTAACTGCTGATCCATTTGCTGCTTTGTGTCAGAATTACTTGGAGTTTTTTATGCCTCTCTCCTTGGTTAACTGGAGCGTTTGCAAGTCTTAAATGGAGGAGCTTGCCGAAGTCTTCAAGCAGATCCTCGCTGAAAGTAGTTAATGGTTTGAATGAATTTGTGACCCAGTAAAGGAGACTACAGAAGAGTGATCTGACAAATTACTGACTGCAGTTGATTTTAGGAAATCTTAGAGACATAGCTTGGTCGAGTGTGTGTTTTCCACTTTTCTTGAAGGCAGAAGTTTCTTTGGTAGCTTGTGCTTCAAAGTAAGAACCACAGAATTATAGAATCATTAAGGTTGGAGGAGACCTCCAAGATCAAGTCTGGCCATCAACCCAGTACTGCCAAGCCCACTAGACCATGTTTCCAAGGCAATAACTTATTTTTCTGAGCTTGTGCCTTGTACCGTTGAAATACCTTTCCCTGTTTCATGGACTTTTCAGGTCTTGTTTTCCCTCAGTATTTGTTTATAAAGTTACCTAGTTCCTTGAGGTCTCCTGGTGTAAGATCTTAAAAGTCGGTGAAAAGCAGCTATGAAGGCCTTTGCAGTTCATGTGCAAAGGGTCTTGTGCTTGGAAACCCTTCATCATGATGGAATGTGGTCCCTTCAACAGTATTTCTTCTCTAAGTGTGCAATAAATCTAGATGGGGATAATTGAAATTGTGAGAAAATAATGAAAAGAAGGAAATGACTTTAATCTTATAATGCCAAAGGAAACAGAAAATCTCTCACATGCACTCTCTCTGCCCTGGGGATTCAACATGCATCTTCATTTCTAAGCAAGCTTCTGAAGCTGGGTTCAACCACTTCAAAAATCGAGGGTTTCTGGCAGGCAGCATCTCCAGGGAACCATTTTTCATTGAGCTGGGAGCCCAGCATCTGCGAGCTCTGCTCTTTATGGTTTCATTCCCACAGCTGTGTTTGTGCAAGGCAACAGCTCTTATGTCTCTTCTAGAATGGTTTAGGTTGGAGAAGACCTCTAAGACTTGTAGGCTTTTTGTGTAGATCATCCAGTTGTACAAGTCATCTCACCATGTTTCTGTGATGGACACCATGCCAACTGCTATACAGTAACTTCCAGCTTCTCTTGTTTGTTGCCCATACTGTATTAGTTGGGCAACTTTTGGGAGGCAGAAGCCTTAGTTCTTATGTGACCATCCTTGACTAGGAGCATTTTTGAGCTCCAAGGCAGTGGCACGTCACTGAGCAGCCCCTGTCTCTCAGGCACTGCTTCAGAGAGGGGTGCCGGCTGCAGAGCAGACGGCAGTCAACTCCTGAAGTCCAGATGCTTGACGTGCAGCTCACCCCCTGCATTTCGTTTCTGTGCTTGATTCAGTTGTTTGGTTGTTTCAAAATCAAATGGATCACCAGCGCTTGCTTGTGAAGCTTCAGCTTGCAAATAGTCCTTTTAATTTTTCCTTTCCCTCTCAGCTACTGCTTTGCCTTCCAAGTTTAGACAGCAGTTGTCAGGAGACTCAGAGCTTGAGATAACCCTTTACATCAACTGTCTCTCTCTCTCTGCTTGTTAGGATGACATAAAAAACCCAACCTGCAATAGAAGTACAAGCTGACAAGCCATTCATCCTGAATTTCTGTTCTTTCTCTTTTTGAAGTTGTTTTGCAGCATGGAATCAGAGGCTAAACCTTGAGCTCTTTTCCCTGATCATGGCTTTTCTCACCTCTGTTGCATATACGAATGGTGGTCCTGTTCTTCTTGTTCAAGCTTGCTCAAAGCTAGCTAGAAAAGGGAAGAGTCACACAGCATCCAGTGAGATCTGAAACTCAAGGGTGCTTTTCTGAAATGCTCACTCTTATTCCAGAACACCCTCCTAATCATAGAATCATTTACGTTGGAAAAGACCTTCCACACCAAGCACAAGCATTAACCTGAGTGCCCCAAGGCCATCACTAAACTGTGTCCTCAGTCTTCATATCTACATGACTTTTTCCTGAGAGCCCTCTGCTCTTTGACAGCTGTCTCAGATGTGGTGGGTAGCTGTCCCTTGAGATTCTCTGTTCCAAACTTACTCATGTGGTGGAGTGTCTGATATGGCCAGTCCATAACCGTCTGAACCTTAAATAATTGCATTTCATTAGATGCTGGGAGGCACATTATCCCCTGACATGAATTGCTGTAGCCCTGCAAATGAACACTGCCTACTGCCTGCTCCTCAGCAACCCTGTGGTGCCATAAAATGGGGCAACAGCGACCTTTGGGGACAAAGCATTTCACACCCTGTTGCTTTTTTCTACTGCGGTTCAGCAGCAGCAATGGTCGCCTCTGCAGAGGGTTCAGGAGTGCAGCTGGCACCCTAAAAAATGAAAAGCACTTGAGTCATTTGTGTAGTGGATCAGAATCCATCCTGCCCGGCTGCCAGAGCACAGACCGTCAACTTTCACATTTGAGTCATCTGCTGAAAAGCTTTGTATTTTTATGAAGAAAGAACTACATGTTTGTTTTAAAGTAATTTTATTTGCTTTCTTGTAGCTGAATCATTTGACTCTTAGATGGTGAAGGTCATGTAGCAACAGGATTTTCTTACAGTCTCTCTGTGTCTGCTGAACTACAATGATCAGAGTTTGACTTTGCTTCCAGTCATAAGAGCAGCTGTTTGGTTCTCATGTGAGTATCAGTGTTTGTGTCTATAGAAACCAGGTTTTGTAAATAGACTGTCACGGTGACACTTGGCTTTCCTGTGCCTTGTGTATCTGAATCAAAGCCCCCAACGTTTCTTCCATGTTCACCATCTACTGCCTCATTGCTAGGCATCTTCATTCAGGTGTTTCTCCTGTTGAGATATGTCCAGGAATCACTGGAGCCTAGTCTGCTTTCATTTTTACTCTGCATCAGGGATTTGTTGAAGGGACGTTCTTGCTACTAAGGGTAGGAAATAGCGAGTCGTGTAAGCAAAGCTGGTGGGACTGCCTGCGATCAGCGTTGCACACCGTGTAGTATTTTTCCAGGCTAACCTTTTAAAGTGACATTTTTCCAAACTCGGCAGCAGCTTCGTGTTGATTTTATTTCCTTTTTGCATTTCGACGTGAATGATTCAGGTTGTCTTGAGAACAAGATACAAACCCTGCTCTTTTGTACCTTCTGTAAAAATAGACCAGCTGTTCATTGAGTAGTTCCTTCACGTTTGGGGGTTGATATTGAAAATGTGACTAAAGTGTCTTTTCCAACCAAAACTGTTCTGTGAGTCTGTGAGCTGCAGCTCCATCGTGGTTTGGGTCTGCCTGCGTCAGCACAAGGTTTCGTGTGCTCACTGCACCTCCCCTTGTGAACAACTCTCTTTGCTCTTCTCCGGAGTGCAGGGGGAGGCACAGAAGAGTGTACAGAGGAGTTTGCACCCTCTCCAGTTTATTTCTACCATACAAGCAGATTACAAAACGCTTCTCCACCAGACTGGCAGCACTTGTGAAGGAGAGAGTGATTGCAGGAAGAGGGGCAGCTGGTGCTGAACGCTTGTGTGGGAGGAGTACCTCATCAAGCGGTGATGCTGGTTTGGAAGTGACCTGTGTCCACAACCTCAGTTGCTCTGAATCTTGGTTCTGTCTGTGTGATGGGGGAAAAATAACCAAACCCATCTCACAGGGGTGTTGTGAACATGCTCTAATTTTATTCTGTCAAGCAGTGTTGACAGGAGAAAAGATCCTATAAAGAAATAGCTTGTTCTGACCATTTGCAATAGAACGAAGTAACTACTGTGTGTGAAGTATTCAGCAGCTCCAGCTCTACTAGACCATGAATGGCAGAGCTTCCTGGGAGAAAATTCCAGCCCTGAGTGATCATAAAATTAAGAAAGAAGACAAAATGTTGCACAGCTGACCCTATTTCTGATACTCCCTTGACTTATCTTCACTTAACGTTTTGAGTTGATGGACTGTTTGTGACCAGCTCCACGTTGCTCAGTACCACCTGCCCAAAGATCTTAAACACTTTCTACAGAGAGCTTAGGGACATTGAAGCCTCTGACACTCATGCCAGGACACTTTTCTCTCTCCAGAAGTGTTATTGGGAGCACTTAAATGACCTTGAAAAGGTCTATAAAAGTTACTGCAACTTTAACTGGAGGAGAGGGAGGAGGGGGAAAAATTTTTTTTAACTTAATGATTTTTTTAAATCTGAAAGAAAATCAGGTCTGGTCAGTTTCTGCAGGTCTCCCTGCTAAACTGTTTCCCTGTATTTGTAGGTCCTTGCATAGCAACAGGTGACATAAAAACACTGCTGCGAAACCACAGATGTTGTCAGCAAGGAAACAGAGCCGGGATAACTCTCATAACTAGATTTAAATCATTCTGAAAATGATACCGGGTGAGATGATCTGTCTCTTGCTTGCAGCATGTTCAGGAGTTGGGTGTCTTTGCTGGATAACAGAGGGAGCAGGTCGACTGATAAGTAAAAAAAATCATCAGACCACCTGTTGATGCCTTCCTAGGGTGCTGAGTTTGCATCATTCCAGCCGATTTCATTTGGAATTACGAGGATTCAGCAGTTCTGAAAACCAAACACACCGAGTCCGGGGCACAGAAACCAGTTGACGTGTGAGAAAAACTCTTACCAGGTTTGTTTGCCATGGGGTAAACAGTGTGTGAACTCTCCATGTAAGAGCAACCCCTGAGTAACTCTCCTTGCATGCGCTCTTCAGCAAAGGCGCCTCATGGTAAACAAGTTGTAAACTCTGTGGAGCAGGTGCCATGTCCTGATGTGTGTTTGTACAGTTAGCACAGCAGGACCCTGGGTTCCTCACGGGTTCTGGACGTGTCAGCAGTTGTACTCTGTCTTGTGGATGGATTAGAGCAGCTCACACTAGCTGAACTTGCAGAGATTCCTGTATATGGGCTAGTGAGGGTAAGTGCTTTTCTTTCCAGGCTGAGAAGGGGCTTTGCAGTTGTTCACCAAACGTTTGGACAAACACATCGCTTGGAAATAGCTTCAGCGCTTGGAGGTGGTTTTTCATGCACCGGTGTTCCCAGATGAATTCAGTGGGGGAAGTTCACACCTCTCTCGGTGCCCGTTGTGTCAGTCTGTCAGACTGCAGAGACTGCAGTGTGCAGCTTTCTCATAGCAGGAGCTTTTGTCACTCCCAGAAGCGCTAGAAACTTAATTGCTTTCCAAGGCAGAGCCTGGAATCTGGAGGACCCAGTACGACCTGCTGAGAGAACATAAATCATGAGATACTATCAGGTTTCTGTGCTTGGGCTTGCGTGGCCTGAGTTTGCTGTGCGAGCGGCTGCCTGTGGAACACACTGGCATGGGGGGTTTTTGGTTGGTCCTTGGGCATGGCAGTCGTTGTTGTTGACTTTGTTAGTGGGCATCTGTGCCCTGCTCTGCAGTTACCGCTCATGTTCTCAGACAAGAAGTATTTATTCTGCCTTCAAATCAGGAAAAGCACTTCTGCATTTCAGTGGGCTGGCAGCCTTGCTCTAGGTGGTTCCCAGCCAGTGTCCCATCAAGCAGCCGTGGACAGAGAGCTGGCCTGATGTCATCTAACCATTGACTGCTGATCTTTGCCTAGAGACGCTGCTTAAAATGCCACTATTTGTGTGTTCCTCATTTGCTGACAACTTTTGTCCCTAGCCAAGTGAACCATGATTGCAACTGAGAAGAAACTGTGTTTTAGAGATAAGGAAAAGCCTTTTTAAATGTTCTTCTATGCCTTCCAGAGTAGGTCTTGTGAAAATCTGTGGAGCTAGACATAAAGCTGCTCTGGGTGGGGGTTTTCTGTTTTATCCACAACCCAGTTTTACATGTACTTTTACCCATCTCCTTGAAGTTTATAGGCTCTGCTTTGCTAGGAATGTTCTTTTGATATGTTTTTGCATGGTAACTAAAGCCGGAGAGGGTTTTAAGGTAAGCCAGCCAAATAATCTGGGCTCTTTTGCTCAGTTTCCATTAGTATTAAACCAGTAATCAGCCCTATTAGATGCTCTTTGAAAGGAAGTGCAGTGTTTAAAGAAGATAAACATACCAGCTGACATTCAATATGTCTTCTCAAGTTACCAGCAGAAACCTCGTTGAACCTTGTTGGCAGAGGTGCCTTGTGCAGAAGGTTCCTAAAATCACATCCCAGCTACTGGATTCATTCCTGACACACTCTGACACTGCAGCGGGTCTGATGCCAGTGCTGGACTCTTGGTCCAGCTCCAGTTGGAGCTGAAGAAGGGCTGAGCCTTAAGACCTCGAGGATGCCTTCATGTCCAGAAGAAACCGAGCGCTGGAATAACTTGCCATCCAGACTGCAGTGTGTTCCTAGAAAAGGATGAATAAGCTGTTTTGATGTGGGGAGCTTAAACAGCTGAAGCTACCAAGATATTAACGCTGAGAAGCAAGAGATCTGCAGCTCTCAGGGTTGCCTGGCACACAAACAAGCGAAGATCTAAATTGCTTTGAGGTGCTGACAGTTATCACAGCGTGGTGCAGGCACACCTCTGCCCATCCTGACAGAACACAAGCATCTGGAGTCACATCACTGCGCTCTCCTCTGCAGCTCAACACGGTCTGTACTTGCACAGGGCTGGCACAGAGCATGGAAACGAGGGGTCAGCAGCTGGGCTTATCAAGCAGTTGGTTTTAAATGCTTTGAGTAGGGATGATATTTTGGTCTGTTGTTTGAAATTTGGTCTGCAAACTGAAATTTGGAAATGAGACCTGTGAGTGTTGTGTCTCACTCACTCTGGGCCACTCTGCTGAAGACAGTGCAAGAGCAGATGTTGGTCCTTGATGGGGACAGTAACAAATGTGGGAAAAATACTTAGGTTGGCAGTGACCTTATAGGTCATCTAGTTCCAGCCCCCTGCCATGGGCAGCAGCACCTCTCACTAGCCCAGGTTGCCCAGAGCCCCATCCAGCCTGGCCTTACTATTTTCTTTCTGCTGCAGTGAGTTGCTCCAAACACCACAGACAACCCCGAAGTCTGTTTCCAGACAGGTCTGACCCTCCACATAAATAACATAGCCGTAATTGCAAGCGTTTGCTAGAAATCATCTCTCTTACACTTCTGTGTGACAAAGTGCTGGCAAATTAATAGTTCCTAAAGGAACTAATTTGAGATGCAAGGGAGGGTCACAAGTGAGAAGGGGTTGAGATACCCCCTAATGCACCTCATGGGCCACTATGTATTCCAGTACAGCTGCTGGCGACAGCTACCCACCTGCCAAAGCTTTGAATTAAGATACATAGCAAATCGAGTTCTCTTTTTGCCTCAGCAACTGAAACCTGCTGTGAATTCTTCTAACGAAGTGCCAGGCAAGCCTGGGGCCCACCTGGTTGTCTCCTGTGTCTTGATCAAGCTCTGCTGGCTGCTGTGATAACTCTCAGTCTTCAGAAAAGCCAGTAGATGGGGTGTGTGCAGTTCCTGTGCACAATCACTGCTCTTCTCCACCCGAGCATCCAACTTTATCTTTTACTTATCTGTTGCAGAGGCTTTTTATTTCTTTCCTATTAGAGATGAATCGTGTGAATCCACCAGAGTTACAAATGTCAGCACCCCTGAGCAGGAGCAAAATTCTTTATCCATACTTAACTTGTCAAATACTCTGAGCTTGATCTCCAGTGCAAACGGGTCTTTGAAATCTGATATGCATTTCAGCCTTTCTTCTTCTTTTAGAATTAAACTAGTCACGAACAAGGAAAGTACTGGATAACTGAAGATAGACTGAGTAACCACAAACTTCTGCTTAACTGGAGGGTGCACGATTAGGTAGAGATGCCATGGGGCAAACTATAAAATTCACTTCCCCTTTTCTGTATCTTTTTCAACCTAAACAATTCCTGGTTCTAAGTAAACAGGAGAGAGTTGGTTTTGGGATGAGTGTGTCCCTGAGTTGTCTTCCTCAGGGGAGGTCACAGCAGAACCCACATGGCAATAGGCTGGTGCGAGGTGTGTTATGCCATTTGAAATGGAACATTCTGTAGAGACGAGACTCTCTTAGGTAGGTCCTGGCTTCTGATACCTGATTGGTGATGGAGAAACCTTCAAATGATTTGGTAATAATTAACCAGGGGAACTCAGCTGAAGCACAGTCTGTATCTGACATGTATGAACCTAAGGAGGGAGTATCTTGCCAAGAAATCAGTCCGACTGAGAGTGCTCTATCAGAATCCAGCGATCTGCTGAGGAGTAGCACAAACGCCGATGGCCAAGATCTACATCTGAAGTTTCCCCAGAGATGTTGGGAAGAGGAAATGTGTGTGAACCCTCCGCCAAGCTATTAATGCCATTGTGGGAACGTAAAACTCTTCAAACTGCAGAATAGACTCAATTAATTCAGAAGAAAAGTTTAATAGCGGGGTACGACGGTCCTGAAAGGAGCAGATGACATGACCCTGTTACCCAGCGCTCCCTTTCCAACGAGAACCTCACGAGCTCTCTTTTAATTTGGTGTGATGGAGCGCACCCAAAATCCTCTAAGCCTTTACCAGTGGCACAAACGACTCCTGATTTCCCATAGGAGCATGATCCGTTTGCCCTCTCTTTCACGTGCGGATCTGCTGAGCGTGCAGCTTGCACTGGGTCGGCTGCCTCGGGTAGCCTGCGGGTCAGCTTCTCAGTGTAGAATTCATGAAATCTAAGTGCTCTGTGTAGAGTTAACGATGGTTGTGCAAAGTACAGAGCGTTTGCTTTATCAGCAGATGCCGCCTGCGTTTACTTTTGTGTCCACACTCAATTCTTAGCACTGAAGAAGGGGGAAAAAAAACCCGGGAGCTCGGTGCTGCCGGTAACAATCTGTTTGGTCTCTGGCCAGTCCTCTGACCCTTGAGTGAAGCACACGCTGGGGTAGTTCTTTCTCCCATTAACTCTTTGGTGCTGGGAAATGAGGATGATTCACGTGGCGAGGAAAGGGGAGGGCGGAAAAAAAGAAATCAAACAAATGCAAGGTCAGCAAAAAGTTTGTATTTGCCTTGCGCCACCCCAGGAAGGGCTCTGTGTGCAGTGGGAGCGATTGGGTGGTGATGTTTGCTGGGCTGCTGCGGCGGACAAGGGATATTTGAGAAGGTGATCCAGCGCTGCTGAAGCCTGAGGGGGGAGCGGGGAGCAGCTGTTCTGCTTGGAAACTGGAGCTGGGCTGGGCACTTTCTGGTTGCTGGCTGTTGTGTGTGAGAGCTCAGCTGTTTGCCATGTGGTACGGCCGCGATTCCTCGCTTCTTGCCCAAGCTGGTGCTGGAATTTGGAGTAGAAGGCACTTTGCCAGCATCATGCCTATCTGGTTAAGCCTTTCTGCAATTCTTTGCTGGACTGGGAAGAGATGGGGAGGAATCCTACTCATTCCTGGAGAAATGGTGATGAAAAATGCCCAGGGATGGGCACGTCACTCCCTGTTTTCCCCAGTGCCAACATAGGAGCTTGTCTGTAGCACCTCATCTTGTCTGAGCCATCCTGTGGTGAGCAGAGTGGGGTGGGACTTCCTTGCAAGGTGGTGAATGTGATCTCCAAATGGAATGAGGGGGAGTCATTTGTGAGCAATGATAGGAGGATTTTTCCCAGCGCTAAGCACTGTGCTGTCCTCCTTGGAACCGGAGAGACAAGAGTCCAGGAGGAGGAGATGAAAAATAGATTAACTGAAACCTGGCATCTGGAACACCTCAAACTGGCAGACTTTGAGATGCTTCCCAGTTGTTCAGCCCCACTAGGGTACTGGTCAGTCTTGGGGTTTCCTTGTGCTGGGCACTCTTATACTAACTAGGAGATGGACAGGACTGGAGGAGATGGTCTCAAGTTGCCCCAAAGGAAGTTTACTTTGGACATGAGGACAAACTTCTTGATGGAAGGGTCCTCAGACCGTGGAACAGGCTGCCCAGGGAAGGAGTTGAATCACCATCCCTGGATGTGTTTCACAGTCATGGAGATCTGGATCTTAGGGACAGGGTTTAGCAGTGGGTTGAGGCAACTAGGTTAATGACTGGACTCTGTGATTTGTTGTAGGTCTTTTCCAACCTGAACAATTCTGTGTCTCATGTCTGAGCTGACTGTGAGCCTGAATACTCTGATTTGCTCACACATGTGTTCTCCATCTCCCCATATATTTAGCAGTAAACACCTTGAATAGGTTTTACCACATTGAGAATAAACTGTTGAGTACACCCAAACCTTACTGAACCCAGCTGTCTTTACTCTCCTGCAGGCATCTTCTGTATTTGAAGTCACTAAAGCCAAAGCAGTGTGAATAGTCTTTGTTTTCTGACAGCATGGCCTCCTCATTACCCTGAAATTCCAGCGTTTGCAGGGCAGTTTGGCAGGAGTCTGCCTCCTCACTTGATCTGCTGTGGGCACTAAGAGAAACGCAGCCCGCTGGCTTCTCCGTGAATTTACCATTCTGCCACTGAGAGGGTGATTCCCTGAGTGCTCAGAGGTGAAGGGCAGTGAGTACCTGTAATTCTCATCCCACTGTATGAAACCACTTTCTTTTCTGGTGGTTTAGAGGGGCGAATCAGGTCAGCTGGGTTCAGGTTTGACAGCCACACACGTCTGGAGCTCCTTCTGACACAATGGCTGATACATGCCTGCACATAGGGAGGATTTGAGAGCTGTGAGATGCTGCTAATTGGTTTCAGTGTTTGCTGCTAGAATGTTGATTTAGTCGGGGTTCTTTTTCATCTTAAGGTAAAAGGAACATCAGTATTTTTACCTGAACAATGAAAAAAACCCACACTTTCTCGTCACCGTCTCGATACGGAGTAATTTAAACTAAATATCTGCACGAATCATTTCCAAGAGATTTGAGATAGCGACGAGTGCAACAGGAAAGAAAAACCCCACCTGCACTTTCACAGGGGCCCGGCGAGACTTTGCAGATTTATTCTCAGCGTTAAACGCGGTTGAAGATGTCATTTCTTTTTTTCAAACGGCACTTTTAGAAGTAGTTAGCTCAAAACCACGGCAATTCAAAGCACACAGGGAATGATTTTGAAGTGTAAAGCCTTGAAACACAGCGCAGAGGTTGACAGTTTCACTACAATTAGAAGCAAAGGCAGGCGCAACTCCCACTTCTGCAAAGTTCCCTATCGCGCTGCTTCCTCTCTTGGCCTAGAAAACCTTAGAAAGAAAAAAATTCACAAAAGAAAAAAGCTTGGAGTGGTTTTGCTTATTTAACTTAACATAGCCGTACTCAATAGCATTAGGAGACGGAGCAGAAAGGGCTGCCAAGTCTGTCTGTAAAGAATAATCTTCACAGAAATCTTCGCAGAGGGATTTCAGTGAGTTTTTTCCACGTTTTCCGTCTCCGGAGAATTGCTGCTGCTTTTTCAAGAGAAGCAAATTTCAGGGTGGGTTGAGTTTTTTTTCTTTATCCCCCCCCCTTGACTTTTTTTTAACAAGGCTGTTTTGTTAGGAAACCACTCCCTTGTGCTTCTGCGTTTGGAGTCGCTGCTCTAACTGCTTTTTGGTCAATGACATTTTCCATGAATCGCTGTGTTCTCCCGCACTGCCACAGCGTCACCCTGGGGATGTTCTGTGGCCATTCTGCCCAGCTGTCATGGGGAGGAAGATGGGGGGAGTCCACTGGGAAGCTTTGTGGCAGGAGTCTGCTGGAACCCTGCTTTGTAGCTGCTCAGACACAGCAGAGGCTGTTGCTGCCACGCTTGAGACGGCTGGATTAGGGTAGGTGCGATGGGGAGGGCACCCTGTTACTGTGTTGGTTTGAATCACGGAGTCATTTCGGTTGGAAGAGACCCCTGATATCAAGTCCAACTATTGCTTCTGCACTGCCAGGTCACCACTAATCCCTGTCCCTCACCTCACATCTCCAGAACTTTGAGACCCTCCAGATACAGGGACTCCTCCACTGCCCTGGGCAGCCTGGGCCAGGCCTGGAGAACCCTTTTGAGGACGTCATTTTTCCTAGGAGCCAACCCAAATGTCCCCTGATGCAACTTGAGGCTGCTGCCTCTCATCCTGTCACTTGTTCCTTGGGAGAAGAGGCTGACCCCCACCTCATTCCATTCTCCTGCCAGGGACCTGTCAAAAGTGAGGTGGACTCCTGTGAACATCCTTTTCTCCAGTTCAGCCCCCAGTTCCCTCAGCTGCAATTCAGAGCACTTGTGCTGCAGACCCTTCCCCAGCTCTGTTGCTTGTCTCTGGACAGGCTGCAGCGCCTCAATGCCCACCTGACTGTGAGGGGCCAGAACTGCGAGCTGACCTGAACAGCCAGTTTGTCCGTGGAACACTGCTCTGCTGTGTCATGATCAGACACGACAGGTCATGACAAGGCAGTAGGCAGTGTGTCAGGCTGGTATTTTTCATCCTAGTCGTACGCTGTAGGGGAAAGCCAGCCTCAAACCCTGGTGCCAGAGAGGGTCTGGAGGGAGACTACCTTCATGGACACTTCTGGCTTGCCGAGCCCCTTGGGATGCTCCCCAAGCTTCAAAGCCCATCTGAAGGCAAGACCATTGCTGGTTGAAGCTTGAATGCTGCCGACAGGAGAAGGGGGCGTAGCGTAGTTGCTCAGCACAGCTAATCCACTTAGAGTGCAGAGCTCATCTGCTGATCTGCGGTGATCTGAGGTGGGATGACTAAAGAGGCTTTGGCTTGAGCTGGTGCCACAGGGCAATCCAAACCTGCAGCTTGGGCTGGCAACCTGGTTACACGAAGTTGGCCCTACCCCAGCTGAAGGTGGTGAAAAGTGAGAGGTTAGGTGAGATAAACCTCTCTGCTTAAGCTTCATCTGAGATCAGGAGCTGATCGATGCCTTCACATGCTTTTCCAGTCTTAACTGCTTTGGTTAGAGTGGGGCTTACGCGGTCTGTGAGCTGGGATGAGCTCTGCCAGTAAAAGTCCTGTCTTTTAAACTGGGATACGTACATCCACGATACTCATCAGATAGGTTTCTGCCCAATTTGTGCCTCTGCACATAAGGGTGCAGACCTGTTACAGGTAGAAGAGCTGTGATGTCCAGCGCAGTTAGCGTGGTTGGGTCCTACCTAAGCTCTAGCTATTGGTGTCAGGGCAGGATGAACAGCTGGTGGTGTAACAGGATCTCTGACTAAGTTACTCTGTTGTCTAGCCTGTGGTGTGAGGGTTTTCACCTTAAAGAGCTGGTTAAAACATTCAGGTCCATCCCCAATGCCAGCAGCAGCACCATCTGTAGGCAAGTCCAGCGTGGTCTTTTCTGCTGTGCAGCAGTTGGCAGAGGTGGCTGCAGCCTGCAGGAGCAAGCAGCAGACACTGCTTCTACCTTACCAGCTTTTCTCCTGCGTAAAACCTTTATTTACTCAGTCTGACCCTCCTTTTGTGTGGCTGAGAGGAACAGGGAGTGTGTATGAGGAGCAGTGTGAGGTACAGGCATGCTGCTGAGTCCTCTGCTCTTGTCCCTGTGGTGCTAGATGGCATCTGCAGAGACTAAAGCTTGTCTGACTTTTGTGAAAAGAGCTTATTCCCACAGACCAAACTCTCTGCTGCAGAGAGGTGGCAATGGGAGAGCCACAGGTCCAGTGGATCATAGTCCCATCACAAATTGATGCATGCAGGGACCATTCTCATGGCACCCATAGAGCACACATACCCCATCTGCTCTTTCCTTTGTTTCAGCAGCAGAAAGAGGCAGTAGTGAAGGCAGAAGTCTGAACTCTCCCTGAAATTCAGGAAAGGCTCAAACAGGTCTGTTGGAGTAAGGAGAGAAGCAGGAAGCAGGAGCACCTGTGTTGCATAGCTCAGGGCAGCTCAATTATGCGAGCTCCAGCGAAATTCCCCTTTGCAGAAGGTACGAGCAGTAATAACACTCAGCTTACCTCGCAGGGCTGTTACAGGATGTGCATTGAAGTTAATACATTTTTTAATGTTGTTGGTAATACGTGAAACCCTAAACGAGTGCAAAGTATTACTGCCATTTAATTTGATTGAGGTTTAAACGTTGGGGATGTGCCCCGCTGAGCACTCTCTGGCAGCGAGTGGCCAGCAGCAGGTAATGGGCAAAGAAAGGGAAAACTGGGATGAGATATTCCAGTTGTCCTTGTGGTTTTTTTGTCTCTCTTACTGCTATACGTTCTGCCTGAAGCAGATGGAGGTGATCAAAATACCCAATTGGAGCTCTCTGTTTAATAGACTGAAGTTTTACTGTGTAGAAGACAGATAAAGGTTAATGGCGTGATGGAAATTTGCCTTGTGGGGGGGGGTGAAGCAGCACAAGTGCATCCGAGCGTGCCCTGAACAGTCTTTCAAGTAAGAAGCAGCTAGTACCTGTGCTGTAGAATCATTTAACTTGGAAAAGACCTTTAAGATCATCATGTCCAACCATATACCCTACTCTACCAAGTCCACTATTAGACCCACCACTAAATCATGTTCCCTAACAACACATCTATGTGGCTTTTACACTGTTGGCTGGCTGATTTTTCACTGGGGGGGCTGGCATGCCAAGGCTGTTGCTTCCAGCACCTTCCATGCTACTGCTGATGAGTTTTCTGTTAGGCTGTAATGACGGAAGTGAGTTGGGCAGGGCTGGTACCCACTGATGGGCATGTGCAGGGGGTTTCTGTGCTGGCACACAGGTGTCAGGGGGTTCCCCTCAGCCCAAAGCATGAATTGGTGCCAGACTCTGATGTTTCTGTGGTAGAGTAGCTGGGCGTAAGAGCAGGAGGGACACCACGTGGGATTCCTCCCTCGCTCTGATCCGGTGTGAAGCAGGGCCATCCCAGTGATGGGGTTACTGCGAGCGCGATCGCACCAGTGGGTTTCATGTCGCACCTCAGCGTTTGCGTTTGGTTACTGCCTGCTCATCCTCCTTAATTGGCATTAGGTGTGAGATGCAAAGGCTTGTCCTAATTAGTGCTGGTAGCTGGCACAACAGCTAAGTTATCTTCTGATAACTAAGGGCAGGCTGGGAGAGTTGGGCTTGTTCACCCTGAAGAGGAGAAGGCTCTGGGGGGACCTTATAGTGACCTTCCAATGCCTGGGAAGACTGTCCGCAAGGAGAGGGAATGATGGGATGAAGGATCATGGTTTAAAGCTGGAAAAGGGTAGCTTTAGGAACATCAGGAAGAGTTTCTTTAATCTGAGGGTGGGGGATCCCTGGAACAGGTTGCCCAGGGAGGTTGTAGAGGCCCCAGCCTTGGAGCCATTCATGGTCAGGCTGGATGGAGCTCTGGGCAGTTTGATCAGGTGAGTAGTGGCCCTGCTTGTTATAGGGATGTCGGACCAGTTGACTTTTGAAGGTCCCTTCCAACCCTACAATCCTATGAATCTAAGTCCGTAACAAGTTTCCTGTCTCTTGTGCCACTCACCTCCTAAGACACTGCTCCTCCTTCTGGCATCATTAATTATCATTATTGTTGTTGCTGATATTATTCCAGGAGATGTGTATGGGAGGAACGCTGGAATCGGGAGTAAAAATAGCATTTCCATGTCCTCCCACTCGCGGTACTGGGAGCACAGAAAGCCTTTTATAAATGCAGACTTGCTGCTTGGCTGGATAAAAGAAGCTGTCACTTCATTTCCATAACGAAGTCGTTCCCGGGAGGTTTTCATTGTTTTAGCAATAAAATTTTTCTAAAAGACCTTTTATTTTGCCTGAAAAATTCCACAAAAGGTAGCAGAAGTGAACTTCTGAGCAGTTCTTCCACACAACAATCAGGAGAAAGCGAGACTGCCGTGATGTGATGGGGCGAGATCTGTGTGTCTGTGGATTCCCTCTCGTGTGAGGTGAGAATAAACTCCTGAACTGAAAATTGAGTTAGGAAAAGCCCAGCCACAGCCTTAAGCAAAATCACAGGGTGTTTCTTCCCTCGCTCGTCTCTGTTAGTGCTCTCCTGGCTCCAAGTGGTCCGATCCTTCAGCTCAGCCCTACTGCAAAAGGCACCTGCATGGCTTCTTGTTCTGATGCTTCCCCCAGTTAATACAGTAATGGATAATGGTTACCAGTTCCTTCAGCATGTGAATTTCATTAGCAGGTCTACTCTTACTCCTGGGGAAGGAGTGATGACCACATAGAGCCTTCCAATATGTGAATGGGCTGTGGGAAGCTGGAGAGGGATTTTTTGTGAGGGACTCTAGTGATGGGACAAGGTGGATGTTTTCAAGCTAAATGAGGAGAGATTAGATCAGATCTTGGGAAGACATTCCTCCCTGTGAGGGTGCTGAGGCACTGAACAGTCTGCCCAGAGAGGTTGTGGCTGCTCCATCCTTGGAAGGGTTCAAGGTCAGGTTGGATGGGGCTCTGGTGATGAGAGGTGTCCCTGCTCATGGCAGGGGGTTGAGACTGCATGAGATCCCTTTTGACCCAAACCATTCTGTGATTCTGTGGTGCAGTGAGGCTGAGCCCTCCCTGAAGCAGCCTGGCCTGTGTTTTTGCTGTGTGTACATACAGTATAGGGCACACTCCAGGCTCAGTCCCTGCTTGCCTGGCCTCTCTCACCACCTCTCTGGCATTTCTCACCCCTCTCCTCAGCTGGTCCACGTCTTGTGCCAGCATGACGTTCCTCTTCCCTGAATGCTGAACGTGCTGAAGCATGTCAGAATTACAGCATCAAAGAAGTGCTGATATGGGAAGTGCAGACAGTAAGCAAAAGGTCCTATGGCTTGTGTTCACTTAGTTCCTTTTTCCCCTGGTTTTGGAGGGGCTGCCTCTCACTTCTCACCCATTTTGCATTTGGTTAGGTCCAAATCACAGCAAATGATCACTTCAGTCTCCCGCTGCTCTAGGCAGGTACCTGTAATTGGAAAGGAGAGAGGAGAAAGAAACCTTCCCTCTGTAGCCAGGAAAAACCTTTATAGATGCAGCATCACCCCGAAAAATCACAGTTGTCCTGAAGAAATGCAGCAGCTTTGGAAATTAGTATTTCCAGGCAGGTTTGTGGATCCAGGATGTGATATTCTGACTCACCCCGCAGCAAACATGTTTGCACTGCAGGCTGCTCTGACTCACACGCCGTTGTTTGCCTCGAGTGTGGCAATTGTCTTAGCCCTCTGCTCGCTGCACCATGAATGAAACAGTCGAGGTCCCGTCCCCCCCTCTCCCCACCCCCCTA
>VZRI01008067.1:556976-569626 GCA_013397515.1 Upupa epops
CTACGCCGCCGAGTATTTCCTGCAGCACCCAGGCACATGCACACACACACACGTCCACGTGCGCACGCACCCCGAGCGATGCTTCGCTTTAACTGCCGGATTTGTAGAAAGGAAACGGATAATTGCAGCGCTGGCGTTTGCACCACATGAAGCAGCCCACATCAAAAAGGGGTTCTGCCATTAATGTTTCCACAGGTAATCTCGGGGTTTATTGCCAGCTGCCTTGCTGTTTCTTAGCACTTGGTGTTGAAACCATCAGTGGAAGCCAGCGTAGTCACCTTAATCCTGTACAAGGGTTGGTCAATGGGCTCTTTGTTTTGTGTTGCATCAGCGGGGTGAAAGAAGTGGCTGTGTGAGAAGTGGGGAGAAGGTTAGGGGTGGGATCTGGCCTGGCTTCCGAAGGAACTGAGGCTCATTTGAGGCCACTGATGGTGCTGGTCACCAGCCTGGTGTCTCATGTTGCTCCAGTCCTCCTCAACCCAATCTAGCTACAGGGAAGCTGCTCCCTGGAAGCCTGGTGTAAGTAGGCAGATGAATCTCGCTGGAACCCACAGAGCTCAAATCATACTGGCACCAGGCAGTCAGAATGGCGAGTGCCCACTGGGTTTGCTGCTCCCTCCAAAGCTCAAATCTTCTCTGATTTTACTGATTACTTCTGTTATAGCTCTCTACTTATGGGGAGAAGATGGAGTGATAGGTAAGAAATACACACTGTGTCTGGGAATTGAAGATAGAGAAGGTTGCCTGTCCCTCAGGTTATGGGGTTACCTCCTGTAAAACCAAGTGTTTTAAAAGCATCCTAAATGGCCAAGTCAGTTCTTGCCCTTAGAAGCAGGACATAAACATCTAAAGGGAGATCCTGCTGTGGCAGGGGGATTGGACTAGGTGATCTTTCAAGGTCTATTCTAATCCCTAGTGATTCTGTGATTCCATGAAAGGGAGCGTGTCAGGAGGATGGGAGCAGGCTCTTCTTGGTGGTGTCCAGTGACAGGACAAGGGGCAATGGGGACAAACTGGAACACAGGAGGTTCAACGTACACATAAGGAAAAACTCTTACAGTGAGCATAATGGAGCCCTGGCCCAGGGTGCCCAGAGATATTGTGGATCTCCTGCTCTGGAGACATTCCAAACCCACCTGGATGTGTTCCTGTGGGATCTACTCTAGCTGATCCTGCTCTAGCAGGGGGTTTGTAATTGTCAGAGGTCCCTTCCAATTCCCACCATTCTGTGACTGTGATTTGTTAACACTATAACCCACAGAACTGTTTTCTTCAGCTGATTTCTCTTCACCCTGTTAAAATACCACAACTAACCAGAACCTCAGCCCACTGGGTTTGGTGGCGCTGCGCTGCAGGACTTGCAGAGTTTGGATTCCCCCTTTGGCAGCATCTGATTGCAGGAGAGCTGTGGCCATCACCTGTGAGATGTCCTACATCTAAGGAAGGCCTAACCCTTGGTGGTCTCATTTCATCTGTAACAAGTTGCACGGGTGCTGCAGTTCTCCAGATACGCAGGAGACTCATCGTCTCAACCCAGGGCTGAGCTGCATTTTTTTGCATAATAGCTTTCGCAAAAGAAAAAGAGAAATATTTATGTCATGGAACAGAAGCATCCAGAGCGGTTATTTTTATTGCTTATATCTGTTCAACATTACTGGCTCTGAGCCTGAATTATTATGGACCATTTGCATTCTTTTTTCAATCTCTTCTGCTCAAAAGACCTGTAGGAATGACTGCGTTACAAACACGGAGGCAACAGAGTTGTTTTTACTTAAAGCATCTGCGTGAGAGTGAAGAAAGTTGGCGTGTGAAGAGAAACGTAAATGTGTGTTGAAATTCCCCTCCTCCCTCTCTACATTCCCATCTACAGCTGCCCTTGTGGTGATGAGCCTTCCTCTATTTTCTTGTTGTATAGAATCAGAGAGTCATAGAAGGGTTCATGTTGGAAGGGACCTCAGTGATCATCTACTTCCAGTCTGCTGCCATAGGCAGTGACTTGTCTCACCAGACCAGGTTGCTCAAAACATCTTCCAGCCTGGCTTTGGACACTTCCAGGGGCAGAGAAGGTTGTTGTTTGGAGGTGTCAAGGTGAGGGAATTGGTAACTAGAGCAGCAGGGAGTGAAGCTGCTTCTATGCTTCCCACCTAATGGCTCTTAAAGGGCCTATTTAAGGTCTTAAAGGGTCTAGTGAGTAGGGCAGAGAAAGCCCATTCCCAGTCCAGTTACATAGGCTGATGCTAAAACCAGAGCTGGTTTACCTGAGTGGGGGAACTGCCTGCTGTGGTGTAATGATTAATAACATTTCATTAGATTAAATCTTGAGATGTTCATTACCAGACAACTCACAGTTAACATTAATTGGGTAGAACCTGTGATCGTCTTCATACAGTGGCTCCTGCACTGGTGGATCTGAGCTGCAGCCTTCAGCTTTGCGTTGTGGTCCTGGCTGCTCTTCACAGCCATATGTTCCCATCCTGCAGCACTTCATTTCCGATCCGCAAGCTGCTTGTCTGCTTTGGGACCTGCAGGATACACAAAGTGCTGACAGCTTGATTTACTGTTCCCTTGCACACAGATACAGTTATTCACCCTGCATGCATGGGTGTAGCACCTGTGAAGTTGTGTGTTTCACCACAGACCACATGCAGAGGTGTTGGGAAGTGCTTGTTTATGGGACAAAGCTGCAGAGCATCAAACTTTGGATGAGGAGTGGATGCTAAACAGAAACCAGAGGGCTGCCTGCCTGGCTTGTGCAAGCACAGCTCTTCTGTACTCAGGTGGTGCTCCTTCACCTGGCCTTAACGTGGGCCTTTAAGTCTTTTTTGAACTAACAGAGCAATTAACATAAAGGTGACTCAACCCCATTAGGGGTCTCTGTGCACTAGACAAAACCTCAGGAGACACTCCAGGTGGGTTAAGTTTGGTGTGGCTGGTGTAGAGTCACTTTTATTAACTTAATGATTCTATGATCTTTTAGATTTTAAGGTTGGAAAAGATTTCTAAGATCATCAAGTCCAACCATCAACCCAACAGCACCATGCCCACTAAACCGTATCCCAACGTGCCACGGCTACGCAGTTTTTGAATGCCTCCAGGGATGGTGACAGCTGGTTGGTTTGTGGCTTGTTGGTTGGGATGTTTTAATTTCCATTACAGTATTTCTAGGTGTATAAAATGAGCTAACCTTGCTGAAAACCGTGTCGAAGGGGGTGGTTTTTTCTTGCCACATTAGGTAATGAAATCCCACACGCTCCAGGAAGATCCAACCTCTCCTTTCCCATTTGCGGTCGGGCAGGATCGAACCTGTCGAAAACTGTTTCATGCAGAGGGAGAATAAAGGAGGAAATGAATTAGGGTTTTATTGGAGTTGAAGGATTAGTTGTGGGATAATAGCGAACAACGAAACAACTTGGGAACAGCACTGCCGTCTCTTAAACAGTTTTATTAGCTTACGCTGATTTGTGAATTAGGAAAACCAAATTATGTGATGCAAGAAAGCAAGGAACAGCAATTAAAAACCTGCAGGAAAGGACTAGAAAAGCTGTGATCTCTCACTGCCTGCTCTTCAAAGCAAGATGGAGAGCATGACCTTTTCTTGGAATAAATACAGGACATTGCACAGAGCCAACTTCTGGTTTTCAGTTTTGCCAATTTGCAGCTGCTCCCTTGTACTGTGGTTCTTAGTTGTTGATTGCCCTGGGGTCCAATTTTAGTATCTAAATGCTCCCAAGAAGTACTTCCATGTTCTTTGATTTGAGCTCGCTTCATCTTCTCAATTACACTTCTAATCTGTCAACTCGCTGTCCTTTCTAGCACTCGAAGGCAGGGCTGTGCTGAGAGAACTGAACAGCGCTGATGCTGTGGGACCATAAAAAACAGCAACACCAACATCACACCAACATGTATAGCCCAGATGCGATGGGTAACGGTGTGTGTGATAGCTCCTCACTGATCATAGAATCACTGAATATTTAGGTTGGAAAAGATCTTCCAGATCATTGAGTCTGACCACTAAACCAACTGTCCCAAGGCCACTGCTAAATAAACCCTGTCCCTGAGCTCCAGATTTCCATGACTGAAACACATCCAGGGATGGTGATTCAACCTCCTCCCTGAGAAGCCTGTTTCAAGGCCTGAGGACCCTTTCCATCAAGAAGCTTTTCCTCAGGTCCAACCTAAACTTCCTGTGGGGCAACTTGAGGCCATCTCCTCTTGTCCTGTCACTTGTTCCTTGTGAGAAGAGACCAGCCCCCACCTCTCTACAACCTCCTTTCAGGTAGTTGCAGACAGCAGTAAGGTCTCCCCTCAGCTTACTCCTCTTCACACTAACCAGCCCCAGCTCCTTCAGCCACTTCTCACAAGATTTGTTCTCCAGGCTTTCACCAGCATTGTTTTCCTTCTCTGAAGCAGCTACAGCCCCTTAGTGTCTTTCATGTATTGAGGTGCCCAAACCTGAACCCAGTACTTGAGGTGTGGCCATCATGTTGAAACTTCTGCTGCATAGCCTGCTTAAAACCTTGTATTTCACACTGACCTTCCTGATGGTCCCTCCAAGTGATGACTCCTACCCTTCCAAGAAGCATGTGTCTTTGCAGCCCATCATATCTGCACAGCAGAAAGGTTGTCTCAATTAGGGAGTGAGCCCTCTGCTCTTCATGCCATCTTTAAACCTTAAGAATGATAATCTCTGAGAACACTCACAGGCAGACGTGCTTTGCCCCTTGCATGAAGAAGGGCCTAGGGGCACAGTCAGGTGAGCAAGTTGTAGCAGATTAAAGCAGTTGATGAACTTAGAGCACATGGTCTGCTCTGTAATAGCTGGCTGGGTGCGTGGTGCAGAGGAACCATGTGGTAAATACAAGGTTCTCACCTTTTTTTTCCCCTCAGGGGAAGGCTGACTTCACATCATCTTTCCTGTGAAGTAAGAGTGTGTGGAGAGGGAGTAAATTCCCCTTCTCTTCCTAAAAATAATTACAAGGCATCTAATTTTGGCATGGAAGCTAAATATTTTCTTGTAGTTCTTTGAACACCATGTACAGGTTCCCCAGAATGGTGGATGACAGGAGATGAAGATTAAAGACTGGAAGTTTCAGGAGATGGCCTCAGGTTGCCCCAGGGGAGGTTTAGGTTGGCATGAGGAAAAACTTCTCCATGGAAAGGGTCCTCAGGAGGCCTTGGCACAGGCTGCTCAGAGAGGGGGTTGAATCGCCACCCCTGAATGTGTTTCAGTGTCGTGGAGATCTGGAGCTCAGGGACAGGGCTTAGTGGGGGTCTTAGGACAGCTGGGTTGATGATTGGACTTGATGGTCTTGAAGGTCTTTTCCAACCTAAACGAGTCTGTGATTCTATGATTTTCAGATGCCCAAATTACTGGGGAAAAAGCAGAACTGTTTCGCTTTAACACTTGGATTTAACGCTTAGTTTGAACACAACATGGCTTTGGAATTTTGAGCTTGGGGTTTGATCTTTTTAATCAACTTGAGATTTGTGTAATTTAAAGAAAAACTATGTGGCTCAAAAATAAGTCGATTTGGCTTAAGCAAAACTGTGGTGGATGACTTAAAAGGAAGGTTGAGGGGTTTTGTCTCTTTTTTGAACTGCTCTCTACACTTTAAAAGCTTGTGAGATCATACCTCACAGTGTCCTGGTCTGCTGGATAAGCACCAGAGTCCTGTTTTGCTAGAGGAAAGAAGCTGTTGGCCCAAGCCCTGGAACTGTATCCACACCTGGCTATCTGAAGGATCTTGAGGTTGCACTGCCTTTGTCACAGCGAGCTGTGCTTCCAGCTCAGTAGTATGTCTGTGTGCATGTAACCAAGACCGTGGTCATCGCTGTCATTGTTGCCAGTACTCCTTGGAGAGTCCCAACCAGATAGACACTGCTTCACAGAGGCTGCTCTGGGAGAGCGTAGCCTCAGCCTGTAAATCCAGGAGTATCATAGAATGGTTTAGGTTGGAAGGGATCTTAATGATCGTCCAGTTCCAAGTCCCTGCTGTGGACAGGAACACCTCCCACTAGAACAGGTTGCTCAGAACCAGATCCAACTTGGCCTTCTCCCAAAGCTGGATCAGCTGGACAGATACCGGTTTGGGTTTGGAAGGTTTTACTGTTTGTTGTTTGTACATTGCGCCAAAGCAGACTGAATGAGGGCTGTAAACTTCCCGAGTAGTTCTCAGTGCACTGCTCTTCACCCATGAGCTGCTCCTGTCTGCCTGTTTCCTCCACATAAGGTGAGATTCATCTGCATTCATCTGTAGCCATCTAATCTGAGCTCAGTGTCTAGACTCACTTTATGGAGGGAGCAGAGCAGACCTTTTCTCAAGAGTGATTCATTACATCCTACAGCAGATACTGTAGGCAGGTCAAATTAATCATCTTCTAGATCGCTCAGTTTCCTCCACTGGAAGTGAAGAGAACTTGCTGTCTCAGGTGCAGGATTTCATCCTGCATGCATTCTGGGTTCGGGGCCATGGTTTCTGCCGATGGGATGGGATCTGTGTGCATGTCCTCAGTTATGTGTGAAATGTTTGGGGAGCCTTGCATCAAGGAAATAGGAAAGGTTTGGGGGGCAAAATGAAACCAGGAATTAGGAAGCCTAAGTAGACCCTGACTGAAGGAAAAAGATGTTCCAGTTGTGTCCTGTGGAAACGCACACTCTGTCTTAGGGTGTTCTGTGTGGGTTTGTGTAAAAGGACTGAGGGTAGTCCCATACCGTGTGCACTAGGTCAAAAGAATTAAGATGGTCCACAAAGAAATTCTGTCCTCAAATCAGTGTGAAAGAACTGCACAGGATTCATCTGAGAGGTGGAAAACACCCTCCTGAGGAGCAGCCAGCCTGTGTGTGTGTTTGCTTTCTGTTGCAATATGACAGGGAACCACAGAAAGGTATCAGTGCCCCCTTGGAGTTGCTCACTGAGAACAAAACCTCTCCTGGTGAGGATCTCTCTGCACATGGTGTTTGCAGACACTTTTCAAAACAACAGTCCCGATAGTTGTGAGGTTGTTTTTTTCTTCCTCTTGTTATGGCAACACAGGTATCCAAGAACTATTTTAATTATGGATCTGCCTCAGCAGCTCTGAACTGGGTTTTAATTGTTGGTAGGAAGAAACGCAGAGCAAATGACTCTTCCTGTCCTCAGTCAGTGTGTGATGTGCGCTCGCTTCATATTGGAATCTCCATCCTGGGAGCTCATTAAGAATGCATTAGCTTCTAGGAGGTGTAGGAATCAATTGTGCGTTTACTCGATGGATTTTTCTTCTTTTTATTCCTCGCTCCTCTTTCTTAACTTGGTTTCTCTTTTCTTTTACAGCTCTGTCTTACTTCAATTGAAAGAGGAAAGCCAGCAAGGACCTGTGAGCAACCCAGCAGCTTCTGAAAGATCTTCATGCTAAAGGATAATCCAGAATTCCCCAAAGAAGAACCTAGTGAATGTTGTGAGTTCCTCTTGTGCTTGCAGTTGTCTCTTTTGGAGGGGGTGGTGTTTGCCCTGCGCTGTTCACTCCCATCCCTGTGATGGACTGACCGAGCATCTTGTCACACTACTGGAAGCCAAGGTGTGTTGGCTGCAAAGCCAGATTGGAATTTCTCTCCCTCTCTTTCTCATTCTGTTTTTGCTACTGTTGTTTTCTTGAGCAGAATAGTGATCCCTGAGGTAAGGTGCTGGCTTTCTTCTCGTTGGACTGCTATAGTAATTCAGCACATTTTGTCATGTAGTGTATACGTCTGATTTGAACTGTGACTGAGAATGAAAAATACTATTGCTAACAGTTCAGCGATGCACAGGTCAGATCCAGGAGGACTGTACTGGCTCAAATTAGGTTGAAATTATCCGGCCACTTCCACTTTAGAGGAATGAAAACATCGTTGGTTGTGCCTGCTATTGCAAACTCCTGCGGCTCTGACCAGCTGATTGTGTATTAGTTGGAGTATTTTCAATACAATTGCTCCTCTCAGGTTGGTGTTTATGGAAACTGGAATAACACCCCTTACAGAGGGAAACACAGTCACGTAAGTAAAGGCTCTGGAAACTTCTTGCAGTCGGAGCAGATCAGCTTCTGCACATTCCATACATTTAGTAAATATGAGTATGTATTTTGTCTGTCTGCTGGACATGCCTCCCAGCTCCCTGAAAGCTGGATGTCTCTCCTTTGCTCTGCTTTCCCCTTCGGGTTCAGGCTTTGGAAAGCAGATTGAGACAGAGTCTAAGCACTGCTGCTTTCCCAAGAGCCACTTGCAAAATCAATGTTTGGAGAAGACGCCGAAAAATCTTCATTGTCTCTCCCTTATTCCTGCCTGCTTTGATCTACAGTGAAATAGTTAACAGTGCTGACATTTGCAGTTGTTGGTTGCTAGTACCACTAAGCTGCCAAGTTAGTAACTCATTAAGATGAATAAGGGGCCTCTGAGACCTGGAGCTTCTCACTCTGTGAATCTGCTTATTTCTACACTTGGAAAGACTGTCTGAACCCACATGGGCTGACTTTGCTCACTAACATCCTAGAGCAGAGTTAGGCAGCCTTAAATGATGACACATAGATAGATAGGTAGATAGGTAGGTAGGTGGATGGATGGATGGATGGATGGATGGATGGATGGATGGATGGATGGATAAATGATGATAAAATAATAACTGTTCCAGCATGAGAAACTGCTGGGGTAACAGGAGATGTTTGTTCATGGTGTTGCAATCACGTCCCCTGCTTGCAGCAGCATCACTACCTCATGCCAAGGAGAGTGTTCCTGGTGTGGCAGGTCAGTCAGAAAAGAGGAGGCAATCCTCAGCCACTACAGGTATGGAGTTACTATGATCTGCCCTGTCCTGAGCAGTTTAAAATTGAGCTGCTGGAGTGGGTCCAGAGAAGGGCAACAAGTTTGGTGAAGGGTCTGGAGAACAAACCTTGTGAGGAGTGGCTGAGGCAGCTGGGGCTGGTGAGTCTGGAGAAAAGGAGGCTGAGAGGAGAACATATGCTATCTGCAACTGCCTGAAAGGAGNCTATCTGCAGCTACCTGAGAGGAGGTTTGAGAGAGATGGAGGGTGGTGTTTTCTCACAAGTAACAAGTGATAGGACAAGAGGAAATGGCCTCAAGTTGCCTCAGGGGACGTTTAGATTGGACATGAGGAGAGACTTCTTGATAGTAAGGGCCTTGGAGCAGGCTACTCAGGGAGGGGTTTGAATTGCCATCCCTGGCTGTGTTTCAAAGTTGTGGAGATCTGGATGTATGGTTTAGCGGTGGCTTTGGGACAGCTGGGTTAGTGGTTGGACTGGATGCTTTAGAAGGTGTTTTTCAACCTAAACAATTCTGTGATTCTGCTGAAGGAAATGCTGGCACTCAGTCATTCTACAGAAAATGCTGCTGTCTCTTCCGTCAGTGCTTGCCGGGTGTTGTCATGTTAAGATGTGTGGAAGGACCTTTCCCACTGTGAGCAGTGGCTGTTCTCATCCCTTCCACTGCCACCTCCTGCAACCCAGGCAAACAGAGGAGGAGGGGGGGTATGAGGAGGGAGGATGGCCATAAACTGTGATCAGTGTCTTGTATCCACCTAGAAACTGCCTGTTTACTAAACAGTACACATTTCTCGCTTCCTTTTCTCCCTCAGATGAAGCACATTTCTGGAATAGCAGAGCTTGTACAAATCAAGTCCATATTCCTCTTTTGCAGAGAGAAAAAGGGAGGTGGGGAGGGTTCATTAAAAAGGAACATTTATTTTCATTTGGTGAGGAGTAAAATCAGAGGGAGATGAGGCTCCTTTTCCTCTCGCAGGAGGGTACCCCATGAGATCCAGCATACGGTCCTGTAATTTGCTGTAGGATTAAGGTATCCTGAGGTGGTTTTTTTCATCTTGAAAACATATGCTGCAACTTTTTTGGAGTGCTAGCCACACAAGCACAAACACATTCTGACAGGAGCAATGAATAAACTCTTCATGTTCCTCACTCGCAGGCATTTCTGCACTAGGGTTTTTTCGTGCTTATGTGAAAACCTCTGGCACAGTTTGTGGGAAATGGAAATAAATCTCTAAATCCAGGATGTGTCAATAACCACAGCGTCTTCAGTTGATCTCATATCTGTAGCTGTTATTTCTGGGCAAACTGTGGATGACAGAATAGGAAACATCCCAGCTTCTTGCTTCAACTGGCTTTCCAAGCTGCTGGAGGGGGAGCCTGCCCCTGTAAGGGCTGACCCCAGAGAGGGTTTTGGAACATGGCTGCACAAAGCTCAGCCCCACTTTCATCCCATTTTTGAGCTTCCATCTCCTTTCTCCACTTAGTCTCTCTTTGTTCCCTTCATCCCAGTCCTGTCTCATCCGTGCAACTCTTGCTGACATCTATTTTTCCTGGACCTGCAGTGGAGCTGGGAGTGACAGCTCCTGGCTCTGGTGTTTAGGTCCTAAGACATCAAGAAAAAAGTCTTAATGGAAAGAATCCTCAGGCCTTGGAACAGGCTGTCCAGGTTGGAGATGGAATCGCCGTCCCTGAATGTGTTTTAGAGTTGTGGAGACCTGGAGCTTAGGGACAGGGTCTAGCGGTGACCTTGGGACAGCTGGAGTAATGATTGGTCTCAGTGATCTCGAAGGTCTTTTCCAACCTAAATGAGTCTGTGATTCTGTGCTAAACCACTTCATGGTTTTCTATGGAAATTACCAAGCTGCAGACAAAAGCCGCGTGTTGTTCTTCCAAAGCCAGTACATGCCACTCGGTATTTATAGGGAGAGGGAAAAAGGGAAGAATTGCTGCTGTGTGAGAAATGCCGCAGAAATGGCAGCGATTTATTCCCAGGCTTCATTCCTCATTAAGAGCTCCGGACAGCTGCAGCTTCCCTTTAAATAGAAATTGCTCTCTGTAGGAATTCCATACATAGGGCTTCAGGTTTTGGACATTCCTCTGCCAAAAATCAGACGTATTTCTCACCAAAGAAATGTTTGTTCAGGAAGTCTTTTCTCCTGGTGTTTATTTGCTTCTGCTTGCCAGATGGGAGCAGCTCAAGGCTGACATTTGGGAGAGGGAGCTGAGACAGTCTTACAGGGCTTCAAGAAACACCTCTGACCATATCTGTGAGCCTTTGGCTTGGCAGTTAGCTGATAAATACTTGGTTAAAATGAATGCACCAGCCCCAGTTGGTGGCCTTTTGTAATCTGTGGCTACGTTGACCCTGTCAGATGGAAGATTCAAGTCACGTAGATAGGCGCTCAAGGACAGGGTTTAGCGGTGGTCTTGAAACACTTGGGTTAATGGTTGGACTCAATGATCTTGAAGGCCTTTTCCAGCCTAAATGATTCTGTGATTGTGTCTTCCTCCTCATTTCCCCAAGTTCTCGCTGCAGCCCTAGGTGTACGGTTTGCAGTCCCTGTATTAAGGGAATGTTTTGTTAGGTCATTCATTACTCCCTCGCTTTCTTCTGGGCTGATCCAGCTTCCCTAGAACGGAGAAGTTGTAATTTCTGCAGGGCTGAAATCCAAGTCTTTGATAGGCAGGCACGATGCCTGGGGCCACTGCGTGTTGCTACCGGTTGTCAGCTTTGTAAAACTTACCCTGCAGAGCAAAGAAATCTGGGCACAAAGACCGTTCTCTCCTCTCGCTGCGGCAAAGCTCTCGTTTCCCAGTCTGTTCTGCCTTCTCTTCATTGTCTTCCAAGCAAATGGCTGCAAGATTACGACTCCCATGTTTGGACTGGGAACAGCTTTTGCCTGAGCAAACAGATTTCTCTTTGGCAGTCGCTTTAACTGCTGCCCCAGCTTTTCGCTGTCAGCTCTGTTTCGTGATTTGGCGTTAGCAAAGTCCAGGCACTGCTGGTGTATTGGAGCGAGGAAACGGCGTGAGGAAGACACGTGAAGGCATTAGAGATCCCCCACTATCAGGGTGGTGGCATTGTGGTCTGTAAGAGCAAGGCATCTCCTGTAGTTCAGCAGTGGAGCTTGTGGTTGCTTATGTTTTTAACTGCATGGTATCAGCTAGAGCAACATCACGTCCTGTCCTAGCTGACATCCAGTGAAATCAAGAAGCAGCACTGGGAACCTCTGCATGTCGATAGCACAGCGTGAAAACTGCTCTGGTGCTTGCCACTTGTGCCTGAGGTGAAAGTCACCAAACCACAAGTATTCTACAGCTGTGGGAAAACTGCTACTGGTGCTCCAGTGCCTCTTCTCTGTTCCACTGCTGCTCTGTCAGCGAGTAGCACCCATGAGCTGCTTTGCTGTGCCCATGATGACCCCAACAGTATCCAGCAGCCTGCTGGTGCTGCTCTCAAATCTGGTAGTGCTGGTAACAGCAACAGCAGGAGGAGAATAAGAATTAAGCTCTCCTAGAGGGGAGCGTTTGTTTCCATGTGGTGTTTGGAGAGTGCATTCAAAGGGAAAGGCTGCTGCTATGGGCAGGTTGGTTGATGTTGCTGATGAACCCTTGGCAGCAGAATACTGTTCTGAACAACTGCTTCATTCATATTTATCCCAGGTGGGTTTGCAGGCTGCCAGGCATGTTGCCCCTGGATGCTTATGCTGAGAAGGAGTATCAGATACTCTTAGACAAACTGGTGGTACTGATGCTATCAGATTTCCCTCAAGGGTCAGTACTGGGACCAGTCCTCTTCAATCTCTTCATTAATGACTTGGATGAGGGATTAGGGTGCACTGTCAGCAAGTTTGCTGATGCCA
>VZRI01008067.1:569916-588069 GCA_013397515.1 Upupa epops
AAAGATGATGAAGGAAGTACAGCACCTCCCTTATGAGGAGAGGCCGAGGGAGCTGGGTCTCTTGAGCTTGGAGGAAAGGAGGCTGAGGGGTGACCTCATTAATGTCTAGAAGTATGTGAGGGGTGGGTGTCAGGAGGATGGAGCCAGGCTCTTTTCAAGATCATCTGGTGATAGGACAAGGGGCAGTGGGTGCCAGCTGGAACACAGGAGGTTCCACATAAATATCAGAAGGAACTTCTTCACAGTGAGGGTAACGGAGCATTGGAACAGGCTGCCCAGGGGGGGTGTGGTGTGTCCTTGGTCTAGGTGATCCTGCTGTGTCAGGGGGATTGGACTGGATGATCTTTTGAGGTCTCTTCTGATCCCTAATGATTCTATGATTCCTTGCACCAGGGAGGTGTCCATGATGGAATCAGTGGGCAGGTTGTGCTTCATGCCTTCAGCTGCCAGCGGTTTGTCTGTCTGACAGATGAAACACTTCTCAACAGCTCCATTTAGCATTTCCAATGCAAATCATTCACAAAAAAAGAAACCTCAGGTAACACAAACCTCTGGTGAAGTAGCAGTGGATTTGACACGGGGTGGAGCAAGAGGAAGAAGGTGAAGGAGCCAGCACTGTTCATATTCACAGTTGAAGTGTTTGGGGTCTGGTGTGCAATTTGGGAAAGGAGCGTTGTCTGTCTGCTCATAGAGCTGTGCACTGCAGGAGACTTTGCTCAGGAATTGGCTTCTTACAGGGGAAAAGGGAAAATAATGTCTCTTTGTGAGTTGGTGTCATGTCCTGCTGCTGTTTGAGGCGGGAAGGTCCGTGTAACTCATTTCTGAGTTCAGACACGTCCGCTAGATTCACAGCGAGGATTACCAGGACTCTGTTGTACTAGATGCATTAAAATGCTTGTGTAGCTATCTCTAGTCAACCAGAGTCACAGCATGCAGAGTGATCAGGGAGCTGGAACAACAAGCAGTTCCTTCTCCTTATCGTTGACCAGTCAAACCAGTTCAGCTGAAGGGGTTTGGCTTGAGTGAGTAGTCCTGCTGCTCCTGATACTGTTCGTTAAAAGGGTGAGTGAGCTGCAGAGCTTTATACATCTTCATTATAGGGTGAAGTCTCTTCTTCAATTAAATGAAGCAGGCAGTCTTCATTAGCTCTGGGTTTTCTTGTTGTTATTATTATTCTAATGTAATTATCACTTCTCTTCAGTCAGCCTTCTGCTTGCCTGTTCACAAATAAACTCTTTCCATCTGGAGAGTGTTTTGAGATGGGGAAGGTGCAGTGAAGTAGTGAAACTATTGTTAGCACTGTGTTCTTCCTCCCCTTCTCTTCAGCTACCTACAATGTGTTTTAAGAGGGAACAGAGAAAAAGTAAGACATGACAAACATAATAGGATTCTCCTCTCTCAACAAAGATTATGCAAAAGAAGCCTGGTGTCTGCCTGAGCTCCTGTGAGGGGAGAAAGCATCACACATTGATCTGGGAGACCTCCTGCAGCCCTTCGCTTCAAAAAAGCAGTGTGAAGAAGTGAGGAATCGCTCTACTCAGCTCTCGGGTGACAGGACATGTTGCTTCAGCAGTGAGTAGTCCTTGGGCATAAGGAAATACCTGCTGACTGCAGGGAGAGAGACTCAGGCACAATGGCTTTCTCTGTTGCTGGATCTGAGCCCTTTTTATTTGGAGCTCCCCAAGCTGACGAGGTGCTTTGCTCAGGCTAATTAGCTCTGTTTCTCCCCTTACATCTCTGATGACAGTGCTAATTAGCTGGAGCAGGGTGCTGCCCTATGCTGGTCACAGTCAAACCGGCGTGTTGGTGCAGTGTCCCCTGGAAATGTCTGAGTCAGCTCTGCGCAAGCCCACAAGTCTGAGCCATGGGGCTGCGCAGCACAGGTGTCACCTGCAGATGCGTGGTGGATCAGTGAGCATTGGGTGGCCCTCACACAAACTCATGCTGCTAGGTGTCTTCTGCTCTGTTTGCTTCGTCGCATGTGGCTGATGTCCCTGGTTCTGGAGGTGGTGGGCTGGAGCTCCCAGGGGAGAAGAGTGATGGAGGTGACAGAAGTACCTGACTGAACAATCAGAAATAGCGAGATGAAGGAATAAAAGTGTGAAGAGCTTGGGCTTCCTGCTTTTCATCCTATTTACCTGTGGCCAAAAAAGGGGGAGTTGGCAGGTTGAATTAGATTGTGAATCCTTGCTAATTAGCTGTGCATTCCCTGCTCTACCTTTCCCTTTTTCTTCCTTCCTAAGTGGGACTCTCGCAGAGTGAAATGAGCAAAGCCATAGATAACTTTGGTGATTTAGTTTTCAACGTTCAGTTCCAGATGTGGCTGTTGGAATACAGGGAATCCATGGCAATCTGTAGGTTATATAGCTGTAGCTATTCCTGTATCGCTAAGTTTGCTGTCACAATACTGTTTCAAAGACCTTGCCTTGTTTCAGATACATTGACTGAGCCTACAAAAGACAGGTTATAGGAGAAACAATAAGCAAGTAACCCTCTGACAGCCCTCAGATTACAACAGATGAAACTACTTTTGCTCATTAGAGTAGAAATTAGGGAATCATAGTATATATTGGGTTGGGAGAGACCTCTAAAGATCATCTAGTCTAACTTCCCTGCAACAAGCAGAGCCTTGACTCACCAGATCAGATTGCCCAGAGCCCCATCCAGCCTGACCTTGAATGTCTCCAAGGATGGAGACTCTACCACCTCTCTAGCCAGCGTGTTCCAGGGATCCCCCACCCTTAGATTAAAGGACCTTTTCCTGATATCTAGCCTAAATTAGTCCTTTCCCAGTATCATTCTCTGCCCTGTTGAACGGTTCTTCCCCAGCCTTCTGGCAGGCCCTTTTGGGGATTGCAAGTTCACTATGAGGTTCCCCTGGAGTGTTCTCCTCCCCAGGTCTGATTGTTCCTCCTCTGACTGGCACCTTCCAAAGAAATAGAGTTGAAAATGAATGCATATATAGGCACACACATGCCTGTCTATATATATAGTGACCTTCTTGAGCCTGGGAATGTGCAAGCAAGTGCAAACACGGATGCTTGCTCTACCAACTTGTTTGTTTTAGTTGTGCCGTCCCCCAGTTTTCTTGGTGCCTTGATGTTCTGTGTTGGAAGCCTGATCTCAGATCTTGTGTCAGAAAGCGGATACCCAACATTTCATTTTCCATATTGTGAAACAGCAGTACTCAGAAGACCACGTCAAGCCACCACCATGAATAAATAGCTGCACTCGATTTTTTTTGCTGGAGTAGCTGTTTCCAGGACAGCCAGTATGATCACAACCAGTAAGTGACTAGAAAGCATTTTGAAAGAGTAGAAAGAGCTTTGTTGACTGAGCAGGCTGGGCCAGAGCTGAAAAGGAAGAGTTTGCTGTGTTCAAGCATAGCAGACATTTCAGACATTCTTATGGGGATGCTTCAGTAACTCCGTTTGTGTGAAGGACCGATAAGGGAACATGCAAGAGCAACCATCGGCGTTGAAAGTGCCCAAACTTGGCACGTTCTGCGACAGGGTAAAATAGTAATAAATATAAATCTCATCTCCTGGAATTCCCAGCTCTGCTTATTAGCAAATCAGTGTGTAAACACTGGCTCAGTGTGTCTAGTACTAGAAGGATGTGTTTTGTTCTTGGGAAGGGATGCCTGCTGGCTCCGCACCCCTGGAGCGTGCAGAAGATGGAGCGCTGCTCCGCATTTTCCAGAGGAAGCCTGTTTTGTATAAACCACACATGAAAACAAGATGTAGGTAATTTTTTCACTGGTATTTCACCAGTTTTAAATCATGGCTGTTAGTTACTGGCTTCAGATCTTGCCAGGAAGGCCTTAACAGGATGGATGACTCAATCAGAACTGCAGATTTGATGTTGCTTTATGGTCAGACAGGGGTTGGCAGTTTCCAGTGCCCCAGATCTGCACCCTTTAAGTGCCTTAAAATGGTTTGAAAGGACCAGGGAGAGCATTGCTCATGGAAATGTCATTGGGATGACCTGTGAAGGTCCCTTGCAACACGAAATGTCGCTTAGGGACACAGTTTAGCAGTGGGCTTGGGGCAGTTGCATGAATGGTTGAACTCAATGGTCTTTTCCATCTTAAATGAGTCTATGGCTCTAGTATTCTGATGGAAAGGGCAGATGAAATAGCACTGGACTGCTCATGGCAGGAGATGAATCCCAGTGTTTACACCTCAAGGATCCTGTAGCCCTGCAGTAGCTGGTTTATGTGTCAGACCCTTGAGCCCTGAGCCTGCTAACTGACCTGTGCCTACATTCCAAGCTGCCTGGTGTGGCAGGGCTGGATCCCAAGGCAGCAGGGAACAGTGTTTACCTGTGGTCCCAGGGGGAAACCACCATACCAACACAAACCCTGTTGTTTGAGGAGACCAGTGCAAAGGGTGACGTGTCCAGCAGTGGCGATCCTTTCCCTCTTCAGGAAAGCAGATGGAAGCAGGAGAAAAGGTCCTTAGTTGAGTGAGGACAGTATTTTGAGGCTTATGGCAGGATGCGTTTAAGCTTGATGAGGGCGTTTCTGTGTAAACATTGCTGCAGGAGTTCAGAACATTGCAAAGAGCAGAGCGAGCTGACTGTGGTTGTGCAGAGCTTGGATGCTCTTGGCGTAGCTGCAGCTGAAATTGCCCTCACGTGAGCTGAGCCTCAGGGCTCGTGTTGTGCTGGAGAACCCAAGAGATTGGGCGTAGAAGAGATTTGTCATGTTAAAGAGTCTCTTTTTGGTTCTGTGGGCTGTTTTTTGTCTTTCCATTTTTGTTTTGGCAAAGCTGGTGTGGGGGACGAGGAGTTGCAGATTGATGATTGTTTGTCTGTAAACTGTCTTGTTGGAACGGAGACTGTGGGAGGCTCTTAGTCAGACCAGTGCCTTATCTAAATAGTATCTGACCTTTGAAGATGCTATACGTGGCTCTCCCTAGCCTACCTGTCTGTTGAGAGCAGCCAGAGTAGTCACTTGGGGAACCCTTGTATCAGACCCCAGTGTTCTTTAGTGTTCCTTCCTTTCTGATGGCATTCCCTTACACGTGATTTATTTGATGCAGTTCATAGGTGCTCCAGGCAGGAGACTGTGATACCTTGATGAAGGAACTCACTGAATGAGGGCACTGCTGTGTCCTGACATCACCATGTGGTACTTCTCTTGCATTAATTCACAATAACTGGTGTCCATAGCTCAAAACAAACCCTGTGAAAACACTGATCTTTGAAGTTTGCACTACAAACGTCATTATCTGTGTGGACCATCACACTTAAGACTAAATGAGGGAGAGCTTGTGGTATCAGTCTGAGGGTGTGAGGTGTTTCTACCACACTGGTGTTGAGCAGGCTGACAGCAGGTGGGAGACTGATGGCAAAGGTCAGATCTTGCTGGGTCACCTTGCCTTCTGGTTTGTGGTGGAGCAGAGGAGAAATTATTGCCTCGATCTTTATTTGGAAACAGTAAGAAATGAGGAGTTACAGTGAACTATTTGCAATTAGAGGAATGAAGTGGCAATTCACACTGTTTTCGTACTGTTTCTTGCTTTAAAAAGACAAATCAGTAACTCCTGTCCTCTGGTTTTATTTATTTTTTAGATGGTAATGATAGGAACACTCGTCCTTCAGTAAGAAGTGATTCTGATACTCAAAATTTGAAACCTAGGGGGTAAGATAAGGGAAATGGCATTGTTTGAATAAACAAGGGATAGTTTAAATTATTCCTGAGCGATTACCAATTATTTCATCCTTGTGCATGCGAAGGGGCAAAAGAAAAAGGTTAAAATTTAGCCTTGGTAAAGTTTAGCTGAGTGAAACCATGGTAGGTTTTCTAGCATGAACTCTCCAGGAGTTGAGGAGATGCCTGATCAGCCAGGAGTTCAGATCCCACCTTCAAACTTGCTCAGACTTCTTTGGGTTTCTGGTTTGGTTCTGGCTTTTTCCTTAATTTAAGGAGCCATCTCTGTGCTGCCTTTCCATGAAATCTGCAGTGCCGGGTGCACTGGACCTGGTGGAGCAGGTGTTGCCTTCTGGATGGAGAATTGCACTTCTGGGTTTCTGTTACCTTTAAAATTCTTCCCATAAGCAGAGAGACTGGCTGGTGTTTACTGATTCATGTAGTAACTACTGCAGCCCTTTCCTCCGTGTGGTTAGAGATGACTGCTCTGTGGGGCTCGGACTTGCAATCAGGAGATGCGGTGGCAGAGCCAGGCAGAGAAGCTCTCTGCTGGGTGACTTGAGGCGTGTCACGACCAGTCAGTGCTGCAGCCATAAACTGGAGATAACAATCCTGGTATCACTGCTTGCTGAAGCATTATGAAATGTTTTCAGGAGTATTTATGCTCCAGAGCCTGGATTGCAGCTGTGTGTAGTTATGATGATGTCTGTCTGTCTGCTTGTCTGTAACAGTTCTCTCCCACTGCCACATCCAGCCCAGGATGTGGAGCAAGGCTAGGCTGTAGGAGGATGCTGGAGGGTGAATGTCAGGGACATGGAGCCTGAATCCTGCTCTGCTAGTTCTTGGTAGCATGGGATGTGTTCCTAGAATGACAGAACTTGCTGTTTGAAATCCTGGTGGTGGTTCTCTTTCTGGCTGCCCTGAATGTGCCTTCCTCATGCTCCTGAGATGTTTTCACTCTTCCCCTATGCAGAGATGGGTTCCTCTGTTGGAAGGAGCTCTGACACCTTCAGCACATCTTTTGTGCTCTGTCCCTTCTGCACAACTCATGTTTTATTTCTACAATAAAGACAAATTCAGAGCTGCTGCCATTCCCTGTAACTGTGGGGCTTCTCCCCATGTAACCCAACTAGAAGAGCCTTCCATTCTCATGAAGAAACTTTCTCTTTGTTCTCGTTATGTGCACTGACGATCTGGCAGACCCGTTTTCAGTGCCTGCTGAGCTTCTTCCTTGCACCCCCCTGTTTCTTCTGCCCTTGTTGAGCCTCTCGCTGACTTGGCACTGCTCTTGGGTCTGGTGTTGCTCCATACATCGAAGGCAGCTCCGCGGTTGCAGTAATAATCACAGGGATGCTAATGTATTATCTCTTGTTTAATAACTCAGTGGGGGCACATGCTTGTCTTTCACGCTCGAGTGCTGTTTTTAAATAGCGCGATGTCTGCGATAGGTAGATTTAACTTTGACTAACCAAGAAAACATCCTCAAGGATGAAAGAATCAGTGTGAAAGATATGCAAGTGCTGCAACCTGGTTTCTAGTAGTGCTTTGTGTCTGGCTTGCTGACGTACGTGGCTGCAGCAGTTCCGTGTCTCATTTACGCTCCCAGATAAAGCCATGACAGTTTAAAGCCATCAGATTCATCTTATGTCTTGGAAGAACAGGTTTCTACTTTGTGTGAGAGAAAAGATTTGCAGTTTGAATTGTTTTGTTTTAAAAGGAGTATTTGATGGGCATCCGAGCACTGGGAAGAAAGGACAGGTAGACCCGTAGCCAGCTGAGCACGGGCTCTATGGATTCTGCCAAGTTAATAATATGAAGACCGAGACTCTAAAACTACTTTCAGGTCAGTTGTTTTCAACTGTGTTCGTTTAGATAGGTTCCAAGTTCAGTTGCTTTGAAATGGAGAAGCCATGACCAGGGAGGAACGTGACTGGAAAGCATCAGTCATGGGAAAATACTGTAACCTAAAGCCAGCTTTGAAGTCTCTTTTTATTGACTTCATAGACTTCAGGTTAGGCCTTCAGAGCAGGAAGTCAAGATCAGACTTGTCTCTGGAGTTACATTTTCAGGGATTATTTCTATGTTTGATGTGTGCTTCTCTGCCATTTTAACAGGAATCTCTTGTATCAACCATACCACTATTGCTGTTAGGGCAGTAGGCTTGTGGGCCTCTGTCAAAGCCCATTTTGGCTACCTTAAATGGGAATAAAAAGACTCTCCAAACCAAAGATCTCATAGCTGTGTGTGCGTGGAGGAGAAAAGAGGGTTTGGAGAGCATCTACATTGGCTCCCAGGTCAACCTACACTTGTAGTCATTTGGCTAACGGTGCCTGGGCTGTTGAGCAGTGAATGGAATAACTGATCCCACAGCGTTTGGCTGAAAATCCCTATTTAGCATCAAAGGGAATTTGACTGGGATAGTGTCAGACCTTTGTCTATTAGCTCATGCTTTATTAGTCTTTCTTATTATCCTTTTCATGTGCTTGCTGTTCGCATTGAAGAGGTGGTGAAGACCTGTTGATGTACATGAAGCCACATTCATTTTTCTTGCAAACTGGTTTGCCCTGTTAAGTTCCCAGATCCTGAACCTCATGAATTCCCCCACTTCCCATGAGCAGTTGATCGTAAATTTCATATTCAGCCCCATTTTCCCTTTTTAGAAGATCTTACTGGTTTGTAGTTGACCAAAACACCATCTGACGTAAGTCTGTCTCATTTATGGAGTTGGACCTATCAGCAGGGGTGGAAACAGCAGTAATGGGGTACTGCCCCTTCAGTACATGCTGGGAGATGCTCTGAGAAGCTGCTCACGTGCTAGGCAAAACCCCAAAGGATGGGGAGTGCGCTCTGGGCCAGTGCTGAACCCTGGGAGATGTTTAGGTTTTTCTGAAACCAAGTGACTGAACCGTTTTTGTACCGGCTGATTGAAGTGGTGTCGCTGCACTTGACAGTTTCTGAAGGTCTCATTTCATCACCCTGCCTTTAATTTCCTTCTATTGCTTTCAGCTCTTTCTTGTTTTCCTGTCAGTCCTATCTGCTCTCTCGACACTACGTTTTCATGTCTTCCTTTTTATTCCCACAGTAGATGGTGGAGTCACATCCCACATGGATCTGCCATCTGGAAAAACTTCCCTGACTCATAATTCCTTTCGAGTTTCAACTTTATCCTTGGCCTCTATATGTTAATCTTCCCTCTAATAAAACAATCACAGCTTATGCCCAGAGGCTTCCAGTTCTTCTCTGCTCATTCTTCTCAGGACACGTAGCTTTTGCCACCCTTTGATGCACGAGGTTTATTGTGATCTGTGCTTATTATTAGGCAAGGGAGACCTATTTTAGAGACACCTAATCACATGCTTGTGTCTAATTCCTGCTCAGGACAGCACTGCAGGGCACAGTTACCTTTCTAACAACCCCTTAGCTCGTGGGTTTCAGTCGGCTTCACTGATTTAAAGTCAGGAACGCATTTAAGTACCGTGAGCATGATAAACCCTCACTTGTGAAACACGGTGGGTTTTCATATTTAAAAAATAAAGAAAATCAAAGTAAAGCGTATTGCACTCTGAAAATAATGAAAGATTCAACAGAGATCTTGAGCTGATGCTACGTCTCCCAGTCTCGTATCTTGAAAACGTCAGACACGCTGTAAAATCAAACAGAAATCCAGCAGCCCTGCTTTTCAGTCTGTTGACTCAAAGTGTTTTCTGCCGCTCTACACGAGAGTCTCAGTGGTTGACACAGATTGCAGTTGTTCTTGCTAAATGAAGAAAGTCTCGTGCTTCCTGGGATCCCGTTGTACAACTGCTGAGTTGCACTACTTGCACTGAAAAATAGTTTGTTGAGTGGTTGTAGGGTGATGGTTGGATTTGATGATCCTGAAGGTCTTTTCCAACCTTAATAATTCTATGATTCTATGACACAACTTGCAGGGCAGCTGCTTTTCTCTTAGTGACTCCCTTAAAACCAAGCACAGGAAGGATGGGGACCCATTGGAGCGTGTCCAGAGGAGGTTCTGAAACACTAAGAGAGCTGGAGCCCCTCTTTTGTGAGGACAGGCTCATAGGACAGGAAGAGGAGAAAGCTCCAGGGGGACTTTATAGCGACCTTCCAATCCCTGAAAGGGGTCTGGCAGACGGCTGGGGAAAACTGTTCACTAAAGCAGGGTGAGAGGAGGTCATGGTTTGAGGTTGAAAAAGGATAGATTTAGACTGGAGATGAGGAAAAAGTTCTTGAGTCTGAGGGTGGTGGATCCCAGAAACGAGCTGCCTAGAGAGGTGGTAGAAACTCCATCCCTGGGGGACTCTACCATCCACCACCATTCAGGGTCAGGCTTGATGGGGCTCTGCGCAATCTGGTCTGTGAGTGATGTCCCTGCTTGTTGCAAGGAGGTTGGAGTAGATGACTTTAGAGGTCCCTTCCAACCCAGTGATTCTATGACTCTATGAGACGGAGAGAAAGTACAGCTCAGTCCCAGCTTTGTGCAGAGTGTGGCTCTACTATCTGGAGTAGTGGCTCAGCACATATGAGCAGCAGCCCATCCATTGACACGAATCACTGTTGGAGCAGTGGTGGGATGCAGCTGCCTGTTCAGTGAGTGGTGGCCGGGAGCCGTTGCACACTCACCGTGAGATCATGAAGGATCTGCTCAAACTTGAGTCTCAGGCTGCAAGTCTTGGGTGTGGGGCTCCTTGCTCACATTTGAAGTAAAGGCAAGCTCAGTTGAAGGGCTCCTACCTATTTTTTCACAGTCTTTGCCCATTTCTTCTGTCCAGAGAGCATACAGAGGAACATAAAATTTATTTGAAGTGAGGAGAGGAGAACAGTCTTTGACTTCAGAGCAGCCCCAGAGTCCAGCTAGTGTTGAAATCAGTGGGGCAGAGCCCATCACCTTCAGTGTGTCTCCTGCCAAATCCAAGAAGGGAAAACACATTCCTCTTCATCCCCAGAAGCAAAGCTGTGGGTAAGCTGTACTTCAGGAAGTCAGGGTTCTGCTGAGGAGACGGGGCAGGAGACATTCAGTCAGAACAAAGTGGCTCAGAGTGTTCTTGCAGCCCACAAAAGCAAAGCCATCAATTAATTCATTATGGAAACCTGCGCAGTGCCGCCACGTCCCAACCCAGTGCAAACACTAGGGTAGTACCCTGTGTTCCCATGGGCTTCTCAAGGGGGGTTTAGTGGTTATTTGTTTGGTTTAGGGTGTTTTGCTTAGTTTACTGTCCCTACCTAAGCACCGAGTTCCTGCCGTCATGACCATCCTGTCGTTAGGAGTGATACAGCTACTTCTTTGCTTCAGGAGTGATGGGATTATCAAACCCAAGGGGTTTTCTTTATCCTCCTTCAAATGAAAAGGTTAATACTTGGCACTATGTGAATCGTGGGCATTACCCAGCCAAAAGTGTACTTTAAAATCATAGAATCATGGTATCGTTAGGGATCGGAAGGGACCTGGAAAGGTCATCCAGTCCAGTCCCCCTGCCACAGCAGGATCGCCCAGACCAAGTCACACAGGAACACAGCCAGGCAGGTCTGGGATGTCTCCAGAGAAGGAGACTCCACAACCCCCCTGGGCAGCCTGTTCCAGTGCTCTGGTACCCTCCACTGCTTTTGTGCCTCTCATGTCCAGATTCTTTAAATCTCGACTTTTTTTACCTCTTAAATGCTCAGTGGGCATGAAAATCCTTTCTGCGTGTGGAAGTGGAGATGCTAATGCAAGTGAAAAGTGATTCATGGGTTCCTTCCCCCATTCATCACAATTCTTGAATACTTACTTGCCATCTGAGAACAGAGTTAGGCCTCCTTCACAACCTGCCATGATTCGAGTGTGGGATTAAGCCAGCCTGATGCAGAGGAATGGCTGAGAGCTCCATTGTCCCCAGTGAAACCTCTTTT
This sequence comes from Upupa epops, assembly GCA_013397515.1. NCBI lineage: Eukaryota > Metazoa > Chordata > Aves > Bucerotiformes > Upupidae > Upupa > Upupa epops. The sequence goes on from VZRI01008067.1 coordinate 581,462, forward strand.
TGCTCTACATCAGCAGTGTTCCCCAGCCCATCTCTGCTCAGCTCGGCAAAGCCCTTGGCACTATCCTTGCTGGTTTTGAGTCACTAAATGCTTTTAGGTGAAGTTATCATAATACAAACTGAAAGTTGACAGGCTGCATAGCTGTGGTTAGTGTGTGCTAGAGTGGTGATGACATGGGAAAATGTGTTGGTTTTCTGCAGATGACTGCTTGGGGTTAGTTCTAGACCATTTTGCTCATGATGTGCCAGCTAAAACTACGAGAGCCAGGCTTTGAAGTCAGCAGATCTCTTAGGGTCTATTTTTTTCATCAAACCTGGTACAGGCCTGGTGTTGAAAAGTGGATAAAGTGGAGTAAAAGAAGGAGTAAAAGGTTAAAAGGACTGAATTCCTTAATTGCCCCTGCAGAAGTTTCAGCATGCTTTGCAGCAGTGCAGCTTGAGTAGCGGGGTCAGTTTTGAGCACTTCAGAGCAAGACACTGAGAGGTTGGAGTGAGTCCAGAGGAGGACAACAAGGTTGGTGAGGAGTCTAGAGGACAGATCTTGTGAGGAGTGACTGAGGGAGCTGGGGCTGGTTAGACTGGAGAAAAGGAGGCTGAGGGGAGACCTGATTGCTGTCTGCAACTACCTGACAGGAGGTGGTAGAGGTGGGGGTTGGTCTCTTCTCCCAAGTAACAAGTCACACCAGGAGAAATTTAGGTTGGACATGAAGAAGAACTTCCTGGAAAGGGTCCTCAGACCTAGGGACAGGCTACCCAGGGAAGGGGTTGAATCACCATTTCTGGATGTGTTTCACAGTCCTGGAGATCTAGAGCTTAGGGCCAGGGTTTAGCGGTGACCTCGGGACAGTTGGGTTACTGGTTGGACTCGATGATCTTAGAAAACAACACACAGAGCTGTCTGCACGGGGCTGTTAAACTGCCATAAGAAACCATTTTACAATTGCAGGCAGCTCTTCCCAAATGCATGGTAGAACCTGCTAGCAAACACCTGTCACGCTCAGCGGAAATGCCTCAGTGGCCTCGATCGACAGCTGAGCCAGGCAAAGCAGGGCTCACGCAGCCACGGGAAGCGTTTGGGGCCAGGGAGCTTCGGGGATCTCCTGCCTTTCCTCTCCACCTGGGGGATCTGGGTAGTAAGTAGTGAGGGAAGAAGCTAAAATAAGATCTGTGTAAGAGAAAAGGCTTCCCTGTTACCTGCCTGCGCCATTCAGCCTCGGAACATTTCAAGCTTTTCTTTCTCTTTTTTTTTAACTCCTTTTTTTTTTCCCCCCAGTTTAAGGTATGGAAATGTAAACAGATCTTTTTCCTCTGTTGCTGACTTGACTGAGGGCTGAACCCTGGAACACGTGTGAAAACTGCTTGGCGGGGAACGATCTGATGTTGGTTGTGTCGTAGCTTTGGAGATAAAGTCCAAACTCCCTCGCTGCTTGTCTTGACAGAGCGAGCTGTTGTACGCGTTTGCTTCCAGAGTCTCAGCTTACAAAAGAAGAGAGGGGGGAGAAATCAGCCCAGAAATGTTTGTAGAGGATTTTTTTTGTTGTTGTTTCGTGTTTGGGGATTTTTTTGTCCTTTTTTTTTTTTTACTTTAACATTGTGAACTCCGAATCCGAGGAGGCTTCAGCAATCAGCGCGTTTGAACGCCAGCCAAGACACTCAACTGGCAGCCATCCATTCCGATATCAATGTGAGTGAAATGTGTACTCAGTAACTGGATTCAGGCCCTTCAGAGTTTGCAAGCAAATAGTTCTGCTTTTGCAGATCACATTAAAAAAGAAAAATAAAAGAGAGAAAGTGTTGCAGCTCTCAAGAGACAGAGAGCGGGGGCTGCACCTTTGAGAAGAGCCACTCGTGTTTCTGCATCCTCCGTGCTGCACGTCGTCACGTTGAAGGCTACGTCTGATTTCCAAGAGGCATTAAATTACATCTCTTAATGTTTTAACTGCTAAGTTCTGCCTCGTGGAAAAGCTGTGAGAACCTCACGCTGGTAATAAGCTGTAGGAAAGGGAAGTAAATTGGCAGAAGAAGGTGGTACAAACCCCAACGGAAAGCTGTGCAAATCAACCATGAGACAGCCCAGTTGGCGTTCTGTCTTGGGTCTAGTGGTGGGATGCTCAGTGTGACATTGGCACGGTGCTCAGCCTGGTGGTGCAGCCCTGGAGAGTCAGTGTAATGAGTGGAATGTTGTGATTTGCCACACAGTTTTCTCGGAACCAGCGAGCAGTGATAAATGGTGACAGAGAAAATCGGGTTTTTGAAGAGAAAATACACTGAGCAGGAGGAAAAAGTGTCCTACTGATCTTTCACCTTGCCAGGAGAAAGTTAGAAGTTCCATTTCGTGCTGCCCAGCTTTATAGAGTCTTCTGCTGTCTTGCCTTTTCTCTTTGGTACCCTTGGTTTAGTAAACATCAGAAGGAGGTGATGTGGAGTGCTCACACACTGGGTGTTCAGCTCCCTACATCAATATATGGGGAGGGTGAGGTGAGCAGCTGATGGAGCAGCTTCACAGCTATCAGATTCATCGAACCAGTGGCAGCTCTTACAACCTGTTGTTAATCCCCAGTGAGAAGGAAGGTGGAGCATACTTGAGGGTTCTGGTGGTAGAAATGCTTTTCCAGGGAGGGCAACTGGCAGATGGGCTCTTGGAGCCCTTTGCTGTCTGTTTCACACTGAAGAGATGGGTAGGATTTTTCAGTGTTGCTGAATGATCTTCCCTGCTTTTTCTCCTTGCATGAGTTTATTTCAGCCGTCCATTTGGGGTTGTAGATTCAAGTACAAATTAAAAAAAACCAAAGTAATGGGAGTTTTCTGGGATTGGCCTTCTCTCCTCACAGGTAAGAAGCCATAGGACGAGGAAATGGCTTCAGGTTGTCCCAGGGGAAGTTTAGGTTGGACATTAGGAAAATCTTTATGGAAAGGGTCCCAGGCCTTGGCACAGGCTGCCCAGGGAGGGGGTTGAATTGCCAGCCCTGGATGTTTTTCAGAGTCATGGAGACCTGGAGTTTAGGGACAGGGTTTAGCAGTGGCCTTGGGACAGCTGGGACTCGATGCTCTTGAAGGTCTTTCCCAGCCTAAACAATTCTGTGATTCTTGTGCTGCACATTCTCTTCAGCCAGCTTTCTGAAGGCAAATTTATTATCTTTTCTGCTGTGTGAATGGAACAGATAAACATTTCTCTGTGTGCTTTGCTTGCCACAAGGTGAGTTTGCTCCCACCCCCTTTCTCAGTTCCTCATTGCTACATGACAGCTCCATCCCATGAGGACTATACTGGGCACCCAGAGGAAGCGCTGGGTGTTGCCATTTCCAGTGCTGTGATCCTGCATCCCTTGAAGTGATGGAAAAGTCATTCTCTGACCTGCTGTAGGCTCTGGGCTGGAGTCCTAGAAGGGCTGCTCACAGTGTTCTCTTAGTTTGTCTTACAGAAGCAGAAGGCACTTGGGCTGCTTTCAAGTGAAGTCTGCCAAAGAAGAAAAAAGCAACAGCCCAGCAAGCAGCTTCTTTTTCTTTTTTTTCCCCTTCTCTTGGCTTCTCTATAAATAGTGAAAACATTTTTCAGAGCAAGTTTAGTTAATGTTTTGCGGTGATGAGTGAACACTGTGATGCTCCGATAACTCTCGTCGTAAGATGCTTGGGTGTAATTGACTTTGGGTTTTTTGAATGAGAGGAGGAAAGAGCTGCTGAGGTATCTCCTCTGCACTTGGTCACTGATTCCATGAGAAGCTCTTTGGGTGCAGCTGGAAACAGTTTGGTTCCTCACTGAGCTGCATCACAGGGTGGACACTGAACGGTTTCCCTTCTTACCTTTAGCACAGTCGCAACTGCATGATTGTCCACGTGCAGGGAATTCTGTGGATGTTTGTGGAACCCACAGCACTCAAGAAGGCACATTCCTGCTTCGCAGGCTGCAGAGCCCTGTCTGCAGAAGGTCTGTCAGCTTCCAGGTTCTACCTCTCTGCTACTAATAACAACTAGTAGGGCTTTCTCTTTTATTTTGCTTTTTTTTTCCTCCTCCTCTTTTTCTTCCAAGAGCCAAATGTGCAGTTTCATGTTGGCAGCTGGTTTGATCAAGAGAAACGGTATCGGAATCGTGTGGGATTTTGTGAGTCATCCCAGAAACGCTGCCATGGGTGGATTAGCCCCTTCAGAGTGGCTGCTCTCAGTGTTTTAGGGGCAGTAAAGTGCAGGGAAAATAGGATCAAGCCTGTGATTTTTGTGGGGTGCTTTGCATGCCCCCTTGGGAATGTCACCAGTGAGGATGATATCTTTGTTTTGTCAGTGGGGCTTTTGATGGGAGCGGTTTGGAAATACCAGCCAGGGTAACAGCTCGCCTGATGAAGCAAACCACAGCTTCTTCAGGATGCTGTAGGTACTATTGTGGTCATGGTCCTAGTCATGATCATGGTCCTGGTAGAAACCAGACCCTTGTGGTACACTCTCCTATCCCTTGTCATTGCATAAGCTGTATGGAAAACTTCCATAAATACATTTATGTATTTCTCCAGGCATATTGTTCTCCTTTCCTCCTTCCTTTCCCCCTTCCTTTCCCCCTTCCTTTCCCCCTTCCTTTCCCCCCTCCTTTGACAGTAAGGTTGTAACAGTGATACTACTGCTATTTTTCATCTGTTGGAAGTGTTTTGTGTCTCGGGTGGCGTGGTTGGAGCCACAGTGCACTGTCTGAGACTGTGTGGGTTTGGGAGCAGCAACACCAGCCTGTTCCCCATACAGTTACAAAGCAGCTGGGCTTTATTGTTTTAACCCAAGGTTCAGGCGTGATCTGTGTGCTCACAGCATCCTGTGGGCAGTTAGAACCAGGGCAGCCCCAGTTAAGTCTCCCCACTGACTCCAGGAGTGTCTCTGGTGCATCCTGAAGGTCTGCATGGTGGCACCCCTGGTTCCTGATGCAGGACAGCACTTAGGTACCCACCACCATGTGGTGTCACGGTGCCTTTTGAGTCCTTCCCGTCTTGCAGGGTGGAATATTGCTGGATATATTTCTGTTTGGATATTCCACTTCACAGGAGAGTCAGTTGCTTCATGCTCAGAGGCACAAAATGCACTTGCGAAGGATTTGCAGAGGCAGGTGGTAGCCTGTATTTTTCTCCCGTTTCCAGTTTTTAAATAAAAAACTTAAAATAAATAAATAAAAAGCCCATCTTTACAAGTTCTCCACTGTCAGGAGTGTGGGTGTCTGGCTGAATGAAAGAGAAATAAAATAAACTTGCATAAGAAACACACTAGTAGAGCTGCAGCTTCCTGAAACTCTTTGCATAAATACAACCACTTTAGGGGGGTTGGTTTGTTGTTCATCCAAAGGAAGAGGAGCAGCTTTTGAAGACAGATTCCCTGAAAGCCTTCCTTTAGTTATAATTTTGCTAGTTATTAGCCACGTTCATACTCCACCCACAGTGTAAAACACTACTTCCCCACCAAATCAGACCTGCTTTTACATCACCTCGTATGTCAGGTACAGAACAAGACCTTGAGCACATCTGCACATGGCTTTGGGGTTTTTTAAACTGTTATTTATTTAATAATGGTTTTTTTAATCCTCTTTCAGCACAGTAACAGTTGAGTGCCTAGAGGTAGGCACCTGGGTGTCTGTTTAGGGACTGGAGTCAGCGGGGTTGGCTTTCCAAGGTCCCACGTACGTGCAGCTAGGGGTGAATTAATTAAAAGCAGATGTTCTTCTTGGCAAATTGGATGGAGACAAGTTGGAGATGCCGGGTGCTCTGTCCTCAAGTGCTGTGGCAGAGATTCAGCCGAGAAACCGGAGGTTCATCTGCAGGATCGAGCTTGGCTGCCTGGCTCACAGTGCATGCAGTCGAGGGTCAGATGGCTTGACAGTTGGTTACGAAACTAAGCAGAGATTATGCAAAACGGGATTGATTTTTGCACATATTTTTAGGGTTGGAATCTTTAATTAAACAGCAAAAATGGGGGAAAACCCCCTAAAAACCAGAGGCAACCATGTACTCTGGGTGTGAAGTAGTAGCCTGCAGTGCTCTTTATTTTTTTAGAGGATCTTTTTTATCCAGTTGCAGCCAAGAGTCTACAACCACCTTGCAACTTGCCAGAGGTGACACCTGCTTTCATACTTCCTAATCATTAGTTGAGCTTTGACAGAAAATATTTGGCAGGCTGAGCAGAAATTATTGAGTCGCTGCAGGGTACAAATAATGTCCTCATGACTCGAAGAGTTTCTCTGTGCTCGGGGTGGTTGCTTGTGCGTGTTTAGTTGGTGTGAAGCAAGTGAGGGTAGAAGAGTTTGGGGGTGACTTTAATGCTTGATACTCATGTGTGTTTTGTGTTACAAGAGAAGATGGGACCAGATGAAGTGGCCTCAGGTTGCCCCAGGAGAAGTTTAGGTTGAACAGGAGGAAAAACTTCTCCCTGAACAGGGTCCTCAGGCCTTGGAACAGGCAGCCCAGGGAGGGGGTGGAATTGCCATACCTGGGTGTGTTTCAAAGTTGTGGAGATCTGGAGCTTAGGGACAGGGTTTAGTGTGGCCTTGGGACAGCTGGGTTAATGGTTGGACTCGATGCTCTTGGTCTTTTCCAGCCTGAATCTGTGATTACCCCCCCTGTAGTCAGCACTGGTGAGACCTCACCTC
>VZRI01008067.1:588101-621022 GCA_013397515.1 Upupa epops
GAGAAGAGGAGACTCAGGGGGGACCTTACCATTCTCTATAACTACCTGAAGGGAAGTTCAAGTCACCTGGGGGTCTGGCTTTTCTCTCAGGCAACTAGTGATAGGATGAGAGGGTATGGCTTGAAGCTGCACTAGGGGAGGATAAGGTTGGATGTAAGGAAACCCTTCCTCATGGAAAGGGTGATCAGACCCTGGAATGGATTGCCCAGGGAGGTGGTGGATTCCTCATCCCTGGAGGTGTTTAAGAAAACACTGGTCATGGCACTTAGTGCCCTGCTCTGGCTTACTGTGGTGGTGTTAGGTTGTGGGCTGGGCTCTATGATCTCAGAGGTCTTTTCCAGCCTCAGTGATTCTGTGACTTTTCTCCCTGTCTTGCTGATGTTCGGTTTAACAGGCATGTGGATGCCCTCTGTGCTCTTTTCCTCCATGTCTTCCTATTCTTGCTGGCCTCAAAGGAGGTTTTTCCTTCCTTGCATTATCACTCATCAGCAACGTCTACTTCTAAGAGCCTAAAGAAAGGGATTTCTGTGTTGGTGTCTTTTAGCAGGCAGAGCTTCGGGAGATGCAGAGTTCCTATGTGTGTGAGTCTATCATTCCACAGACTGCTGAGGCAGCTGCCGTGAAGTGGTTAATGGACTGGAGAAGAGATGTTAAGATTTAAACACCTACAGTCAGTCTGAATAAGAGAGAAAGAAGGTGAAGGAACAGCTTAAAACCTCTGAGTCCTGCACTCCAGGACTATAAATAGCCTCGAGAAGAATTGCTTTGGGTGGTCCAAGCAGTATGACCAGGAGTAATGGGATAAAACTGAGACAGAAAGCGTGGGCTGGAATCCAGAAATGCTTCCAGCCTGTAAGATCTCAGCCCATGGACTAATCCCCATTGGGAAGGGAGGGGGAAGCCACGTCACTGGGACCGTTTGAACCAGACTGAACAAAGGAGGAGAATGGGAAGGGTCCCCGCACAAGAGAGGGATCTGGGCATCACGTTCGAGGCTTCCTCCCTCCTCCCAGTGTTATCAGTGGGTGGTGCCCACCCTCTGGACAATGACTGGAAACCAGTGGGGATTTTGAAGCTCAGCTGTGGTTTCGTATTTGATTTGAATAGGGATTTCCTTGAGGAAGCACAGAAATCTCCCCTCAGTTCAGCTTTCTGCCCCATCTCTGCTTGTTGTACCTGTTAAAAAAAGAAAACCCAGAAAATGAAGAGAGCAGAAGTTGTCTTGCTGTAAAACTACCTAGTGATAAGCCATTTTTTTTTATGCTTCTCTTGGAACGGGCTCGCCGGGCTGTTCTGGAAGGCTGGGGAAGAGCTGCTGGCAAGCTCCACGCAGCCATTACAAGCGCGAATGACTGAGCAGAACAGGCCTGGTTTGCTCATTCACTTCTCTGCCGCATCCAAGCGAGTCATAAGTTCTTACATTTCACTTCTCATGTAAGGGTTTGCTCTCCACAGTTATGTCTCTGTTTTGGCCATGAAGCTGATTTTCCACACTGCTCAGCTGCATGATGAAACCTGGGGATTTTTTATTTTCTTTTAATAATCCTATAGACTTTTTTAGATCTTGCTTATGTGCCTGGCTTCATACCCACCAGTAGTTTTTTCTTGCCACTATGTTCTCACTGTCTACAACTACTTCAAACGAGGGTGTAGAGAGGTGGGGCTTGGTCTCGTCTTACAAGTAACGAGTGATAGGACAGGAAGAAATAGCCTCAAGTTGCCCCAAGGCCAGTTTAGGTTGGACATAAGGAGAAGCTTCTTCATGGAAAGGGTCCTCAGACCTTGGCACAGGCTGCCCAGGGAGGGGTTGAATCGCCATCCCTGGATGTGTTTCACTGTCGTGGAGATCTGGAGCTCAGGGACAGGGCTTAGCAGTAGCCTTGGAACAGCTGGATAAGTGGTTGGACTTGATGGTCTTGAAGGCCTTTTCCAGCCTAAATGATTCAGTGATTCTATGAAATTCTAGAGAGCAAAGTGTGCTGCAGAGATGGGACCATGTCCTCAGGTGTGCTGTGTTAAGAAGACAGGAGTGCTGGCACACGCTGGCACCATGGTGTTCCCCCTGCAGAGCATCCTGGATCTCTGCCTGCCTAGTGTTCCAGTGCTGTGTTTTCCCTTTCTGAGCAAGAGGACTTGGATGGCACAGCTGCGTTTCTGCATGGTTTTCCAAGTCCCAGAAAAGCCAGGTTAATAATTTTCTGCTGCCACCTAAGTACCACGACAGGGATGGAGGACTCGAGAGAAATGCATGTTGAGGTGTCATCAAAACATTTATTTCCTTAGCAGGAAGTATTGATCCTGCAAACTATATTTTATTACAATGGCTTCATTTCTTCTAAGCTAAGTGACTGGTGCAGGCTATAGTTAATCAGTCTGTGTGATGGATGTTGATGAACCAGTGTAGCTGTTGGTCACGTTGCTGCAGCTCTTCGTCTGCTGCTGGCTGGTTGGCTGCTTTCAACAACCCCAAACTAGGGTTTGGCCTCAAAATCAAGGTTTTGAAGGGTTATATTGTTGCTCAGTAATACACTGGGCTTTGGCTGCCTGATTTGCCCATTTTTATAGCCATTTATCGACACTGAGTGATGCCTACAAATAATGAACCCGGCTTCTGCTTGTTAACGTGCTTTTGTTGTTTTCATTGTCCGCGAGCCCGTTTCAAAGGAGCAGTTGGGGTCATCTCTCAGACACCATTGTATCTTCCCAAGAGTGTGCTTGTAGAAAACACAAATGGTCGGGAACCTTTTGAATTGCAGCCCGTGTTCCAAATCCGGGAGGAAAGCGGTGATTGTTGTATTTTTTAATGCCATGTTTGTGAGGTCTTCTTGGCTTTTTATTTCCTTTTTAAATTCATTACATAGTCAAGAAGCAGCTGAATTGCAGCAGTAGTAAAGAAGCAGAGAAACAGGAGTCCTGTTCCTGCCAAGTCCTATAGAAATCAACAGAAAAAAATGATGCTCCTTGTATTGGACGTGTTTCAAAGTCCTGCGGATCTGGAGCTTAGGGCCGTGGCTTGGTGGTGGGTTGGGACAGTTGGGATAAAGGTTGGGTTCAATGCTCTTTTCCAACCTAAAAGGTGCATTGATTATTTTAATCCTCTCCATAGGCAGTCCTGCTCAACACTGCTTCTGAGAGATTTTACGTGGACCTGTCCCTCATTACCATTAGATCTCAAAAGGATTGTGCTGGCTTTGACTGAGCTAGAGTTTCCTTTCTGGTAGCTGGTTTGGATTTGTGCTGAGAGCAGTGTTGGTAGCACAGGGATGTCTGAGCTGAGTTGGGCTTGCATGGAGTGAAGGGTTTTTCAGCTCCTCACATGTGTGAGTGGTGCATGAGAAGTTGGGAAGGGACACAGCCAGGACAGCTGACCCCACTGACCAAAGGGACATTCAGAGCAGAAGAAGGAATGGGGGGACGTTTAGGATGATGGAATTTATCTTCCCACAGGTGTGTCCCTCACAATGGAGCCCGGCTGTCCTGTGTTTCACTGCTTTGCAGGTCAGGGGGAGCTCGCCAGGAAAACTACAGTGGGTCAGCATTCAGCAGAATATTCTCTGTGAGATTCCCTTTCAGACTGAAGAGGCAGAGGAAGTGAGCAACAACCAGCTCAGAGCTTGGCCTGACATTTGCAGCCAGCGGATCCCCGAGTCTGGGCTGTCACTGTAAAGGTAAATGGGACACTGATCCCAATGAGGTGGCACTAAGTGTAGGGCAACCCATCCTCACGTGGCAGCAGCTCCCGTTAGGAGTCATCCACTGTGATGGGTGCCAGACAAGCATCTTGGATGAGACATAAATGGTTCAGCAGTCACTGCATTTCACATGAGCAGGCACCAAAAGGTTACAGAAGGAGGCAGAAGCGTGAGGAGAGAGATGATTGATCATAAGAGGTACAGTTGTTAGCAGAGGGAAAACCCCGCACGTCGGTCTTGTGATGAATGAAAATCTGTGTTAGAGTGTATTTTCAACAGTCCTTGCATTTTACACTCACATCTGAAATTACCAGCAGACTCACCTCAGAGAAGACAGTGTTGCTCTTCCTTTCCCATCACATTCAGATTCATGAATGAGAGTTCTGTCTTCCCTGGTACAGCTTCCACCTCCCAGCAGTGTGACTGGGATTGCCTGGGGCCAGGGTTTTCTCCCCTTATATCTAAAAGAAAAGTTCGTGCACGTGTGTTTGTGTGCAGGAAGATTTCTCAAAGCAGAATTTATTTGCTTTCCCCTCTTTCATTGAGTTTCAGATTAATTTTTACAGCGTCAGTGCACACAGGAGGACGTTAAAGAGAGTTTTAAAATCCCAGATTGCAGATGTGGGGTGTTTGGTTTTTTGACTTAACCCAGGGAAAACACCAACCAACCCAAGCCTGCATCTTATTCATAGTTTTCTGTAGGAGAAAGAATTATCTCGTATTTACTTACAGAAAGAAATGCTTCTGAATGTGGTGTGTGCAGTTGGCAGGAGATGAAATGATTAATGTAAGCACCAGAAGCTCTGTGCTCCCCAGTTAATATCACTGGGGTCATGCTTGACGTGGTGTGAAGAGGAGGGTAGCACTGTTCAAGTGGTTTTCACGTGAAAGGAGATGATCTCTGTAATTTGCCCTAGAGTTTGATGTTTGTTTTCTTTCTGGGCTGGATCTGTTGTCAGATAGTTTATACAGGTTTGAGCGTTACTGGACTTGATGTCTAATATGGAAGGGGAAGGGTGATGGAGCACGCCCACCCACATATCATAGAACCATTTAGGTTGGAAAAGACCTTTAAGGTCACCCAACCATTAACCCAGCTGTCCCAAGCCCACTTGTCCTTGAGCTGCCAAAGTGGGCAGGAACATCCACCTCTGCCAGTGCCAGCGTGACCTACCCACATGGTTGGGAAAAGTGCCTGGGAACTGCGAGGAGGGAGCCTGTTTTACCCCTGGCTGAGGTTTAAAATCTTTTCTCTTTGGCTCAAACTTAAAACGAATAATCCTCCTGCTTTGGCTGCCCGTCCTGCAGCCTCAGCAGAAATTCACTCCCTCTTTTTGCACATAACAGTGTATCTTGGGCATCGGCTGCCACTAGCCACCTCAGGGCACGATGAGGGTTAGGTGGTCAGCTGGGGTGGCCCCTGTGCCCCCCTGGCCTGCAGAGCTCTGTGTGGGGAGCAGGGCTGTACCCATCCACAGCTGGTTCAAAGCGAAACCTTGCTATCTGGTTGGTTTCCTGAGTAGTTGTAGCTCGGGCTCCTTCACACATCGCAGCCACATGTCCCAGAGCCGCTGCACCCTTTGAGGATGGTGGAGTGAGTTGCACCCTTCCCCGTTGTTTTTGATACAGAACTGAGTCAAAAGCTTTTATTTTCATGGGAGAGGAGAGGAGTGGTGGTGTGACCTGCTTACAAATGTGCCTGGGACCGCCTGGATTTCAGCCCACATTGGGCAGAGCGACGTTCTGTTTCCTGGGTGCAGAAAACCACCCCTTGTTGTCAGTTCACAGCGTTTTGCCAGCCCAAGTGAGCATATTCTGGTATTTCCAGGTACTCGAGAGGCAGACGCCTTCCAGTGGTCCCACTAAAGAATTTCTAGTTGAACAGAGATAGTTTCAGAGGCCAATGAAGCCGAGCTTTCCTCAGCGCATTATTTACAAGCCCTCCTGCTAGAGAAGTGGAGGAAGGAGCTTCTTTCCAAGAAAAAAAATGTAGGCTGGGTAATCTGACATCATTCAGAGTCACATCACCCTACACCCACCCGCATGCAAAGATAGAATGGAAATGGCATAATCTGTTCTCACGGTAACACTAATAGTACCCGCTCCCGCGGCTCATTGTGCCTGGTCCCCACCCCGCCATCGCCACAATTAACATTTCTTGCGGTGACTTTGAAAAGTGTTGCCATAACAAGGTTGCTGATCAGCAGCTACCAAAAAAACCCTCTAGAAAGTCTTAACGAGGTACCTAATGGAGCTTTTTTGTTTCCATTCTTTCAGTTTAATATATTCTGGAGAAAGTCGGGGAGGTTTTAACCTTGCTGCAGCACCCCTGGCACGTTGAATCGAACGTACGGTAGCCTTGTGTAGGCTACAAGAGACCCTCTTAATGGAGTCAGTCAAAGCGGTGCCCGAAGCCAAAGAAAACCTATATCCAAACACGTGTTTTCGGTCTTGAGCTCCAAGGAAGAAAAAAAAGCTCTTCATGTTGAATAGCCTCCTCCAAGTGCCGCAGTTAATAAGCCATGTTGTGTTTTTACTGGAAAAACACGCTGGTAGCCAAGCATTCTTTGCATTTTTCCCAGGATTTAGTCATAAAATCACTTTAGACATATTGCAAGTATGAAATGTGTGCACGTCAGATAAAGGGCAGCGATTTTTTTGTGTTTGGCTGTAAAGCTCCATGGAAACATTATTTTATCACCGTCGGATGCGTTATCCCGAGGAGTCTGGCCCCTTTCTTTACCGAGCCCCCTCCTAGCTGGGTGGGAAAACACGAGACTACCCAGACAGACTGTAGGAGATGGTGCTTTGGTGAACGGTCTCACCACAGGGATGAGTTGGGTGGCATCGGAATCCACGGTGTGGACAATGTCGGACAAGAGCTACCCGGCGCCTTCAATCGCAGTTCCCTGCTCCTGCATGCGTAAAGGAGAGAGCGGAACCTGGGGGCTCGCTGCACTATTTTAAGCGTTATTATTTCAAGAAATGATTTACGCAAGTGAGAAAAGCCTCTAGCACAGTCGGCAGGCGCAGCCCTCTGAGGCGGCTGCCTCTCACTCACTGCACACACTCTTCCAGCCCCCTCTGGCTGATGCTCGTAGGATCGCCCGGAATTGGCTGCAGAATCCTGCTGGATGGCTGGAGAAAAGGAGGTGAGAGGGGCAGGAGGGAGTGAGATTCCTGGAGGGACCCTCTGCTGAAGGCGGCAGCGGCAGCAGCAGTGGGGTTTTAAAAGAACAAGTGTATACGTGGTGTTATGTATCGGAATAGAGCGGTGGAGCTATCAAACATATGTTCACACATCCACAGCACACAGAGTAATGTGTATATACCACCTCGCCGAGCCAATCTGTGTTCTCGAGAGGAGAGATATTTAAAGCAGCTCTGCAAACTTTATGGCGCTGGGAGAGACGAGCTGGGCTGGGCTCTGCGGGGACTTGCTGCAAAGCTGGTCCCATCCGCGCTTCTTGCTGTATGTAATCGCAGTGTGTAACCGTGGGTAGCTACAGAAGCACTTAGGAACAGGCACGTGGATTGGGGATACAGATGGAGGGGAAAAGTTCAAGGGTCAAAGATGGGTTACCTAGCCTGAAATTGAATTTGAGCCCTGCAAAGGTATCATGGAGTGATGAAGTATGGAAGGAGGTCATTTAAAAGCCATCCACGTGGGTGTTGAGTTGTACCATCTCACTTCTTACCCTCTGCTCTGCTCTTGGGAGACCTCACCTGGAGTCCTGCATCCACTTCTGGAATCCCCAGTATGAGAAGGAGGTGGAACTGTTGGAGTGGGTCCAGAGGAGGATGATCAGAGGGCTGAAGCCCCTTTGCTGAGGGAACAGTTTGAAACAATTGGGGCTGTTCGGCCTGGAGAAGAGAAGCCTCTGGGGGACCTTTGCAATAGTTTCCAGTACCTGCAGGAGCTACAAGAAAGCTGGAGAGGGACTTGATATGAGGGACTCTAGTGATAGGGCAAGGGGGGTGGTTTCAAGCTAAAAGAGCACAGCAGAGTCAAAGCAGGTGGGTTTTCCTTCACAGAATCATCCTCTGGAGGTGCAGTTGCAGGTTCACGTGTGGCTCATCAGAGATACCACACCGCAGTCAAGCTGGATAACCAAATCTCTGAATCACTGACTAGTTGAGCATCTAGGCTGCCCAAGGAGCAGGCTGCCCAGGGAGGTGGTTGAGTCACCATCCCTGGATGTGTTTAAAGATGGTTTAGATGTGGTGCTTGGTTTGGTGGCCAGCATGGTAGATGAGGGTTTCTGGTTAGACTTGATGATCTTGCAGGTCTTTCCCAACCTTAATGATCCTATGATCTGGAATATTTGATCCCTTTGACCCTTATTGGCTCACTGACATTTTTCCCTTGTGCTGTAGCAGGTTCCAGAGAGGAGGATCTTCGTTTCGCTTCATCTTTCTATCTTATTTTCTTTTACTGTCCCCCATCAGTGTGGCCGTGTTACTAAGAGCAACATCCCTCTTGGCCAGTCAAAGAGCTGCAAGTCTGACATGGCCCGGTGTGTAGCCAGGCACAAAGCTCCCTTCTTGGCTTCAGTGGCTGCTGTGCCGAGATCACAGCCCCGATAAAACGCTGCTGAAAGCACCGAGAGTTGCAGGCTTCGTGCTCTCAGCCGAAGGGATAATTTTAGAATGTTCTTCCCCTTGATAATAGTAATTGTACAGCAGTGTAACTGTTGGATTTAAGGGTTAGATCAGCGTAAATGAAGGCAGGATCGGATCGTTTCTTCTGAGGCGAAGAACAAAACTCTCTATCAGCAGTTATAAATGTATTAAAAAACCCCCAAATGTGCAAGCACACACAGAAATCTACATCCTCTTAAGGCAAGACTGTAAATAATTAATACGATAACCTGCTTACGAGTTCAATCTAGGTGTGTAGTATTGAGCTAGTCAAGACATTTTAGATTAGTCCTCTCCTCTTTTTTATCTCATTTTGCTCCCCGTGCCCCCGTGAACGCAGGTACCTTCCACCTGCAAGGATGAATTTTTTTTCCTTCTGCTTTTGACAGCTGCATTTTCAAAAGGATCCTGTCCCTCTCCTCCAGGTTTCCACGCACGTTTTGCTGGAGCGTTTCTCCCTTTTCTGTGTTCTTTTTTCTATTCAGCTTTTTTTTCCCTCTGTTTCCAAAAAAATACAGCACGACAACATTAAATCCTCCCCTCCTCCACCCCGTTCCTAGGGGCAATTTTTTGCAGCTCTTTGCAAACAAAGCGCTTAAAGACTCCTTGCAAGGTGATTGTACTAAACAAATGTAGTAAATAATCCTGAGATTGCAATGCAGCTCATTTACATTGGAGTGGAGCGGCTCAGATGTGGGATGTTGATGGCTCCTTATGCTGCCGCCTGTAGAAGAGAGTGACATTTTGAAAAGGATACGAATCTCACTTGACATTGCTCTTCTACAGGTGACTGAAGTGAGGGACCTAAGTGAAGCTGAGCTGATACTCCAAGGTGCTTCTGTTCAGGTCGCTGCTGTGGCGTCTGTTCAAGTAGTAAGAGGATGCAGCTGCTCAGTCTGCCTCAAATTTAATCTTTAGGTTACTAAATTCCAATTTGGAAGCTTACCTTCAAAATATAAGGTCCTTAATACTAGTCCACACAAAGTCCGTTTTCAGTGATGAGCATTCTCTGGTGCTTGGGTTGAGCTACCATCATTGCCACAGAAAACCCTTAGTGGAGTGGGGCAGAGCAGATTTTCTTGAAGTCTCTTGAAAATACTCATGGAGTTACAGAAATTCATCGGGGGAGTTGACAACCTGCAGGACCCAAAATAATTTTGATTCTTACAAACAGGGGTCGTGAGGTAGTCACCCCGAGTTCTGGTCTTTGAGGACATAAAAAAAGTGCTTCTGCTTGTCCAGCATACAGTGGTTGCCTCTTCGCAGCACCTTTTTGTATCCCAGCTTGGATCATCTTATCAGGGATGTAGAGGCAGAACATAACTCCTTCCAGCTGTAGCTCAGGTGAAGAAACCAGGTTGAATTCAGCCTCCAGTACCATGACCTGGATACAGGATCTAAAGCATCCGTTGCTGTAGTTCAGCTGTCATGTTGCCTAGAGTTCTAGAGGTGGGTTTGCTGAGCTTATAGCACAAAGGCAAAATATTCCACTGTGTTGGTGATGTTCACCTAGTTCCCTGCTGCTGTCAGAGGCTCATCCTGAACTTGGGACTGCTGCAGTGAGCAATGACTTTGAGGATGAGCGTGTGCCACTGACTGGTTTCAGAGAGTAGGTCCTCTGGGGTTTATACAGTCACCGTGAGCTTAGAAGGTCACTGCTGTGCATTTCACAGAATCACTGAATTGATTTGGTTGAAAGAGACCTTTAAGATCATCTCATCCAACCGTTGGGTTTTTTATCATAGAATCATAGGGTTGGAAGGTACCTCTAAGGATATCTAGTCCTACCCCCCTGCAACAAGCAGGAACATCACTCACTAGACCACATTGCCCAGAGCCCCGTCAAGGGGGCTTGAATGTCTTAACCCAGCACTGTCAGGTCACCAGTAACCCTCATCCCACATCAGACTGAGTTTCTGACTGATGGAAGAGATGTGCTGGTGCGCACATAGCCGGACAGGTTCTTAAGCACCTACTGCCATTGCGTTGATGTGATCAAGCTATTCTGGCTGGGCTGACACTGGGATGCCTGTATTATGTGTGGAGTGTTCTTGCCTCACTATTACTCCCCTCATTTACATCCTTTCCGAAACAACATGCTCATTGCACAGCTGGCTTTAGGTAGGGTGAAACGTCCTCAGATCACAGTTAGACCAACAGAAAATAGCATGCATAGCTCTGGTTTATTTTAGGAGGAGAGTTTGCAGGATCTGAGAGTAAAATTTTGCCCAGAATGTTTAGATTAAAAATACATATATATTCTCTGCTTGACTTGCCTTTGAGCATTTTCATAAAAGAAACTCTTTTAATGAAGCATAAAAATTGATTGTTTCTTGCCAGGAGGGATCGTCGTCAATCTTCAGATACTAAAGACTTCATGGGAGCCACGAGAAGAATCTCTTGTTGAATCATTTACATTTCTCTCCTTGTGCAGGCTTATGTAACCATGCAGAAAATCTAATAATAAGTGTGCTATTAGTATCCAGTGTGGCACCTTCTGCGAGCTGAGGTGTCATCTTATTACAAACGGTGGTGTAGAAATGTTGTAGATGCAGAGAGCCTCCATACGCGGATGATTCGAGCAATCTTTATCAGAAAGGATCTCAGGCTAATTGAATCCATCTTTGCTTCTGGTTTGCTGTTCTATTTTATTGCTGGAGGGAGGAAGAGCCTGGCTGCTTGCGTGTGTCTCTGTGAAGTCTGGCATGCTGTTAGTGGAAGGAGTAGCCCAGTAGCAGTACTCAAACCAGGTGTCTTGTGGTCTTTTGGCATCCTGGCTTGTATCAGAAATAGTGTAGCCAGGAGTGGGGAAGCGATTGTCTTCTTGTACCCCAGGTCCAGAGAAGAGCAACAAGGTTGGTGAAGGGTCTGGAGAACAAACCTTCTGAGGAGCGACTGAGGCAGCTGGGGCTGGTTAGTTTGGAGAAAAGGAAACTGAAGGGAGACCTTACTGTTGTCTGCAGTTACCTGAAAAAACATTGTAGAGATATGGGTGCTGGTCTCTTCTCCCAAGTAACAAGTCATAGGACAAGAGGAAATGGCCTCAGGTTGCTCCAGGGGAAGTTTAGATTGGACACGAGGAAAAGCTTCTTGATGGAAGGGTCCTCAGGCTTTGGAATAGGCTGCTGAGGGGGTGCGTTGAATTGCCATCCCTGGGTGTGTTTCGCAGTCGTGGAGATCTGGAGCTTAAGGACAGGGGTTTAGCAATGGCCTTGAGACAGTTGGACTCGATGATCTTGAAGGTCTTTTCCAACCTAAACCATCCTGTGGTTACCAAAAGAAACACATGAAGCCTGTAGGTGTGTCTGGTATCTGCTGCCCATGGATGCCTAACTTCCCCTGCTTGTTCATGCAGGTTGCCATGGTCCCTCATCAGGGCAGTTCAGTACCCAGCATCAGCTCAGCAGTTGCAGTTAAGGGTGTCAGATGTGGTTCTTGTTCCAGCTCTATGTAAAAGAAAAAGCTCTCCAGGGTTGTTTTACCGTTGGTTCCTCCCGAGCATTTTCCCAGACAATTTAGCCCTTTGTGGCAGGGACCTGATTCTGCAAGGCGCCGAGCACCATGAAATCCCATTAACGCCCAGTGCGTGCAGCTCCTTGACGGAGGGTAGCTGTATGTGATGCAGGTTGTGACGGTGCTTCAGCAGTGGAAATAAAGCTGTTTGTAAAGGTTGTTCTGCTGTAAGCTTGTACAAAGCTGTACTCACACAATGGATCGCTCTTAAATCTGTACTGCTCCCCGCTAATCCCAGAGCCTTATTTCTTTCCCATTTGGTGTTCTTGCTTTGATTTTTTTTTTTCCTTCTTTTTTTTCCTTAATAATGCATTTTCTTTCATGGCTTCTCCGAGTTCCTTAGCTTCGCAGCCCTTCTCCTACTTGGGTGGGTCTTTTTATGTCTTTGTGAGCTGGGGATCGTTTCCCAGCAGTAGTAGCTGTGGGTCTCCTGAGGTCTCCGCCACTTCAAACGCTCATTCAGAACCATATTGGATAATTTCCTGGCCCATTTCCCTTCTGTTTTGCTTTTACAGACGCGATAAGTTTGTTTACAGAAGCTAAGAACAGTTGATGCCAGCCTAAAGGAGAGCTGCATTCCCAGGTTGGCGACGTGGCGGGGGGGACTGAGCCGGTGACTGCAACGCTCTTGTGCTCACAGTAACACCCTTGCAGACTTCAGATCCAGAGCCCAGCCAAGCTCGAGTGCCCCTGAACTGGCAAAAGCCATTCTCCAGCGCCCAGTCCTCGTAAAACCATCCTTTGCAGGGACACCTCTAGGAACAGGAGTGCAGCTCTTCCTTGTAAGAAACAGACCTTCATATTGCAGCTGCATGGCCATATCTCATGGTGGCATTTCCTGGGGGGAGAGATCCAGCTCCTCACATGGTGGAAGGAGAAGACTAAGCAACGGGACAAGAGGAAATGGCCTCATGTTTAGTTTGGACATGAGGGAAAGCTTTCTGGAATGGGTCCTCAGGCCTTGACACTGGCTGCTCAGGGAGGGGGTTGAATTGCCTGCCCTGGATGTGGGGTTTAGCAGTGGGACAGGGTTTAGCAGTGGCCTTGGGACAGTTGGGTTAATGGTTGGACTCAATGATCTTGAAGGCCTTTTCCAACCTGAATGATTCAGTGATTCCATGGTATTTCTTCTGTGCTTGGGCTTTTGTTCCCTTTTCTCCCTGGTTGGATTTTATTGGCAAGATGTCATGACTACACTATCATACCTCTCAGCTCACAGAACAGCACAACCTTGCCTTCCTGCAGCCTGCCAGGGACCAAACAGAACAGTCAGTAGGTGACCCCACCATTAGGTGAACTACCCAAAGGGTAGGGTCAGGCAGCCCATCCATCCGTCTGTGCATCCAGAGATATCGACCTGTTTCTCACAGACAGCAGGTGTGGAGGAGAGCTGCCATGCCACGAGAGCTGGCACTTAGCTGCACAGCTGCGTCCTCTGCAGAAATCTCCTATCATGGAAGTGGAGCTGCTCTGCAGTGGTGCCCGGCATTGTTCCCTTAAAGGACTTCACAGAATCCTAGAATGGTTTGAGTTGCAAGGGACCTCAGAGATCATCCAGTGCCAACCCTCTGCCACGGGCAGGGACATCTCTCACTAGACCAGGTTGCCGAGAGCCCCCTCCAACCTGAACAATTCCAGGGATGGAGCAGCGACAGCTTCCCAGAGCAGCCTGTTCTAGTGCCTCACCCCCAAGGTGCAGGGACTGATGTGTTTTCTGAGGATGTGGAGGTTTGTCCGAGTGGAAGGGTTGACAGAGCCGGTTTGGGTTCAGGACTGCTTTTCACAAAACCCTAGCATAAGGGCTCTGGTCACCCGTCCCAAAGCAGGGGCATGGGTAAGAACGGGCTAGCAGAAAGCTTTAATCGGGTTGTGTTCCTCCACAGTGAAGAGGACACGAGCCTTGCCAGGAGATGGCAAGATGAGAGAGACACTGTGCAGTTCTCCTTCCCTTCACGGCTTTCACAACCGGGAGCTTTTCTGGTACTTGGCGATCATCACATTCCCTCTCCCGTGACAGGGAAGGAGGCTGCTCCCCTTTCAGCCTCTCCCACTCGTAAGCTGTTTATTCACATTAAGTGGTGAGGAGGCTGCATCAGCCGCACTTCTCCCGTGTCCTCAGTTAACACCAGGATCTGGCAATTGCAGCTCTGATGATTCTCTCACCATCCCTACCTTTTAAAAAAACTACATTTCTCCTTAATTGCTGCTTCGTCAGCTGCGCAATGCTGCGCTGGGATCCGAAGGTGCTTGTTAAATCGGGGATTTGAGGCTGCAGGGGATTGAGCTGATCGTTACGAGGCTGAGAATGGGACCTGTGAAGCCTGCGAGGCCTCTGCGGATGGTTAAATTAAATGAATGCTTTTGTGATAAACAGCTTTGTCAAAGCAATCAATCGTGTGAGGGCAGGGAGGGAGCCGTAGCAGGCAGGATGGTGAGGGCTGGAGAGCCCCAGCTGCTACCTGCTTCCATCACAATGCTATTAATAAGCAGCTAAAGACCATATCCCAGCCCGGGGTCTCCAGATCCCTTTTTTCATTGCCCTGGTTTAAAGGTGGCCCAGAAAAGAAGCCAATAGGCAGAAGGCATTGGAAAAATGGAGCAGGGAAGCAGTCATCCTAAGGCATTAGAGGGCTGCCATCAGCCTTGCCAAGCTGCTGGCTCAGTGGAGGTGGTCCATGAGTGAAAGAAGCAGCAGGAAAGGGCTGGAGAGTGATAGGGCTGCAGAAGGAACCTTCCAAGAAGTGCTCTGACAGCTGTTGTGTCTGCAAGTCAGTTTGCTTTGAGCATTGTTGCTGTGTAGAGGATGGGTCAATCAATAGGCATCAATACGATGTTGTCGTGTCACGTGCGTGGTGGGTCTGTGCCTTCTGTGGATCTTCTTGGGGAAACAGGTACAGCTCCTGGTTGTGAATGTGCACACTGCTCGGTGTGACAGGGAGTCAGATGGTATCTCTGGAGTCCATATACCCACGTAGGAGACCCCACAGAGAAGGCAGGAGGAGAGGCAGGACAGGCAGCCTTCAGGGAGTGCTGCCCCAGCATTGGGTTCCTGCCTTGTTTGCTCTAGTAGTTACTTTTCTGAAGTTCTCTCAAAGTCGAGTTCTCTTATTTTTGCTCGATTGATGTCTGTGCTTTAGAAGTTATTGAGTGTCACCTCGGGCGAGGAGCAGCAAGAGCTGTGGCCTTTGCAGTGCATCTTGTCCCACATCAGCCAAAGGCTAGTTGGCTGCACAGAGACCTGATTTCATTGACTTCTTGCATCAGGGCAGTAGTTTTTGTATTACATCTCAGAATCATTTTGGTTGGAAGACACCTTTTAAGTTCATCTAGTCCAGCCATTCCCCCAGCACTGACAGGTCCCCACTAACCCCTTTCCTTCACCTTGAATCTCCATGACTTTTCAGCCCTTCCAGACATAGGGGCTGCTCCACTGCCCTAGGCAGCCTGGGCCAGGCCTGGACAACCCTTTCAGAGTCAAAATTGTTCAGGGCCAACCTAAACCTCCCCTGGAGCTGTTGCCTCTCATCCTGTCACTTGTTCTTGGGCAAAGAGAGTGACTCCCACCTCACTAGTCAAAATTGTTCAGGGCCAACCTAAACCTCCCCTGGAGCTGTTGCCTCTCATCCTGTCACTTGTTCTTGGGCAAAGAGAGTGACTCCCACCTCACTCCAGCCCCCTGTTGGGGAGCTGTCAAGAGCAAGAAGGTCTCCCCTGAACCTCCAGTGAAATTCGCCCCAATTCCCTCAGCCACTCCTCAGAGCTCTTGTGCTCCAGACCCTTCCCCAGCAACATTGTTCTCAGGAAGAGAGTTGTTCTCTGTGTCCTTCCCCCACATAAGTGGGAGATTATTGAGGAAGCTGATTCTTGCCCCTTTGCCTTGCTCTGAACTAGCCCTGTGGCAAGGGAGTTGGAGGAGCGAGCGGGGCGGTGGGAACACGCTCCTCATCCGCATGCTCTGCAGAAAATAATGCTACCCCACGTTATGGTCTGGAGTCCCCAGTGACTGCAAAGGATGTCATGGGTGGGAGCACTTCCTACCTCTGTTCTCTGCTGCTGCTCATGCCCAGGCATGACCTCCTTGGGCAGAGGAAGGCTGTTCTTCCTTCCCTTCAGCTGTCAGCAGTGGGTTTGTTTCTTTTCAGTTTGCTTTGTCATTGTTTTCTTCATGAGTGTGGAGGATGCAGGCTCTCTGCACTCCAGGCCTTGTGCCCTTGGTGTTTGTAGCTGTTTCTTCTGCTTCACTCCCTCTTGCATCAGGAATGTAGAGAAGGTGCAGGTTTGCAGCTCAGCTGAGTGCATTTTGGTGGGAGGGCACCTGCCTCGCATCGAATTGCCATCCCCAATGTGTTCCAAAGTTGTGGGGATCTAGAGATCTCCTAAGCCCTAGGGACAGGGTTTAGCGATGGCCTTGGGACAGGTGGGTTAATGGTTGGAGTCGATGGTTTTGAAGGTCTTTTCCAACTGAAATTCCGTGTGTTTCTCTGCACAAGCCAAGGCTTTGGTGTGGCAGGAACGGTGATCGGAGGAAACATGGCTTGGTAAGATCTCAGGGAAGTTTGAATCAACACCTACTCACCTTCTAGAGGTCTTCCAGCTGTGAGGGAGAGTTTGCAAGGGCACCGTCTCCTCTGTCTGTGCTCAAAACTACAAGGTTCTGAGATAAGTTAGCGGAGTCCCCACCCCTGGAGGTTTTTAAACATCTGGAACTGGTTCTGAGTGATGTGGTTTAGGGGACCTGGCAGTGCTGGGTGAAGGGTTGGACTGTATGGTCTAAAGGTTTCTTCCAACCAAAGAGATTCTGTGATGTTGTGAAGGGAACATGGAGCACTTCACTTTCATCATCTCTCCCAACTTCTCAATCAGCGTGGCTTGGAAACCGCAGCTGTGACCAGGAGCTGGAAGGGGATGGGGTTTTGTGTCTTGTGCAGGTAACCTGATTTGCCACGAGGAGTTCATGGTCTGTGCTCCTTTCTTCCTGCTACAGAAGTAGACCTGGGTTTTTTTCTGCCATGTCTGTCTCATCTAGAGGAAAATCAGAGGTCTTTGGGAGGGTTTCATCAGTCACATGATGAATTTATTTTCTTCCCTGGTCTGTGAACCCACTTGGTACCTGCAACACAGAGACAGAAGTGTCCCCAGGGCTTCACTCCTCACTTAGCCCAGTGCCTGTGCCCAGGCCATGCCCACAAAGAGAGCTGCGAGAGGTGATGCCTGCAGACCTGGAAACTCTATAATTTATGCTCCCCACGCACACAAACGTGCATGTGCTGTTCACACCGACAGAGTATTAATAGTGACGGAGCAGCACGTGTCTTCTGCAAGAGCAAGGCACCTGTCGAGGTTGTTCAGGGTCACCAGGCACTGCTTCTGCATGTGTTAAGGAGGGTGGGAAGGGGTTTTCTTAGGTCAAAAGGGTCATTTCAGACCCGCTCGCTGGATTTGTGTGCTCAGGGCACACCAGGCAAATGAGGTTGTTACCTGTTCTGGTCTAAATCTGCCAGCAGCGATAAGGTAAATGGAAAGTCTCGTAGCAACTGGAAAGTCTCGTAGCAACTGAGGTCAGCACTTGCCCCATCCCCTGCGAGGGGCGCTGATAAATATGTTTTGTACCACAGTTTCCCTGGATCAGCAAGTCCGAAGCCGCTGTTGCGGTCACTCTCACCCATTTTACAGATCAGGAATGGGTTTTAATTAAAGCTCCTGTGAGGTTGCTGAAAAATTATGCGATCCTCAGGTGCTGGGCAGGGAGCTCAAGGGCAGCAGCTCAAAGAGAAAAGCTGTAAATTGGAAAACCTTTTCTAGCTGAAACATGGCAACTGGGGAGGAGCCTCAGACGTGCTTCCTGATCCACCCTCTGAAGGGACCAGAGCAGTTGTAAGAAGGTGGGGAGGACCATCGCCCCGTATTCGGTACCGGTGAGGCCACATCATGAGTATTGTGTCCAGTTTGGGGCACTTCAATACAAGAGAGATGTGGAGGTGCTGGAGTGGGTGCAGAGGAGGGCAGCTAAGCTGGTGAAGGGCCTAGAGAATAAATCTTATGAGGAAAGACTGAGAGAGCTGGGCATTAGATGATCTTTTGGGGTCCCTTTCAATGCCTAATGATTCTTCAGTTTGAAGAAGAGGAGGCTGAGAGGAGATCTCATCACTCTCTACAACTACCTGAAAGGATGTTGTGGAGAGGTTGGTGCTGGTCTCTTTCCAGGGGTCTTTTCCAACTTGAGTGATTCTGTGATTCGGTGACCTGGGAGAAAGTTGCTTGGTGAGCTCTACCTGTTACTGCATTCAGGTTTTGGAAAGTAATGATGATCCTGTTTGGGAGCAGTGTTCACACATCCAGAAACGTGGCCAACAGAGGGCAGACAGCAGGCTGGACAGGCAGGAATTGTCTCTGGGATCTACATATTGCCTGGGAGGCCCAAGTTTTCACTAGAAATTAGAGAATGCTGCCTTTTCAGCTCCCCGAATAAGCTCTCCTGTAGGTTCTCTCTTATTCTTTAGCCTTTCTGGGTTGATTTTCCTTGATTTTCTTTGACTGCAAGGGGCAGCGTTTGACCTGCAGAAATGGCATTGTGTCAAGACAATCACTGAGGTCTTGCAGAAGATTTGTGTGATAGCGCTTAGCACTTTATAGATTCCAGCGGCGGTTCGGTTCCGCACAGACCGCACTGTACAAATTAAAACTCTGCTGCAAATGAAAAAGGAAAATTAACCAGAGAAACCCAAGAGGAAGCATCAAGAAAACAGATTGAGAGAATTCCATTCTTTGTCGCTTCTATTCTTAACTCTCATTAGAACGGGCACAAAGTACCTCTTTTATATCCCCAAGGGTTCAGCCCAGAGTTCCTTAGGAAGAATAGCCGTGTGTGCACAATATACACCCCACATCCCTCTTTGTAGTCCCCATTGTGGGGAGCCCTGCCGGTGTTTTCTGTTCCTGAGCTTTATCAATCCAAGCAAGTCTGTTCCTGAGGCTCTGCTGAAAGGCAGGAGGGTTAAAAGAATGTTACGTCTGCGGAAATGTCAGAAGAATGTGGGAATGTCCTTTCCAGCGTGCCGTGGATCGTTAATTTGGCTTCAAAGAAGGGTTTTAGACTCTGGGATTTTACAGAGCAGCTGCGAGCAGGATATTTTACTATTGAGCAGGGCACGTTCCCCACAAGGTAACCTTGTAAAGTATTTTCTCCACTAACGGGATTGCACACAAATAATTTCTTGCCTTTATCCTCCTGCTTTATCCCTGCTCTCCACCAGAGTCCCTCTGAATTGCTTGGTTGCTCTTCAGGGTGACATGAGGACAATGTACCCCAAGTGGGAGATGAGAGAGCCGCAGTGTGAAAACACACCCAACTTGGGATGATTTGCCAGGAGTGGGGAGATAACCTGTGTGATCGGGGTCATGTCACAAACATCAGGGGACAAGGTGCAGGAGTAAAATGTGTCGTTGACTAACATGAGAGATAGCATTGCTCTGAAAGTCCTGAGTCAACCACAATCTGCTGGTGTTTTCTACTGAAGGGAGTTTTCACTGACATCATCACTGTTACCACGAGAAAGCAGAACATCAACCATTGTTTTGTGGTTTTAGGGGTTTAAAATATCACCCTTCCCTCTTAAAGTCAATAATGACAATTAAATGTTGTGAACGCTTAAAAAAAGGGGTGATTTTTTGGTAGGGACTGGGTTTAGCAGTGGTCTTGGGACAGTTGGTGTAATGGTTGCACTCGGTGGTCTTAAAGGCCTTTTCCAGCCTAAACGATCTTCCCAGGGAGGGTACTGGAGCCCTGGAACAGGCTGCCCAGGGGGCTTGTGGAGTCTCCTTCTCCGGAGACGTTCAAGCCCCACCTGGATGTGTTCCTGTGTGACTTGGTCTAGGTGATCCTGCTGTTGCAGGAGGATTGGACTGGATGATATTTCGAGGTCCCTTCCAATCCCTTATGATTCTATGATTCCCTTCACCCTTATGATGGATGAAGCTCTTTGTGTTGCTTTGCTTGAAGGTGTGTTTGGGGTTTTGTGGTTGGGTTTTTTCCTGGATGGCTCATTCCAGTGCAACCAAAAGCCTGCAGGGAACATTAACTGGACTGCTGGTGGGGATATTGACTAAAATTCAGTGCTGGTAACTGAGCTGGCAGCAGCATCCACCTCGCTCCTCTCTTCTCAGCCCATTTTGCTGCTGTTTTGAAGAGGTAGATTGCTTCTCAGATATAAAGAGGAGGTTCTCACTCTGCTGGGATGGGATGAGATTACACCATTAAAATCACAAGGAACCTATTGCTTGTGGTTAAAGATGTTTCATTACCCAGCGAGCAAACAGAGAGCTGGAAACAGGAGTCCAGAGTCTCAGTGCTGAGCTATTCCTTCTAAAGAGAAAGTAGCAGGAATTAAGCTTTCAGGAATTAAGGAATTATGCAGGAATTTTAAGGAATTAAGCAGGAATTAAGACTTCAAGAGTAGGAATTAAGATTTTAGAATCAAAAAGCCAGATACATATGTGACCAGATAAATAGGAAATTCCAGCAAACAAATCAAAACCTGTCCCGTGGATCTGTGTAAGGAATCTGTGTGAGACCCCATCTGCAGTACTGTGTCCAGTTCTGGAGCCCCCAACACAGGAAGGAGATTGAGCTTTCAGAACGTGTCTGGAGGAGAGCCACAAGGATGAGTGGAGGGCTGGAGCACCTCTGCTACAAGGACAGCCTGAGAGAGTTGGGGCTGTTCAGCCTGGAGAAGAGGAGACTCTGGGGAGATCTTAGAGCAGCCTTCCAGTCCCTGAAGGGGGCTACAGGAAAGCTGGGGAGGGGCTGTTTCCAGGGACTTGGAGTGGAAGGACCAGAGGGAATGATTTCAAGCTGGAAGAGGGGAGGTTTAAACTGGAAGCCACAAAGAAATTTGTCATGATGAGGGTGCTGAGACACTGGAACAAGTCACCCAGGGAGGTTGTGTCTGCCCACTTGCTGGAAGTGTTCAAGGCCAGAATGGATGGATCCTTGAGCACCCTGGTCTAGTGGGGGGTGTCTCTGCTCATGGCAGGGGGTTAGAACTAGATGATCCTTAAGGTCCCTTCCAACCCAAACCATTCTATGAATCTACGAATTAAAGACACTCAGCTGCTGTTAGAAACCTTGGGTTTGGACATGAGCAAAGGTTTCTCCTAGAGGGGTAAGAATCATTACTAGTTAAGGAAGTGGGGAAAAGATCATTACTAATAAGGAAGTGATCTCCAAATTAAAATTGAGAATCATGTTGTTTATGCTCAGAGGGCTGCTATTTACTTCTATAGGTTTGTTTATGTGTATTTTGAGAACAACTATATTTTTATCCTGTGAATCGGCCAGATTCCCTTAGAAGAATTCCTAAGAGTTTTCCTTAGGGCTGTTAAAAAAAAAAAGGGAGATAATTAGTTAACTAAAGACAGGGTGGAGCAGTTTAAGAAGTAGGATGGCTCTGCAAAACCATAGCTGCTATCCACCAAAGCCTTGTTAGCTCTACATTGTACAAAGGCATGGAACGGGTAACAAGCCGAAGGACCAGAAGAAATGGTCTCGAGTTGCCCATGGGGCATGTTAGGTTGGACATGAGGGCAGAAGTCTTTATGGAAAGGGTCATCAGACCTTGGAACAGGCTGCTCAGGGAGGGGCTTGAATTGTCATCCCTGGATGTGTTTCACAGTCATGGACGTCTGGAGCTTAGGGACAGGGTTTAGTAGTGGCCTTGGGACAGTTGGGGTAATGGTTGGACTCAAAGAAATCCAAGAGATTCTGTGATCCTACACCTCTGGGGAGTGACATGAGTGATCAGTGTGTAAAGCGGCGATGAAAGCAAGGACAGGACTTGGTGAAGTCCTGAAAGGACAAAATATGCATCCTTGTGGGAATATTCCCTTGTGGGAATGATGCTGAGTACTGGCATTGTTTGGAGATACAAGAACATTCCCTCATAGGGTAAGAAGCTTGGTTAACATCCTAATGCTGTGTTGAGGCTTCAGGCTGCAGGCAGGAAGGCCAGCTCTAGCTGGAGGTCATTGTACTTGGCTGCAGTTAAATCTTTGTGATGTTAAAAACAGCCCTGGAAAGCTGGAAGGGAGCTGACATCTGGTCAGCGGGAGACAATGCAAATGGAAAAGGCTGTGGTTGGACTGGCTTGGACCTCCTCTAGCTTCCTGCCACAGTCTGAGTGTCCGTGCTGGGAGGTCCCTGTGTCCTTATCAGCAGCCACCACTCGTACGCAGAAGAAGGAAGCAAGAAGCCATACAGTTTAATCCGTGATCTGCAGACAGCATGAGGGCTGCCCTCCTCTTCACTCTTGCATACCCTGCTCTGCCTCTGCTCATCCCCTGTGTGTCAGTAGAGCTTCTGAAAAGATATCCAGCAGCATGTTTAAGGAAAACCCGCCTACAAGTCCACAGGAAAGTTGAGAGGGACCTTTTAGGAAGGACTCTGGTGATAGGACAAGGGGGATGGGTTCAAACTAAAAGAGGGGAAATTTAGATCAGATCTTAGGAAGAAATTCCTCCCTGTGATGGTGCTGAGTCCTGGGGGGACTGTGGCTGCTCCATCCCTGGAAGTGTTCAAGGCCAGGTTGGATGGGGCTCTGGGCTACCTGGTCTGGTGAGAGGTGTCCCTGCCCATGGCAGGGGTTTAGGACGGGATATCTCTGAGGTTTAGCCCTTCTATCAGTGTTTGAGTAGTCCTTCCCTGGCTTCCAGAAGCACTGGTAGGGTGCAGGCAGAGCCACAGGTACCACCAGCCAGTGACAAATCCAGCCTCACCTGCAGGATCAGGATGATGCTGGGGAAGGGTGTGCACCAGTTTCACATCATACGGATGGTGGGGTTCTCTCTGAGCAGGGACCTTCGGCTCCATCTCGCCAGCTGGCTCGCTCAGCAGTTTTTGCAGGAAGTGTGAAGAGAACACATTTTCTGGGAGATATTTATCATTACCCTGTACTGCTTAAATATAGCCCGTGTAGCAGGTTAGAGCTTGTGAGGCTTTTATCCTCTCAAGTTAGAGGATGATGTATTAATCCAGGAGTGTTGCAACCTCAAGTGAATTAGAGAAAAGTCTTCCCCAGTGAGTAAAGATAAATGACATTTGGAAATTAACCCATTAGACAGTCTCTTCCAATAAAGTGCTTAGTAAAATATTAAATTGTAAATGAAGATGCTTCAGGTCTCATTTGAAAGTCAGAATTCTGACACTGATTTGTCATTCAGTGATGGTTCTCTCCTTTTTTCCTCTCTCTTTTATCTCTTCTTTCTTTTCTTTCTCTTTTTTTTTTCTTTTCTTTTCTCTCTTAGAGATTTCACTTCTCCTGAAAAATTTGGGACTCACAGCCCCAGATGACAAAGTCTCTATTAATCCACTAAACAGGAACAGCAGCTGCTCTACCCTGTCAATATGCTGCAGCCTTTGCTGTGAGCAGGACAGGACTGAGAGATGGGATGTTCGCTGAGGCTTCCCTATGTCCAACCTCAAACAAACCGGTTGCTCAGCTCTTTATTGGTCTGCACCTGTGTTAATTCAGCTGGGTTTAACTGGTCCTTTAGCTGGATTTAAGGTGACCTACAGGGCATCTTCCACATTCAGCCAGACCCAGGATGCACCTTGAAGCTGAGCCTTTCTCAGGCATTTTGAGAGCAGTTTTAATGCTGAGATGCACATGGAGCCATTGGTGTTTGTAAGGGTTTGTCAGCCCTCATGGTCTCCAGGTTTGCTGCTCTGCCCCAAAGCAATGGGGTTGCCCAGGGGCACAAAGTCCCTGTTGTTCCAAGGCAAGTAGTTCTAGTTTTAAATAGCCTCGTTCCAGGCTGAGCTCTATCTGTGTGTTCACAAAAAGCTAAAGACAAAGTGTTTTCAAGAATTCCATCTTCATCTCTGAATGGGGAGCTGGACCAAGCCTGACAACATCAGCTCGCTTCAGAGAACGACTTTGACTTCCAACCTGAGCTGGCTCCAAACCAAAGACCCAGAGGGCAGAGCCTCTCCTTTCCATTATCTCTCCTGTAAGGCATCACAGCCAATTTCCCATTTTCTTTAGTGCTAGCAGCTTGATGATAACAGAGAATTATTAAAGCCATATAATATTAAATATGATGGTAATTAGATAATCTCCTGTAACTGCCAAACTGGGTTTTTTTGAAGCCTGTTGTTCGTGACTGGCTTTCTTCTTTTCTGATGGTGTAGGACAGGCTTTGTCTTCACTGTTCTGCGAGCGCTGCTGCTGCATGAATGTCACCTGTGCTCGTGGAGGGAATTTGTTCCTGCTCATTTCATTGCTTTCAGCCTGTCCCAGTTCTGATCTCACTGCAGGGCTTTCAGTTACCGGATGAGAAGGGTGTTCAGAAGAGCATATAGCACCTCTATAGCATGAGAGTGTCAGCGCTAGTGAGGCCTCATCAAGAGTATTGTGTTAGCTTTGGGCACCTCAATACAAGAAGGACATTAAGATGCTGGAGCAAGTCCAGAGAAGAGATACAAAGCTGGCGAAGGGTCTGGAGAACAAACCTTGTGAGAAGCAGGCAAGCTGAGGGAGCTGGGGTTGTATAGGCTGGAGAAAAGGAGGCTGAGCTGCTGTCTGCAGCTGCCTGAGTGGAGGCTGTAGAGAGGTGGGGGTTGGTGTCTTCTCAGGAGTCACTAGAGATAGGTCAAGAGGAAGCAGCCTCAAGTTGTGCCAGGGGAGGGTTAGGTTAGCATTTGGAAAAACTTCTTCACTGACAGAGTTGTCAGGTATCAGAACAGGCTGCCCAGGGAGTGGTGGAGTCACCATCCCCGGAGGTTTCAAGCACCATGTAGATGTGGCCCTAGGGAACATGGTTTAGTGGGCATGTGGTGGGGTCGGTGACGGGTGACGATTGGACAACATGATCTTGTTGGTCTCTTCCAGCGTTAGTGATTCTGTGAGTCTACAGGGAAGAAAGTTTCCTTTACAGGGAGGGTACAGTCTCATTTGGAGACTGGAGCAGGTGAGACTTTCGAAAGAGCAAGAAACCACTGATGAAATTACATACCTGAATAATTCTGGACTTGAGGGTCTTGAGTGATACACGGGTGTTAGGAAGGCAAAATAAGGAGTAAATAAGGAACGTGCAACAAGCACGTTCTAGCAGTAAAGGGGCAGGACTTGAGGTAATAACTCTCAGAAAGTCTTTTATTAGTTTTATTAGACCAGAATCCTCCTGGTTGCATTAGTTCCTCTGCACCCAACATCCTCCAGGCCACATTCTGCAGGTAGGAAGTGAAGAGAAAGGAGAGGCTCTCTTGCATCATCTCTTCTCGTTAAAGGTTATACTTAAAAACCATTAAATCCAAAACAAATGGCAATTCCCACGCGTGTTTAACGCCGTTTAATCCCTGCTTGGGATCAGCAATTTGAGTCCTTGCAGAAGTGTTGTACGTGATCAGCTGCCTGTGATGTGCGGATGCTCCACACAAACGTGAACAGAGTAACCCCGTGTGCGTGAGTACACGAGAAAGCCCTCTGGGGAAGGCTCTTCCCCTCCTGGTTTATGTGGTTAACATGGAATAATGCAAAAACACTTAACCCTAAGGACATGCTGAAGATGTCAGTTAATGCCCATGTGAGCCCACCAACCTTCTCAGCATGTTTTGCGTGAAGTTGAGGGCTGGGAACAGACTGGACAGAGCAAAGGATCACCAAGGAAGGGGTTCTGCCTCCATACTCGGCCCTCATGAGGCTGTACCTCAAGTACTGGGTGCATTTGTGGGCACTGCAGTATGGGAAGGACATTTAGGTGCTGGAGAGGGCGAAGGGCAGCACAGCAGGGCTGGCTAGGGGTCTGGAGAACAGGTCTGTTGAGAAGAGGCTGAGGGAGCTGGGGCTGTTTAGTCTGGAGAAAAGAAGGCTGACGGGACATCCCATTGCTCTCTGCAGTTGTCTGAAGGGAGGTTGGATGAGACATCTGAGGTGGGTGTTGGTCTCTTCTCCCTAGCGACTAGTGAAAGGACAAGAGGAAATGGGATCAGGTTGTACCAAGAGAGGTTCAGATCGGATAGTAGCAAAAATATCTTCCCAGAAAGAGTGAGGAGGCCTTGGAACAGGCTGCCCAGGGAGCGGGGTGGAGGCACCGTCTCTGGAAGGGTTCAAAAAACAGGTAGACATGGTGTTTCAGGAGATGGTTTAGAGGTTGAGGGTTGGAGGGTGGGTGTCTGGACTTGATGATCTTGAAGGTCTTCTAGAACCTTGATGATTGTGTGGTTCTAAACACCACATTAAACACTTGCTAGCACTCATGCGTTTGTAATGAGAGACTGGAGTAGTGCAGCTCTGTTCTGGGCATCAGTGAGAGGAGATGGAATCTGCAGTGCTGGGGTTTTTGTTTTTGGCTTTTAGTAATTTTTTCCTAGAGGCAGGAGCGGGTGAGTGCGCAGGCGCAGCTCTGACTCAGTCTCATGCTGTTAGTGATAGTGGCATTTTAACTGATAGTGAAGCAAGGACAGAAACTAACATTTAAGAGCAAGCAAGAGTGACAGAAATGCTAAGATGAGGAGAAAAAAAAGAAGAAAAATGCTAAAACGATGGTTCAGAAAAGAACAGAGTGGTGGGGAAGGGAGTAATTTTAGTCCAGAACTGTAGAAACATACTTGACCATGGACTGAAAGCTGGGCAAGCTGCTGTTTGTTGTCAAATTTTGAGGCTGAGCTGCTGAACGATTTTCCTCTAGTCTGATGCTGTGTCTTTTAATTAACGAGGGTTGTCATTCACGTCTCGAGACTGTTGATATGAGCAGGAGCTTGTCACTGTTGCTTCACTCAACCCTCTGCGTGCAGAAAGCAGCAGCTGCTGCTGGTGATCCCAGGGCTGGTTTGACTGCATGTTCCACTGGAGATATTTACTGCCAGTGACTTATGCTGGGCGAGGAGGCACCTGGTGTAGTTGGAGCATTAGATCTGTGCAGTAGGAGGTTTTCTGGCAGCTGGTAGTGTGACACGTGTGGGGTTTTGATGGGTGTAGGTAGTGCCTTGCATGGGAGAGCCGCTACTCACTAGTGCAGCACCTTGGTGTTTTCAGTGTGTTCTGCTCCCTCTGGGCTGGCTCTCACACGTTGTATGTATTGAGTAGTAGCCATCATGGATCTCAGCAGGGCTCCTGGGCATGATCTTGACCTAGATCTTGCCTTGCCCTACTGATGAGTCTCTAGTTGCATTTTTCAAGAGTCTTGAGACATTTTTCTGTGGATAGATCCCGTCCTTCCCAGCCGTCCACCAGTGAAGCTGTACAGAGTTTTGCTGGTAAAGCTGCAGCAATGCAGCACTTTGGACCACCATGAAATCTCTTCATTAGCCCACTTCTCCAAACAGCAAGAAGCCATGGTAACCTCATCCTGGCAGCCAAGCAGCTCTGTGTTGTCCTTTCTGTTAGCTGTGCCAGCAAGTCTGTGACCAGCAACTCTGCCTTCTGCAGAGATACTGCAGCTCTTTCAACCCCAGCTCACCAGCCAGGCCAGCAGTTCCTTGCCGTCTCTTTCTTCTCCCTCCCATCAAAGCAGTGTGGTAGCTGTCAGCTCAACCCGGCTGTACATCAGAGAAGACGCTGTGCTGTTTCCGAGCCAACTGGAAAGATTTTGTAGGCAGAATCGGACCCTTGGGCTGTGAGTTGAGTGTTGCCATCACAACTTTTTCCAAGGCAGCTCCTGTTTTTTTCCAGGCAAGAGCAACGATGTGAATTTTCATGTCCATGGGTAATCAACCTGGCAGTGTTTCAAGGTGCTTGGGTAGGTCTCGCCCCAGCCAGGAAAGATTTCAATGTAATTAGAAATCAGACCTAGGAGGAAATGATACTTCTGCCCATGAGAATTGACAAGACCTCAAAGAAATGTCTCACACTGAGAGGGGAGGGAAGCTGGGAAAGCCGAGAAACAGTGAAAAATCAGATAATAGGTAAAAATGTTTTGCAAAACTGTAAAGCAAAGCTGAGAACTCTGTATTCTAGCTAGAAGAGAGTTTTCATTTCAACCCAAGGCTCCCTTGCAGTTCCAGCGTTCTTTAATTATGCCTCCATAAACACTTGGATCAAACCTTAGGTTTGGGTCCAGCAAAGGGGTAGTTTTTCTTCTTTTTTAATACTCAAACAGTTTTGCCTCCCAACAGATTGAGGTTTGGAAAGCAGCATTTCCTCATATAAATTTTCCTTGAAAGATTCCTGCCACTTCAGTTAGAAACCATGAGTTCCTACTTAATGTTAGCCCAAGGGCACTGGTGACTGTGTGCTGTATTTTAGTCTCAGTTTCACTACCCTCAGTGCAGAGGATTGTCAGAGCTTTTCCTCCTCAGGAGCTGAGTAAGTTGTAACTGATGATGTTCTAGTCACCCTGGTTCTGTGGTCTCATGGTTATTCCGTATTTTTCTCCCATGTCCCTGGTGCAAATCAGAGGATGCATCGTCTGCAGTAGTAGTTATTTCACAGCGTTCAGAGAACTGTAGAATCATTTAAGATCAAGTCCAACCCTTAACCTGACTGTCCCAAAGTCACCACCAAACCCCGTCCCTAAGCTCCAGATCTCCACGACTTGGAAACACGTCCAGGGATGGCAAGTGAACCTCCACCCTGAGCAGCCTGTTCCAAGAGGAGGTTATTCCTAGTAAAGAAGAACAAAAGACAGGAGAGCAGCCTTTCAGTGTTGCTGTTCACTCATTGTCCTGGTTGGTGAGATGAGGCACTTTTGCAAGGGACTCTCCTGGGAGCTTTCTTCTTCCACTGAAGTCTCCCCATTGAGTTCTACTTTGCACTGGAAGATCTGAGCCTGTTTTAACTGTTTTCTTCTCTGGGACAATGGTACTGAAATGCTGGTTTGAAGAAGAATGTACAAAGGTTTTGAGTGCTCAGGTCCCAGGCTGGATCTCTTTTCTTCCTATAATTGATAAAATCATAGAATCATAGAACAGAATGTTTCTGAGAGGTCTTTGGCTAACTCCAACACTCAGATCCTGTCACGAGCAAGGTATTGTTGGTTAGACATCAAGTTCGCACAGTAGATCTTGCCTTAGCCCCAGTCTGGAGGGATCATTTCAAAGCCCTGTATGTCATACCCACTGAAACCCATCACAGACTCGCACTGGGATGTATCTGTTGCTCCAGAAGCTCTGTGCAAAAGGCTGCCCAAGCTGAGAGAAGAGCTTTGTCAGTAGAGGACGTGCATTTGTGAGCTGAATTCACTGCCGTGGGCCCAAGCAGTGCCAAGAAACCCTGGAACGGAGCCGTCAGGTGTGAGAGGAGGTGTGTGTGTGAGAGGAGGCTAACCGCACGTGGTACCTGCCGTGTGTAACGTAGTATGGCCAATCTGACAGGTTGCCGTGGCTGACCTCGCTGGGAAAAACAAAGCTCATAGAAGGTAGTGCAGCCCCTGTGTAGTAGACAAATCATGAGATGATGAGTCTCCAGCGAACCGCTCCGCTTTGGATTGCCTCTGCCCCACTTTCTAGTGGATACAGCTAAAGGCACCAGCTTTGATGAAGAAGGGAAAAAACATTTCTGTTCCAGGCTGTGTTTGTATAAACAGGCAGCTGCTTGAATATGCTGAAGTGTGAGGAATGTGAGCAGAGAAGCAGCACACGCGAATGGAAATCTCGAAGAAAAACCAGACAGACATCGGACCACGGTTCAGCTTTTTGTTCTGGGCATCACTTGTGTTTGTGCTGTCAGCTCGGGTGGGTGAATGGAGCTCTGATAAGCGATAGGTACCGCTTGAATTTTTCAGTGTGTGCTCGAGATGTGATTCTGTTTCTCCAGCAAAAATTATGATGGGTTTTTCCCTGCCGTTTCAGAGATTAGGTAAATCCCATGAGTGATGACAAGAGACAGAACTGGGGCTTGCGAAGATACAGAAGGAAAAGCACATTTGACACTTGTGAGGAGCGAACTCTGAGCCGGTGGTGTGGTTAGACACGCAAAGGCTCATTTCACAGGGCTGAAATATTGCCTTCTCATTCTCCTACCTTGGCTCATGGAATCCCACATTCCTCTAATGATCCTTTCAGAGGGAGAAGTGAAATGATTCACACCAAGAACCAGCATTGCTCAAACCATATCTCTCTCCTTTATCTAGCCCAGAGTAGAACCTCTGCCCCAGTAGTTGTATCAAGGATGCAAGAGAAAAGAGGTGAAGCAAACAGAAGGGACTCCCAAGCTTCAGACCCCATTTCAAGAGGGGGGACAGAAGTCATGAAAGAGGCCACAGTGCTTCAGTGCTTCAGTGTTTGGATAATTTGAAGGCCCTGAGCTTGAACTTTCAGTGAAGGAGACCAGCTTGAGCACGGAGTACTTCAAGGCTGCGTGGCAGATGTCCTACATGCTTTGGAGTGCAGAGGGCTAAGGAAACGTGCGGCCTTCAGCCACCTTTTAATATTGTTTTTTATTTTGAATTCTGTTAATGCAGTGAAAGCATCTGGTTTCTGCTTCATGGACAGCAAATCCTGTGTGCTGTCACACAATGAAGAAGCAGCGTTCAGCCATAGCGTGCTGCTCGCTCACTGGTGAGCTGCAGTGTGTAATGGTCACTTGTCAACCCTACACACCCAGAGCTGCTTAGGTGACCATCACTGGAACCAGGAAGGGATCCAGGAGCTAACCAGCTTCTGTGGCATGGTCAGGAGAAGAGTCAGGGGCAGAGTAAGGTGTCTTGTATGTGTTCTTTGCCGAGACCTAAATGTTGGCCTTACCTTGAGGGACCCCTCTGAAAGTCTTGCCTGATTTGCCTGTGGTTTGTGGCAGTGGCCACACAGGATCTGGGTTTGTTGGGGGCTTTTTGGCAGCAGCAAAATAGCAAGCTGGAGGCCAGCTAGAGAAGAGGCAGTTGAAGTCCCTACAGGAAGATTTGTGCTCTCCGTGATGAGCTGGAAGGTTGTGAGATCTGATGTGCATCACTGGGGGAAGGTGAGGAGTGTGGGTTCTCTTGGGGCCGGGTCTGTGGCTGTGAGCTTGCACATCATATAACCATAAATAGTGTTTTCACCCAGAGAATAAGGTGAGATGAGGAGGAGAGATGCTGGTGTGCACAGTCAGATGCTGGATTGCACGGTGAGATGCTGGAATGCAGAGTGAAATGCTGGAGTGCACAGTGAGATGCTGGAACATAGGAGGTTCCATAGAAGTATCAGAAGGAACTTCCTCCCAGGGAGGGTCCCGGAGCACTGGAACAGGCTGCCCAGGGGGGTTGTGGAGTCTCCTTCTCTGGAGATGTTCCAGCCCCTCCTGGAAGTGTTCCTGTGCGACTTGGTCTAGGTGATCCTGCTGTGGCAGGGGGATTGGACTGGATGATCTTTCGAGGTTCCTTTTGATCCTTTATGATTCTATGATTCTGTGCTGGAGTGCACAGTGAGATGCTGGTGTGCACATCAAATTGCTGGGTTTCAGAGTGAGATGCTGAAGTGCAGAGTGAAATGCAGGAGTGCACAGTGAGATGCCGGTGTGTACAGCGAGTTGCTGCTGTGCACAGCAAGACACTGACTTCTCAGCTCCCACTGTGGGAAATGCAACACCTCTCCCCTGTCCCTCATGCCCAGCCTGGCTCACTGCTTGAAATCCTGCTGTCAGGCCAGCTCTGACTCTCAGGGCCTGATTTTTGCAGCAGTCATAAAGCAGCTTTTTTTGTAGCTCGCTGGAAAAAAAAATAAATGCAGTGAAAGTAATAGTGGTGACAGCTAGAGGGAACAAGTAACGTTCTGTGCAAACCTAGATGTAAAGACTCGGGAAAACAAGTGCAAGAGCTCTGCAAGGGAGGGAGGGGACTCCATTTGGTGCTTGAATGCAGCATGCCTGTAGGAAGTCTGGTGTTTACAAGGATCAAAGAGAGATTTCCATCACCAATTGCTCTTAATATTGGTTGTGTGATGCTTCCCTT
Organism: Upupa epops; assembly: GCA_013397515.1. Classification (NCBI taxonomy): domain Eukaryota; kingdom Metazoa; phylum Chordata; class Aves; order Bucerotiformes; family Upupidae; genus Upupa; species Upupa epops. Next base: position 619,805 of record VZRI01008067.1, read on the forward strand.
ATTTTCTTTTCCTCTTCTTTTTTCTCTTCTGCTTTTTGCCCCTCTGTCTGGATTCTGCAGGGGTACAAGAGCAGCATGCACACAGCAAAACTCAAGCTGATCCTGATGCAATTCCTGTCGGGTTGGTTTTTTTCCCCCCTAAATAATCAAAGTAATTAATTAGTGCATTGCTGTGGGGAAGCACTCTGCTGACTCTGCTCTCAAATCCACCGTCTCTAGCGCAGCTCATGAGCCCTCTGTCTTGCTCCCGGGGGAGGCTGCGGCCACGGTACGATGTGTGCGGGATGTTAGCCCTTCCCCGTCTCCTGACAGCCCGGGTGGCTGGTGTGAGCTCGCAGCCCGTGGCACTGGCTATTCGCCAGCTGTAGTGCAAGTTATTTATTTATTTTTGTGATATTTTTTTTTTTGAATGAGCGAGTGAATGAATGAATGAATACCTGATTAAGTTAATGAAACTGAGCCAATGGTGGGAGGGAGCGACTTGGCTGCTGCCTGCTCGGAGAGATCTGGCAGCACACGAGCCTTGCATAACGCTTTGCAGCTCCATGCTGCGCTCCGTGGGAGCCACGGGAGAGGGCTGAAATAATCACCCGGCGGTTCCATTGAAATCAGCTGCAGGTAGCCAGTCATCCCATTGTCCACTTGACTGGTGCCGGGGAGTCCCTTGTCTCTGCGCCGCGGATTTCCAAGGGCAGACGGGTAAGATGCTTTCACAGCAGTGATCGCAGCCGGGAGACAGTGTGTTCGTGGCTCAGTGGCTTTTACCAACGATCTGGATTCACGGTTCCAAGCTGTGATTTACCAGAGGTCTGGATCTGAATTTCCAAGCTGTGATTCACTGGATGTACTGAAGAAGTGGTTTTGGCTTCTGAGTTCAAAACTCCTGTATAAATAACCTTGATGGGAGCTGCGTGATTCCTCTTCCCTCGGTCCATCCTCAGTCGAGTGGGAGAAGGGGAGCAAAAGGTTTTCTTCTAGTTTATTTTCTTTTTAAGAAAGAAAATCATTGTAAAACCTATTTCCAGTTCCTTCTGGCTGCTGTTTGAAGCGAGTTCTCCCTGGCAGTCCGGGCTGGTCCTTACCTTTGTTTCTCACATACTTCAGCTCCGAGCCCTGGCAGTGCCTGTTCCCACACCGCCTTCGTTTGTCAATGTCTCCTGCTCAACAGCAACGCTGACAAGTCGTGTTCTCACTTGGAACTGATGGGGGGAGCGGGGC